>JBBPBP010009777.1:15633763-15708364 GCA_037974735.1 Cicer chorassanicum
ATATATATATATTTTGAATTTGATTGAATGTAATAAATATGGACTAGACTTTTCAAAAGTGAATTTAGTGAATAAATGAAAGGGGTGATAAAATGGATGGATCAAAATCATCCATTAATCAGTTTATGATCCACAAAATTTTAAAAAAATATTCAATTCAATTCATCCATTATAACATTTTAATGGATGGATATTCATCCAATCTACTTAGTAATTTTTTTTAATATTATAATAAATTATATACCTATAATAATAATAATACTTTTTATTTATTGTAGCAAAAAAATAAATAATGGTTTTATTATTCCTGAAATTAATTAATTAATTATTTTAAAAAACTATTTTTTCAAAATATTAATAAAAATATTTTTCATATTATTTTTAAAAATAAAACTGTTTTTAAGTTATTAAAAATTACTGTTTTTAAATATTTTTAAAAACTATTTTTTATATTATTTTTAAAAAACAGTGTATTATTATTTTAAAATAGGTAAATACTTTGTTAATTAATAGTTAAATAATAGGGGTGGTAACCGGAGGTGCGCTCCGACGGCCACCACAATAGCGCTATGAGGACTCCATGACGACGGTGCTCAGGTGAGTCACAATGGTTGATGGTGCTCCAGCGATCGACCACCGCCAACCACCACCATAATTAAATTAATAAATTATTATTTTTAAAAATAATGAAAAGAATTTCAATTCTTTTTTTAATTCAACAAAAATAAACAGATTTTGTGTTAAAAAAAATTATTTATGCTTTATAATAAAAATAAATCATTATTAAAATTAAGTTTTTAAATATAATAAAGATATTATTAAAAAAATATAATAAAAATAATAATTAAAAATAATAATTAAAAATTCTGATTTTTATAAAAATAAATTTTTAAATATTAATTTTTAAATCACAATAAATAAAACTACTTTTACAATTATTTTGTTTTATAATAATTAAAAAAAGAACTATTTTTTAAAATGGTTTTATAATAAAAAAATATTTTTAGATATAAATATAATAATATTTTATAAAATTATATATTTAAAAAAATATAATCCATTGAATTGTATTAAATAAAATATGTGATCCATTGAATTTAAAAAAAAAAAGTTGGATGAATAAGATCCAATTCATTAATTTTTTTATTATGTAGTGGATGAATATATAGTTGGATGAATGGATAATTGAATCAAAAGGTCACCTATAAAGTGAATAATATCAACACTTCGTACGATAGTCAATGATAATTATTATTATGCATATTACATTAAAAGTAATGATAATTATTGCACGTTAAAAGCATCTCACTCTTTCGTTCAATTCAGTTTAAAGAATAAAGGGTGTTATCAACCTTGTGACCTTGTCAAATTCCAAAGTTTATCATTAGATAGACATATTTCAAATGATAAAGTTGATTATGTGGGATGCATTGAGAAAAAGCTTAAATAGACGGAAGAAGGGTATTCACGAGAAGTGTCGACACCAGTTTCCTACGTTAATCTTTAGAAAAAAATTGAATGAAGAGTTGGGGTCACCACAAAGTCCTTGATAGGCGGCATAGAGGGGACTCATCTAGAAGATCTGGGGGTTGAAGAGGAGCAAGAGACATGAGATTAAGAAGAGTATAACGTGAGCTTATCTATGATCATTATCTGGTGGTTTGTAAATGGATTCCAAACTTCTCCACTAATAGCACAACAATAGACAACTAATTTATTGAAAATCGAATTTCAGATTTACCCATAGAGTATTATGACTCTAAAGTGCTTCACTTTTTTAGGAACCACATAGGCAAGACTATCAAAGTAGACAACAAAACTCTATTTTAGGAGAGAGGGAAATTTGAATGGTTATGTGTCGAGGTTGAACGTCATGTTTGAACTGAAGGATAAAATATACATAATAGAGTATTAAGAAGTCCAAATGTTGTGCTACACATGTGGGAAATTTGAACACTATTGTCGTGGCTTATCGAGGGATAACTCAAATTTAATAGAGTTGCCACCAAAGTTTATTTTAAAATAGGAAAAACATTGGGAAACCCTTAAACACATGGTCATTCAAATCAGGGTTAAGGTTTAGGATCGATTATGCATAGGGAATGTATTAAAACCCTACAATATCCGTTAAAATAACGGTTACCTATAACTAATTGTGCACTGAATTATATTTATTTCTCCTTATTATTTAAATGCAAAATATAAATTCTTTTTTATGAACCTAATTTTGAAACAAAAGTGTGCTTAAAATAAAGAGAGAGAACAAATGTTTTTTAATATTGTGTTTTGTTGGTTGTTTTTTAAGGAAATGTGTTTTGTTGCGTTTAAGATTTTTTGAAATGAGACTAAGAGTTTTGAGTTGTCTCAACTCATACCCTAAGATATGTGATTAACTCGGCTTTCACAACCGACTTAACTTTTTTGTAATTGTTTTAATTATTTTTATTTGAAAAAAAAAAGAGTTTTAGAACAATCAAATTGTACAACTTGTGTCATAACAACTCAAAAATTAAAAAGATGTCACATCTAGTTAACTTTTAATAAAAGATTTATTTTTGTTTTGATAAGATTTGATCTTTGTTAGAAGTTGATTAAACTTAATATTTTCAAAATAAAAGGGTTGGAAAAAATTGTTGAAACTAAAGAGTAAAAAAACATATGCACTTGGAGCCCAAACTTCATTTCAATATAAGTTAAACAAGAAAAAAAAAAGGTATGAAAACCCTAATCTAATAAACAAAAGCAAAGGGAGAATAGAAATAGGGTGGGCAGCAAGAATCAGAAACAGAGAGGAAAAAGGAGGAGGAAAAAAAAAAAGAAGAAGAAAGAGAAAGAAATTGAGGGAAAATGAGGTGACCTTTGACCACGCGATGGTTGTGCAAGGTCGCGTTCTGCGGCGATCAGAGGTATCGTTGCCATTCCAACATCAACAAGGGGCGATAACTCTTCTTTCTATTTTGGTCCAACCTTCCATTGTTACCTATTACTAAGAAAAAGGTTTGATATTTGAATTTGTATTCTTAAGTTTGTTTTCCCATCCTTATTTTTTAGTGCCAAAGAAAGTTTAGATATAAAAACTATATACTTTTTTATAATAACATTGGTCATAGGGTGATAATAATGAATAAACGTATTGATTGTACAAGAGAGAGAAAAATGTACACCTCATTACTATCAAGAAAAGATGAAGTCTTATTGTAAAAATCAGCAACTGTTTTTTTTTTTTTTTGCTGCTACTCTTTTTCGTTTTCTTTTTCTTCTTTGTGTGTGTTTTTTTTAAGCGAGTTAGTATCATTCTTCAACCAAAAATCAACCATTATATTTGAAAAAACAAAAGTTATCTATAGAATTTTCTTCACTTGTTCAGTTGTTTTCCTCCTTTGTATCTCTCTTTGGGCTTCCCCATTATGTTTCATCTTCTTTGTTCACATTTTTAACTTATTTGTTTTTATCTCACTGTGTTTGTTTTAATCTTCTATTTGTGTGTAAGAATCAGAGTTGGTTTGCTGGGAGCAAAAAAGCTTTTTTATATTTGCAGCTTTGGATCTATGTTTTCTAGTGCTTAGTTGGACATAGGCACAACATTTGACCAACCAATTTGTCTTTTTGTTTTTGTTTCAAACACTTGCAACATCTAGTTACTTTTATTGATTTAGTTTTATTATGTACCATTTTGTTTTTTTAATTGACACTTTTGTAATATCACGGACTCTATTGTATTGATCATATTTTACTTATTTTTTGTAACCTTGATATTATCACTTTTAATTCTATTTTATATTTTTACTTTTTTATTTTTATTTAAAGATTAATAATTAAAAAGAAGATTTTTTTGTATGTGGAGAATTAAACTAATGATAAACATAAAATCAAATATATTATAATTTAATTAGCCATACAAAATTGGAGTAGGACAACTATATAGAAGGTGTCTGGTGAAAAAGGCCATAGTGGCTAACGACAACGGTGACAAAGAAAAGAATGTGAATGGTTGACAAAAAGAACAATAGGGGAGATAGGTCAACATTCAATAATTGAGGGGGCACATATTGATGGCCACAATAACAAGAACAATCACGAGGAGGTCCAAGGTAACAAAGTGATAGATGAGGGTAATCCAAGAAAATTCACATTTAGTGACAGTCAAAATCTGTAGGGAAAAGTATAAAAACCTATACCAACGGAGTTTTTTTTGTGGTACATAGTTACCCAATCCCTACGAATTTTTCGCCATTGTTATAGGGTATAGTGACATATTGATGGCCACAATAACAAGAACAATCACGAGGCGGTCCAAGGTAACAAAGTGATAGATGAGGGTAATCCAAGAAAATTCACATTTAGTGACAGTCAAAATCTGTAGGGAAAAGTATAAAAACCTATACCAACGGGGTTTTTTTTGTGGTACATAGTTACCCAATACCTACGAATTTTTCGCCATTGTTATAGGGTATAGTGACATAAATTTTTCCGTTGTTGTAAACATTTGATTTTACCTACGGACATTTCACTGTAGGTAGATAGTTTAGCCATAATTTTTAAAAGTTATACCTACGGTTTTGATTCTATTGCTATACATTTAAGTGACAACTTATTTCTGTTGGTATAGGTTTTAACAGTAACAAATTTGTTATAAATTTTAATTTTTTGTTATCAATAAAAATTATATAATAATTTAAAATTTTATTTTATAAAATTAACCAAATATAAATACACAATTACATATATATATATATATATATATATATATATATATTTAAGAGTCAAAATAAAATAAAAGGTGTTCCTCATATATATTAAAAATTAACATAAAAGTCTTACAACGATAAAACAATAGTTAAACAATGTTCACTATAATGCAACGTAGAGTATTTTTATTAGTTAAATGAATAATTTTATTGTAATAAGACATGTTAATTGTGCATCTCAATTGTCATCTTAAAAAAACATGTTATATTAGTTAAATGAATAATCACAATACCTCTATTAATTTCAACATTTCTTCTTTGTAATCATTTGGCATGTCTTTCCATGACGTGTAGTCAATATGAGCATATTGATGCCTTCTAGCCACGCTACCAATGAAACGGGTAAGAGTTGTCTCTTCCTCACCATTGGGTCGACCATATTTGTCCAAATTAACGATTATTAAATCACCATCTTCCATTTCCCATACATCTAACATTTTTGTAGGACCCCTAACCCGTTTAGGCTCTACTTCTACAAACAAAACAAAAGGCAAATAAAACTATGTGTGCATATAAGTCATAATAAAAACAATATAAATAAAGCTTTAAAACAAGAGTATATAATTAATACCTTTTTCAATTTGTTCTTCTTCAGCTTCTATATCGGAGGGAATTGAGTGAGATTCTACAGACTCGTGTATGACACCTTCTGCATGACAAGGACTAGAACGAGTTTCTGCAACATTACTTCCTTCTACATTGGTTGAGTTTGTATTATCAGAAGTAGACTGCTTTCCTTCATTATCACTTGCTCGATGTCGAATATTTATTTTTCTTTTACGAGCCATTGCTTCTCTAACACAAAATTATAAATGAACATTAGACAAATTTCAAAAAACATGGACAAGTCTAAAAGTAAAAGAAAAATATAAAGTGTAAAACTAGAACACATTTCCTTCGTCTTCCTCATCATCTTCATCATCATCCATATTATCAACATCAATAACTTCAAAAAAATCATTATCATCTTCAACTTCAATCCAAACCAAATCATTGACATTATGAGTAGCTTAACTATAATCCAGGCATCAATTGAAAGCCACAAGTATTCTTTATTTTTAAGAATCAAGCAAAACACAACACATAAAGTATATACAATACTATGTTGTTTCAATATAAACTTCAAAGAGACTTTTAAGCAAGTTTAAATGTTCGCAATACCTGATTTTATGACGATGATAGAGATACAAATGTGATGGAAATGTTGCAGACGTTGAAGGAAAGCACCACAAAATGCAACTAATAAAAAAATAGATTCAAACTTAGCAAAGTTCAAACTAATAATAGGAAAGAAAAATGATGAAAAATAACCAAAGAAAAGTAATAATAAGGAAGATCATATAGTCAACATGATTAAGAAGTAATATAAATTTAACATAGAAAAAGTTTAAACTAACAAAAAAAGCTTGCTTTTTGAGAACAACAGAAAGGTTAAAAAGTTTGCTAAGTCTGCTTGTTTGAGTGTGTTATTGTATTGTATATATAAATTTGAAGATAGTTTGGAATTTCATGATTGTATTGTAGACATTATTGTACTGTATACATATGTGAGTTTTGAAGTACAAGGGAATTGAATTCACAAGTAGCAAAACAATGAATTATAATGTTTGGAATAATTGACATTAGCAAAACAATGGATCATAAATGACATGGCAAGTGTCTAACTATCAATTGACAAAAAAAAAAACTAGCAGTAAAATAAGTTATATAACAAATTAATTCAACATGAACGTAGACCAATAACCCTGACAAAATCAATCAACTCGTAACAAATTTCACTCAAAACTGAATCAGTTATTTAACAAATAACAAACATAAACAATCTCTTGAGATGCATTTCATAACAAATAACAATTCAATAAGTTAATAAAATAATTCCTTGAGATGCATTTCATAGCAAAGAAAACCTATAACTAATAATATCTACAAATTTTCATTTCGAGTGCAAAAACCACATGAAAATCAATCTCAGATAATAGAAAAAAAATTATGTCACAATTTTTGAGAAAAATCCCTTCTTCACAAAATAGGCATGGTGTTTGAAAAAAAAATCAACATAATAGAAGAACAGTACTTCAACTAAACAACACACCAAAAAATCAATCAAAACTAAACTAAAATGTTCAAAATGAAAACCAAAACAACTATTGAAACAACATAAAAGAGGAAAAAATAAGAGAAAAAACTTGGTAAGGATGAAGAGAAACGAACCTGAACTAAACGATTGAGAACAATGAAGGACGGTGTCGGATTGCCGGAAAACGCTGCTCGAAGGTGGAAGGGCTGTGGTCTTGGGTGGTTTTCCATAACGTGTAAGGGCTATGGTCTGTGGAAGGGCTGTGGTCTGTGATTTTCCATGCTCGAAGGTGGAAGGGCTGTGGTCTGTGCTCAAAGGTGGAAGGGCTTGTTAAGACAAACTCTCAAATTAAGTTTTGATGAAAATAAACAAAAGATTAATTAAAGATATTAATTATGATTCTAAATGTTATGTTAATTTAATCTGTGTTTTTGAGTGTTTTTATTAAAGATAGGAACCAAGCAAAGCAAAGAAATAAGTCATGATCATAAACTATCCAAAACAGAGAAAAATCAGCAGAATCAAGAAAGATCATTACAGCCACTTCATCAATCTTTCTCCAACACTTCCACATTAAATATGCCTGAAATCTTTATACCAATTTCATCAGTACATGGCAAGGAACAGATAGGAATCTTTTTTACTCAAAACGATTCACGGATCATTAAGAAAAATCATCACCAAACTAAGCATATCAAAAAACGGACTGCAACTTTCTCCAGTCTGGAAACTGTCAAGAAAGTTGAACAAAGCTAAAACTCAAGATTGAATATAAGTCCTCAGATTATTCAAAAGTCTATCAGACAAGATTGATTATCTTTCTCCACTTATAATCAACGTTCTCCGTTTCTAAGAAGAACAAATTCTGTTTCTGCAGAAGAAGACTTCTCATTTCTGCAGAAAAATACTCACTCCTTTCCAAACAGTTTTAGATCAAATTAAACATTCAAATTGAAGCCCAATCACTATCAAATATTATCAAAGCTTAATGGGTCAGTAAAGCTCGCAACAAGTCTGTTTTAGATCAAGCAAAAGGCCCAAAACAGAAAGCCCAAAATTGTCAAATACATGGTGCTCTGTTTGTCAACAGATTCCTTGCTTCTGTCAGAAGGAAAACAGAGCACTCCCAACAGCTCTTTCTGACCAGAATTAATTGCTCAAAACATCTATAAAAGGAAGACAAATTCGCAAGCATCAACCAGATCTTTAAGTGTGAAGTATTCTCAAAAAATCATATTCACTTACATCCTTAAAGTCATCTCATTCAAGAAATCAAGCTGAACCAAATACATACTTCCAGTTTTATTCTATTGATTTCTTTCTCTGTTCTGAATCCTTTTCTCAAACAAGAGTTGAGCAAAACTAGATTCAAACAAACCTTTTAAAATCATTATTGTATAATCTCATAACTATAAGGATTGTTTATAGTTTGAGCGAAATTAAAAGAGTAGATTTCGAAATCCTAACAGATTAGTTAGGTAACTTGATTAATCCTTTCTGGGTGGAAAGGAAGTGTAGTTACAGATCAAGGCTGATCTCTAACTGTGATTGTTCTCCTTTTGTCTTTGAACACTTAGTAAAAATCTCACAGTTGTGAGGACTGGACGTAGCCCACGTTGGGTGAACCAGGATATATTCTTGTGTGGTATTTCTTCCTTATCTCTATTTACATTCAGTTATTGTTATTATCATAATTAAATAGAGAAACTAAAAACTGTGATTTTAACTAATCAAGAACGTTCTGCGTTTTCTGTTTTAAAACCAAGAACGTTCTCCATTTCTGTTTTTATAACCAAGATCATTATTGAGTTGTTTTCTTAAGTTTTTAACAGGAAATTTTAAAAAGGGCAAGATTACAATTCAAACCCCCTTCCTTGTAACTTGACATTGCTACTTCAGGGCTATGGTCTCGGATTGCTCGAAGGTGAATGATTTTGGGGTTTTGGGGATTTAAGGATTTTGGGAGTTGAGTAGATAAATAGAAACAAACTAGAACTAAATGATTGAGAAAAAGGAAGGACGGTGCAGGTTCGCCGAAAAACGTTGCCGGGTGGAAGGTCGGTTGTCTATGGTGATGGAAAAATCAGAATGGTTTGGGAGTTTTGGGTCTAGCTGCTGTTTTAGGTCAAGTGTGAATTCTTGCCATTCGTATTTTGGTTCCCTGTTAATTTTTTTTAGTTCAATTCAATTATTTTTTTTTGGCTCCATTTAGAATTTTGGCTCCCTTAAAATTTTTTTGGCTCCATTTAGAATTTTGGCCCCCTTAAAATTTTTTTGGCTCCAATGAAAAATTTAGTATTTTGGCTCATTGAAATTTTTTTGGCACCATTAAAAAATTTAGGATTTTGGTTCATTGATATTTTTTTGGCTCCATTGAAATATTTAGGATTTTGGTTCATTGATATTTTTTGCCTCCATTCATACATAATTTAAGATTTACATTATGAAAAATTTGTACAAAAAATATTTTCACAAACAATTAAGAGTTTGACTTATTTAAAAAATATTTCTCTTTCAGTTTTGATGTCTATAATCACAAATTTAAGTGTGTCACTATAACAATTAGTAACAAATTTATGTCACTGAAGGTATAAGACACCTATGCCAACAACAAATAATTTATCGGTGGGTATAGGTTATCTATACCTACAGTTTTTAATGTTGTCGCTATAAACAACTGTAGGTATATGTCTACTTTCTTGTAGTGATAATAAACCAGATGTGATGGTTATTATGGAAACGAGGGTGGATTTGGAGAAACATGGTAATTCAATCAAAATTTTGGGTTTTGATGGTTTATGTTACTCTGACTGCAGGGGATTTGATAGTGGGATTGTTGTAGCTTGGAAGAGAAATAGTGTCACTATCAACATGAAAATCATCGACTTTCAATTGATACATGTGCAAAAGTTTTCCATGATAGACCTTAATGGTTGTTTACGACCATTTATGTTAGACCAAGGGAGGACCTCAGAAAAGATATGTGGATAAAATTAAGAGATATTGGTCAAGAAATTAGAAGGGGACGGGTGCTAGTTGGGGATTTCAATGACATTGCTGCTCAAAATGGGAAAAAAGATGGAGCGCCAACTTCCATTTGCAAATGTAACGTTTTCACTGATAATATAAATGCTTGCAACCTACTAGAGAAATGAGCCATTGTAGCTTGTTTCACTTGGAGAGAACCCATATTCAGTGGTCATTCGCGCATTTTTGAACGCCTTGATCGAGCTCTATGCAATGATGAATGTAGATTACAATTCCCAGATGCTACTATGAGGGTCTTGCCTTAGGTTGATATCTCCACTCATCACCCTCCTCATTCGTTTATACAGCCCCCATTCGAACTCCAAGGTTAGGAAATTTCGTTTTCAAAAAGCTTGGATGACTCATCCTACTGATAGGGATATGATCCCTAGGGAATGGAATAGGCACCTAACGCTACTAGCTATAGTCAAACACATGGAGGATACGCTTAACCATTGGAATACCCATACCTTTGGTAGCACCTTTAAAAAAACAAGGAATGTTATGGCCGGATTGAAAGTATCCAATATAAACAACACTTAGGTACCTCCAATCCCTATCTCAACAGGTTGGAAAAGTCCCTCCAACAAGAGCTACATGAGTTCTTAAGCAAGAAGAAATAATAATCTGGTTCCAAACACTATAGCTAAATGGATTAATGATGGAGATAAAAAAACCAAATATTACCATCTAAAAACTATGAATTGGAGGCGTAAAACAAGATCATTGTGCTTTAAGATGATGATAGGGAGTGGGTTGATTATGAGCTCAAGATCAAATAGATGATTAAAGAGTTATATAAGAATATTTTTGAAGATCAAGATGACTCTCCAGAGTGGGTACTATTTCAATCCAAAGCATCATTTAAAAATTGTTTGTTTTCTTTAGAAAAAATGACAATATATATTTTTTTTGAAAAAAAAAATAGTTTACAACGTAATTAGTAAAAATTGCACTAGAAAATAATTATAACTAAATATTCAATACAATTTACTGATTAATTTTATTTTTGTAAAAGTTAATTTACTAATTGTTAGAAAAAGTCCATTTACGCACTAAAGTATAATTAAATCTATTTAAGTGAAATTTACAAAAAATAAAATTAATTTAAATTAACGACAATTCAATATTTCCTAGTAGAGGAAAATTTCATTGAGTAAGTTTTCTTTTTCTTTTCAATTTCTCCACATATTTTTGTTGTTTCTATGCCTTTTATTTTTACATTATTCATATGTTGATATGATTTTCTTTTTGCTCTTATATGTTTATTTATTGCTTTTTGAAGAGTACTTAAGGTACATTAATCAATTTTGAAATGTGTCTAAGAAATGATAACTAGAAAAGTCATGTCTTTTATGGTAATTTTGTAGTTTAAAAATCACTTTTATGAAATTGTATACAAACAAATTAAAAGTTATTTAAAAAAAATCATTTTTATGATAGTAAACAAACATAAATAAAATTTTTCGTCAATTTCCTCAATACACATATATTGTTCATAAAAATCAAAATTTTATAATTAAAATACATAAAATCAAGACTTGAAATCAAATACACCATAACAAACATATACTCATGATATCATAATAAAAATCAGAACTTTATAGTTAAATACACCAAGACAACTCAAAAATCGCAACTTTACATCAAATATATCACAATAAACATATTATTCATGTTATAATAATAAAAATCAAAACTCTATAATTAAGTTCATGAAGACAAACATATGGCTCATAAAAATCAAAACTTTATAGTTATAATTGATAAGACAAACATAAAAATTAACACTTTTATTTTAAGACATCAATATATCATATCAATATTTTACAAATCACTAATTTAATATCTAGCTTAACTTTGAACGGAAAAAGCCATTACCTTAGGCGTTTTTCTTCCTAGCAACATTTTCTAAGTCCCAAGAATCAAAGAACAAGAGAAAGGTCCTGATTTTACTTGAGATGCTATTAAAAGAAGAAAGAAAATTGGAATTCAACTTGGTGATGATTACGGTGGTGGTGTGAAAATAACAAGAAAAGAAGGCTATGTTTCTCTTCTTTTTCTTCTTCTTTTGTTTGTGATGGAAAGTTAGGGGACTTAGGAGAAAACAAAAATAGGTGTGATAAAAGAATAGGAAGACACTAATATATAAATCACCTTTTAATTTTTTTGTTCATTGTCATTAAACCAAAAATTTCTAGGATTCTTTTAATAAAAAATTAAAATAAAATCATAATCTTGGTTTAAGAGAGAGGGAGGCGTGAGATGCAACAAGGGAGAAGAGTATTTTTTTTATCCTCTTGATTGCACAAAAAAAAACTATCAAACCCATAATTTAATGTTGTAACCTCCATTTCAAAAAATGAATTAAAGGTGGTAAGGAGGAGATAGAATAGTGAGTGTATGGTGTTAAGAATGAAGAAAAGTTCATTCTCTCCTCTCTTAATTGGTTGAGACAAGGACACCAAAACTATCATTATGCCAAGACGACACCATAAATTGTCATAAAATCTTGTCATGAAGGGAATCTTGGCATGGAGGAGAGTATGAGGAATGAATCAAGATATTTTTTTTACACTAAAGATGAATGAACCAAAAATATTTTCATGTAAGAATCCTCGTGTATGACGGTTTAGTCTCACTAACTCTACTATATCCTAGCTCAGTTGCTTATTTGGTCCAAAATAAAACAAATAAACAATATAACTTCTATAAATTATAATTTAGTTAAATAATTCAACTAATAATTTTATCAACTAAAACAAATTAAGCAAGAAAAATAATTACTATAGATCACACATAAAAATAATAAATAAAATCAACACATTTAACACATCAATTTCATGATTATTTGAACTAATCAAATAAGCAAAATAGACAACAAACCATTTAGAAAATAACCATGCAAGAAATAGTTGTCAGGTAATTGTTACGCCAAAACAATTAAATAAATATAAAGGTTCTAATTATTTAAGTAAAATAGAGGATGATATAATTTAATTTAATTCATTTATACATAGAATAAATTATTAATTAAATAATATATCACGACAATTACTAAGAAAGACACATATATAATATATATCATAACATTAGGGTGTTACAGGTACAAACTTATTACACCTTTCCTCAACTCTCTCAAGATGACATTGTGTGGTTATGTGCTCCTATTGACACTCATGAATTTCGTGAGGTTGTGTTTGGAATGGGTGAGTGGAAAGCTCTCGGGCCAGATGAGTTCGCAGCTGGCTTTTACCAAGGGGATTGGAGCCTTATGAATGATAGTACGTTTGACTTTGCTCATGCAATGTGGAATAACCCAAAGGCAATTGAAGAAATCTACCATACTGATATTTGTCTCATTCCAAAAGTGCAAAAACTTGAATTTGTGAACCAATTCTGAACAATTTCGCTGAGTAATATTATCTATAAGATGCTCATGAAAATCATGGTGAATAGACTGAATCCCATCATTGCCATCATTGTGTCCCCTTATCAAACCAACTTTGTTTTAGGGAGGAATATTTTTGAAAACATTGTGATTGCGCAACATATGTTGCATAGTATGGCAAAAATGAAAAGAAACATATGATTATTTGCTATCAAAATAGATATAGAGAAAGCATATAATCAAATCAAGTGGAGCTTTATTGAAAAGATCTTGGTGGAGGTTGGTATTCTGTAGAAGATCACTGAGTTTATCATGGTCTGCGTCAACACAGTTAAAATAAGCATTCTTTAGAATGGAAGTAGATCCACTTTTTTCTCACCAAAGCGCGGCGTTAGGCAAGGAGATCTTGTGTCCCCTTATTTTATATGAGATCTTATTTTATATGATAAAATAAGCATTCTTTGGCCCATCTTATTTTATATGAGATTGATCGAGTTCGCTGAAAACCAATGGGAGCTGGTTGTAATGGTCCATTGATATCCCACCTGATGTATGTTGATGATTTACTCTGTTTGGACAAGCAACTGAAGAAATCATGACATCAATTATAAGCACGCTACAACTCTTCTGCTCAATGTCAGGCCAACAAGTGAACCATACCAAATCCTCATTTTTTTTTTGCGAAATCTAAAGGAAGATGATCGCATGAACTTGGTGAATCATTCAGTGAAACCAACTCCTTGGGAGACTATCTTGGAGCCCTAGCGTTGGGTCGAGCACTGAGGGAACATGACTTCCAGTATTTAATTGAGAGAGTCAAGAAAAATTTGGCAAGATGATAAGCGCAACAATTATCCTTAGCAGGTCGAATTACGCATGCCAAATTTGCGATTCAAGCAATCCCCCAGTCTACCCCATGATGACCATGCAATTACCTAAAAGTTGTTTACATAAAATAGAAAAAATCCAAAGAACATTCATTTGGGGAGATGGTGATGATAACAAGTGCGCCCATTTAATTGGATGGAACACAATGAGGCTTCCTAAACAATGTGGATGTTTGGGTTTCAGAAAATTGCATCTTCTGAATGATGCATGCCTCATGAAATTCAGTTGAGATGTGTTGCACGGAAACACTGGATTGTGGGGTGCGGGGCTAATTGGGAACTATGGTAGGAATAGTAATCTACAACAAGGTGTCATGGTTGAGTCCACAGACTCGATGTTATGGAAATCAATTGTTAAAGTTTGGACTCCTATGATGGGCCACATTTTCTTGGCAATTGGAGATGATAGCACCACATATTTCTGGCATGATAATTGGTTAGATGGACACACTCATTTGTTTGAGATTGTTAGTATCATCGCTACAAGCGTGAATAGTTGGAAAGTAAAGGATGCAATGAATGTTAGTGGAGAACGTAACATATACAAATTATGTAGGGTACTATCGGAAACATTCATTAATAAGGTACATGCTCTTGTACCCCCATCATGACATGGGCTTGATATCATATTATGGTCGGGAGATATAATGGGTGGCTTTTCAGTTGGAAGTGCTTATAAGCTACTTACTGAGAATGTGGCGAATATAGAAAACTGTGCTTGGGCAAAGATATAACGTCTCAAATCTATGGAGAGACTTCGCGTATTTGTGTGACAGACTTCTCACGAACTCGAGGAAAGCTAGATGGGGGTTGGGGGTTGGGTGATCCAAACTGTACTCACTATGGAAAATGGGAGGAAACAACCTTACATGTATTGAGAGACTTCCCCTTAGCAGTCACGATTTGGATGCAACTTATCAGTCTTGATCAATAAAGTCTTTTTTTTTAGTGGTGATCTAAAGAATTGGGTTGAGTTCAACATGACTCACTACATTGGACATCAACAGGACATGCAATGGAGCGCGATCTAGGCCGCCACTTGTTTTTGGTTGTGGAGATGGGAGAATCAAAGAATACATGACCCACATTTTGTAAGTCCTCTGAAACCTTGGGGATTATATTATGAATTTCCTTCATCGTTACAAGAGCACTTCAAAAAAGGACCATCAAAACAATTCAGGTAACAACACCTTTGTGAATGTATCCTGGATTGCACCTCGACATGGTTGGTATTGCCTTAATATGGATGGAGCATCAAAGAGCAGCAATAGTATACCTGGGTGTGGGGGCTTGATACGAGATGAGAGAGGTATTTAGTTAATTGGATTCTCCAATTTTATTGGAAACACTTGCGCTTATATGTTTGAATTATGGGTTGTGTACCGTGAGTTGTGGTTGGCCAGAAATCAAGGAATCACTTGATTGGAGGTGCAACTCGACTCTATTGTGGTGATTCAAAGTTTACAGGGAGGAGGAGAAGGAAGTGCCAAAGGATGGATGCTCTTGTCAAATATACGAAATTCTTGTTGATTCTACATGGTAGGTTAATTTCACTCATGTATACCTAGAGGCAAATAGGTGTGCGGATGCTTTGGCTAATTTGGGGTTCACACATGATTTTGAAATGGTGGTTTACAACAATCCTCCTTCACAGGTGTTGCAATTTCTTGTTGATGGTTTTAGGGGTGTTTCTTTACCCTACTTTATTACTTTGCAATCTTTTTCTTTATGGGCCTTGGCCCTTCATTGTACAAAAATAAAAATAAGTCGAACATAGTAAAATAGGCTAATCACACACAACTTGGCAAACCACAATTTGATTTTAACTAGAAGAGATGCGTAGTACAAGTGTCTTGAACGAAATTACCTCCAGTGAAGAAAACTTGTAGAAAAAAAAAACTATTCACTTTCTCACTTTAAAATGCTAAATTTTTGTCATTGATATACTAAAAAAGTGCTATATACCCCACACTTATTCCCCCTATGCCCAAAGCCAAACCCTATGTAAAATACAAAAAAACTTTTAAATAATTATATTAAAATAAAATTGATTTTCACACAATTTTTCCTCGTTCCGGAAAATTCGAATTTGAATCATTATAATCTTATAACTTTTACACACAACTCATTTTTCCGATTTAGTATTTAGTCATTTAAGTTACATGTTGTTTGCAACGTTAACTTTGAAGTTATGGTCCATTTACAACAATGTCATTTTTCGTTAATTCAGTTCAAAAAATTGCCGCTTAAACGTTACGATGCTGATGTGTGCATAACATTGCTGGTATGGCAAAAATATAAATAGTATTTTTTTAATTAATTTTTATTAAAATAAAATTCTAAAAAAATTATTCCAACCCAAAAAATGAAAACTTATAGGGGTCCTTTAAGTTTAACTCATTTTCCATATTGGTGCTTTATGTTTTTTAATTTTCTCGAATTGGTCTTGTAAGTTATATTTCGTTTGAACTGTTAATTATTCTTTCTTTTCACCATCTTCCGGTGTATATCTGTTGTTCCATAATGAGATTCATATTTGCTTTGTTTTTGAACTGGTTTTTTTTAAAGTTTATTATGAAGATGAATAATTTGATGAAGATTTTATTATGTATTGTTGGAAGAAGGAAGAACATGTAGCTTAAAACTCTAAAGCCCTTTCAATTATGATTGAAGATCGATAAAGATAAAGATGAATGAAGAAATCTTTCTTGAAATCCATAAAAACAAAAATAAAATCAACAATTAATTTGTACAAACCATAAAAAATCCTTCTTGAAACCTATAAAAAAGAATCCTTCTTCCTTATTGAAACCCATAAAAACAAAACAACTAGTTTGTTAAAAAAAATCCTTCTTGAAATTGTTGTTGAAACCTCCATGACATTTACGATCAGAAAAAAATAATTCTTGAAACCGATAAAAACAAAACAAAATCAACAACTAGTTTGTGAAAAAAAAAACATCTTGAAGAATATTAAAAATGAGTTGAACAACTCATTTGTTTACAGTGGGTTTATAGTGAACTGTCTTTATTTATAAGAATTCATTTTTTAATTCTTGTTGGAATGGTGGAGTTTTGGTTTTGAGTTTTTCTATTGAAATTACAAATTTTAGATTTTTTAAAGATGAGGTGGAAAAAGAAGACGATAAATAGGAAGAAGAAGATTAAACATGAGCAAAAATTGGTGTAAAATTAGAAGAATGTAAATACATTTTGCCAAAACTTAATATGAAAATACTTAATTTTATATAATTTATCACATAAGCACCATTATGCACACGTTAGCATCGTGGCGATCACGCGACACTTTTTTTTAATGAAATTATTAATAAAAAGCATTTATGAAAACAAACCATAATATAAAAGGCTAACATGGTAAACAAAGTGTCAATTAAAGAAAAAAAAAAATTAAAAACTAAAACAGGACTAAACTTGAAGGACTATAAATCTATTTTACCCATAATTTTTCTTCAAAATAATAACATGTAACAGAGAAATGTACCATGCACCCCCTCCACCTTCACTTCCCACCCCTCATCCCGATTGAAAATACCATTTTGCCCCTGTTTTTATTTATAAAAACCTCCAAAAAATTTACCTTCCCTTTTTTTACCAATTTCATTCGAAAGTATCAATTGTCCGATTCAGATTTTTGCAAAAATTTGAACATTTGAAACCTTTGAAACACAAAAGTAAGACTCCCTCGAAAATTTTGAAACTTTCGAAACATAAGTTTTCCAAAAGTTCGAAAGTTTCTTTTAACATGAAACTTTTGAAATGATACTTTTTCCAGATCCCTCAAATTTTTGAAAGTTTCTAACAAACTGAAACTTTCAAAGTGAATTTTTTTCCAGAATTTTTAAAACTTTCGAAAGTTTCTATCAACATGAAACTTTCGAAATGCACTTGTTTCCAGATCCTTCAAACCTTTGAAACTTTCTAACAACATGAAACTTTCGAAACACATGTTTTTCAGAAATATGAAACATTCGAATGTTTCAAAGGTTTCGAAACTTTGGAAGTCATGGAAAGTTTTGAAATAGGTTCACAAGTTTGGCCTTCAATGAAAGTTCTGAATCCAATTTCGAAAATTTGGAACAAATCTGAAAGTTCTAAAATGAAATATATATTTTTTTATTTAATTTTTTTTCTATTTTTCTTATTATTGATATATTGCAGTGCCTAGAACAAGAGGTGCCTTTGGCCAAATTATTCGCAACATTTCCCGAAGCGTGAGAGGTGATAGTGGTGATGGAGCAGAAAGAATTCCACCTACAACATCAAACAAACAACGGAATGAAGCAAATCGTCCAATTATGCAGCATTGTCGTAGACAAGATGTTCAGGATGATGTCGCTGAGCCTGCACAGATGGAGCAGGCTGAGGAGCAGTATGTTGAGCCTACACATGATGATGCTTATGAGGCTGACCTTAGTGTTGATGAGGCTAACCAGGATTTTGACGAGGTTGAGCAGGATCAGAATCCCGAATTGCCCGGAGGACCGGTGGTGACATCTGTGTTGACACAATATGAACACCACGTGGCTCAGAGGATATGGAAATGAGAGGTATATTTTAATTAATTAATTAAGAATAAGTATTTATTATATTTAGTATATTTTTTCATTATATTTAATTCATTGTTTATTTAAATAAGAATAAGTATTTATTGTTATGTTCTTTAATTACTCGCAGGATCATGGGTCGTTAAATGTTATTACTCATGGATTGAAGCTGAAGAAGTTTGCTGAACTTCCTATGCTAGATGTTGTACAACATTGGATTCGGGAATCTAGGCTGCTACATTTGTCTTCAGCTTACCTCACTATGGCTAATGTTGGTCTGATATCTGCTTTTGTTGAAAGGTGGTATAGAGAGACCAACTCATTTCATTTGCCATTTGGAGAGATGACCATCACGTTGGACGACGTCGCGACTCTTCTTCACCTCTCACCCCCGTGGTAAATTTTTTGTTGCACATGTGAATATGAACATTAATAATGCTGCAAGAGCTGCACATGAGCTCTTAGGTGCAACATGGGAGGAAGCATATGTTGGGATTAATTATAATAAATGTGCGCAATATAGACTACAATGGTTGCGTGATTTACATAGTCGTCTCATTCAAACTAACATGTTTGAGTGTGCGGCTAGAACGTAGTTGTTGCATTTAGTTGACAGCATTATTTTCGCCGACAAAACACATACGCGTGTGGAGGCGAAATACGTTAGTTTGTTTATTGATTTAGATCGTTGTCGGGACTATTCGTGGGGTACCGCTGCATTGGTTGTCCTATATGACAATCTAGGAGATTGAACTATCCACGACATTCGACAGTTGGGAGGTTACATGACCTTATTACATGTATATGATTTATATTAAGTTATGTCATTTATTTATTTAATTATTTATTTATTAAGTTGTGTTATTTATTTATTTATTTTTGGTGCAGTGTTGGATTTACGAGCACTTTCCTAGGATCTGTAAGCGGGGCGATAGAGGAGCGATTCTTGCATATCTTCCAAGAGCATGTAAGTGGACTGCAAAACACGCTGTTGAAGGTGGACTGATGACATATCGGTGGAGACTTAATGGTTTATTGCTCGAGGATGTAGTGTTTACACCATATGATGATGATCGAGCTAATCATCCATTTTCATCGACTTCGATGTTATCCAGATACCTTCGATGTGGTGGAGTCTCAGTCTCATATCTGCTGGAGCGATGTCTTCGACAGTTTTGGTTGTATTCAGTGCATTCCTCGTGACGTTCCTCGGGTGCCGAACAATATAGATTGGGAGTGGCAGACTACTATGAGAGCATCTGTAGCGGCCTTTCGGAGCCTATATCCTGTAGCGACTTTTCCTGGAGAGGTCACTGTAGACTACTATGCATGGTACTTAAATGTTTCACATCCTCTGATCCTCCCTCCACCTACTGTTGCTGCACTTTCGAGTCCACCTACTCCTGCACATGATCCAAATGGTCCACCATCTTCTGTACATGCTAGTCCATCATCGGCACAAGACTGTAGAGCAATTGAGCTTTTACGTAGGGTCATACAGTTGGTAGCTCCATTTGGTGAAGCTCATGACATATTAAGTGAGTTAGTGATTATGTTCCCAGGCGACGAGTAATGATTGTGTTATGTATGATAAATATTGTGTAATGAATTTCTATTTTAATATCTTGTGTTATCTATGAATTAGTCCGCATTTATTTTGAGTTAGTCCGCATGTTTAACTTTAACTCGTTACCAAAAAATACATACATTCAACTTTGTATAATACATTCTAATATGTAAATGATTAAATGTTCAAACATATATTCTAATCTTCATTTAATGAAATACAAGATGATTTGATAAATGATAGATCAAGGTGTTTAAACGGACATATTTTCTTGTGAGAACAAGTTAGTGTTGATTTTGATTTATATCTTCCACCTATTTTGCATCCCAAAATTAATTTGTCTTTTCTTCCTCTCTTTCTGCTTGCTTTATCAAATCAAATGGTAACAATTAAAATTCCATTTTACCTTCCAATATTTTTTGCCCATTTAAATATAGCTTCTCGAGAGGGAAATACCTACAAAATATGTTTCAAATAAAACATCAATATAAGTTTATAATAAAAATTTAAGTCTATAATAAAACATCAATATAAGTCTACAATAAAAATTTCATCGGTAGTGAATTATCAGTAATAATACCTGATCGGTAGTGAATTTTTCTGTAGAATCTATAGTCGTTCTTGAAGCAGGAACCTCAACTCTACTCATACTTGATTTCAAAAAGTATACTAAATTTAATTAATAATAATATTATAAATCCATTTTTAAAAATATAAATTTTAATTATTTTTAAAATATTTATTTACATTTCGAAACTTTCATAGTTTCGAACATTCTGAAATTGAAATTTTTGAAATTGTATTACTTCGAAAATTTCAAAGTTTCGAACATTATGATGTTTTCTGGAAATTTATGCTTCGAAAATTTCGAATTTATGAAAACCTTCGAAAATACGAGAAATTGTGTTTCGAAGATTTCAACTTGTTCAAAAGTTTCGAAAGTTTTTACAAAAATTGAAAATTTACGTTTCAAAACTTTCAAATTGATCAAAAGACTCAAATTTTTTGATAAATTCTGTAAAAATACATTTCGAAAGTTTCAAATTTATCAAAAATGTAAAAAAAACTCACTTTTTTTATATTTTGAAAGTTTCAAAATTTTCGAATGATAAGGTAAATTTTGTAATTTTTGAAAGGGGGTGAATAATGGAGTGGTAATATTTTTTGGAGTGTTTTATACATGGCAAAAAAGGGCAAAATGATATTTTCAATGGGGATGGGGTGGGAAATAAAGATGGGGTGCATGGTACATTTCTCCATGTAACAAGCAGCCTCTACTACCAACAAACAACCCATTTTGCCTTTAGGCCCGTGGTAATTGACAAAAAAAAGCCTTTAAGCCCGTGGCCCGAGCCCAAGCCCACACTAACTCGTAACAAAGTGAATTCGAATCACCTGGCAACATTTTCTCGATTTGAAAAAGCGAAACCAAGCGCGGCATTATTTCTGCATCTGCAACCACTTCACGTCATTGATCTCTCTTCACCGGAACCCTAAACAAACCCGCAAGAAAACCGAACCTTACCGGAATGGAGAATCGGACTAGGGTTCGTTGCCCGGAGAACGAAGAACTGTCGTCGTTCATGTGGAACAAGTGGAAGGAAATGTCGGCGCAACCGAAAGGTCTTTCTGATAACATTGAAATGACACTTTCTAAGGCTCATTTCAACGTCTGTAACTCCAAAAATCCTATTCGAAACATCAAAGATTTCTCTGAAATTAAGTATGTTTCCAATTTTCTGTCACTATGCATGTGCCGTGTGATTAAAAATTATAACTAAATGTACATTAATTAATATAATATTAATACGAAAATTAAGTCTATAATTCAATTATGTTCTCTCACTTTATGTTATTTTGTTCAATTGGTTTCATTGTTTATTTTACAAGCAAATGTTAGTAAGTTAGAGTTGGTTGGTTTCCACCAACCGGAGGTTGAGTCTAGCCGAAGGAACTAGATTCACACAATGTGGTGAACCTGAGTTCAAATATCTGCCGGAAGAGGTATCCATCCGACACACTTCAAATAGGATTGCCTCCAAAACCCGTGTGAAACAAAAAAAAAAGAGTAGGTTAGTTTCCGGGATGGAACCCGAGATCTTCTACTTAAAACTCCTTCAACGTCCCTTAACTCGTCCCTTAACTCATCAACTGAGCTATTTTTTGGACTACACTTGGTTTCATTGTTAGCCACACTGCTGAGATAGAAACGTATCATAGAGATTATAATGTCGTTATAAATTGTGATGTATGAAAATGAGAATATTGTGCCGCAATGTATGAAAATGAATATCAGTGTGAACTAGTTTTAAAATGTGGTTACAAATTAGGCTTATGTGGCAATATCACAAGTTCTTATTTGATGTCAATGTAAAATTATAATGATTGCGTATCTCCATTAAGCTCGTAATATGTTGGGCAATATCACAAGTTCTTATTTGATGTCAATGTAAAATTATAATGATTGTGTATCTCCATTAAGTTCTTATTTGATTTGCATTTATAGTAACAAAGCTTCATTTTCTTTTAATTTGAGAATTGTCCTAGTTTTGAGTGAAGTGAAAAGCGTTGTTTGGGCGCTCAGTGATTGGTTTTATCTCTCTCTGTGTGTGTATATTATTGATGTGTTTGTGAAGTGAGGAGGGTAAAAGACGAACTAAGGTTGTCTAAGTTGGGTTTTATGGTGTTGTAATCTAATGATGCTCTTTTGCGTTTTTTGGATTGATATGGAAGGGGTGTGGGGAAAATGATATTGAGGCTCATGCAGGGTTTTTTTGGGACCGGTTCTGGAGGTTCTGAACCAGATGACTTGACCAAAAAGGGTATGTCTGGGGCTGTTTAGTTTTTATTATTATGCTGTCTTCCATTGGCTTTACATTTATTTTGTCCATTTTTCTGTTTAAAATTGTTCCTTTTTTCTCCAATTTTATAGGAAAGAAAACTAAAGGAACCAAGCGCTATGTGCCTCAAAGGAACTCTGTGGCTTATGCATTATTGATAACCCTTTACAGGTATATATATACATATACATATATAGGTAACATCACATGCACTACTGATACATTTTTTTTTTGTGGGTTAAATATGTTTTTGACGTTGTTGCGGTAAAACTTGTTATATTATAAGATTCAGCACATTTTTAATAGGGGAACTTCAAATGGGAATGAATATATGCGTAAACAGGAGCTCATCGATGCTGCTGAAGCCAGTGGGTTATCTCGAGCACCAATTGCGTATGTTCAATATAGTTTCTTTCTTTATTCTGTGTTTTAAATAAACAAGTTGGCTAAGAAAATGTTTGCGACTTTTGACCAATAAATGTCCAGACAAGAAAAAGGGAAAGGAAAACCTGGACATTTTGGAAGTTCTCCACAGGAGTGGTACAGTGGATGGAGCTGCATGAAGACATTGATATCTAAAGGATTAGTTGTTAAATCAAGTTGCCCAGCAAAGTATGGTTTTCTATTGTGCATGTTTTTCATATATTAATATAATTAAAAGCCACTTCTTAAGGGAACCTCCTTGTTGTGAATTTTAACCAATTTCTTAAATTGTCTTTTTATAGTTAGGCATGAGAGTATTTTTCCTTTTAATATGTTTTGACAATTGAGCCTTCTCTATATAGCATAAGAATTTTTTCGGAATTATTTTAGTAATTCATTACCAGTGAACATTGCTTCTATGATTTCCTTTGTGCATTCTATGGATAATGCGCGTAGCAGAGCAAATGTACACCTACAGATTAATTTATTAGATACTAAGTCGTAAAACTAGCAACTGTTAAATTGGTTCTTCTTTAGAAACATTAAATGATTATATATGGTTTTTAAATGAAATGTAGAGTTTGATATGGTTAGATGAGAGTTCTCCATGTTTGTAAAGATGAAATCTGTTTTGTTGTTAGGTACATGCTAACTCAAGAAGGTAAGGAAGCAGCATGTGACTGTCTTAAAAGATCTGGAATGGCGGAATCTCTGGACAAGTCGGCTTCTGTTGAAATTTCTTCTCGTATGGATATTCAAAACTCATTAGCTATGGAAGTCAATGCTCATGATATGGAATCAGAAGTGACATCACCATTGAACCCGAAAAAGAAGCCAGTTGATGTTCCACTTGATTCCCTTGAGAGGGTATGCTTCCTCTTATTTAAGTCTTTGTTATTTCTTTTGTTTCTTCATATTCAACTATATGCTTCTGCCCTTTACTTGCTCCTTTTCCTTGGAAAGCACTGAAATGATGCCAATGCTGAATTATATGGTATAAATTTTGATTTACTGCTAATTTTTTTGGATTCATTTTCATGAAATTACAATTGGATTGTTGGTCATAATTATAGTCAAGTGTAATTGATGAATTGTCTTCATAAAACTTTGTTCGAATTGGCTTCATAAACCTTTGTTTCTTGTATTAGTTGTGTATAGTCTGTAAAACTTTATGATATCAATAAACCTTCATGGTTATGTTGATCTGCTCATTTCCTTTTCTATGTCTTAGACATAATATCATAAAATAGAACTGTAGTGTAAAATTGATGGGAACACAACTACCGATAAGGGTATTATGGGCAAACCCAAAATATGGGTTTATGAAAGGAAGGCTAAGTTTACTAGTGAGGTGTTTAAGTAATTAATAGGGTGTCTAAATAATAAGAATATTTTATTAGTAGTATATAATCAAGATATTCTATCAATAATATCTTCTTAGTAAAGATAGACTTTAGAATTATCTATATTTTATTAGTAATTAGTAATATATAATAAAGATATTCTATGATAATATCTTCTTAATAAATATATTCTCTGGAATTATCTCTTAGTAGTATTTAAGATTAAGATCTAGGTTCTTAGAGGCATGACGGAATAAGTTTATGTTAGAGCCAGAGTAGGATTCCTGTGTTGGAGCTTTGCTCTGGGAGTAGTTAGAGAAACTCTATTACTATTATCGTTTACTATCAATAAAACACCCTATTTTTCTTAATTGCATCTATTTCTTCTTCTTGCTTGTGTTGTGTTACTGTTTTTGGTAGCAAGGTACATTGGTTCCTATCAAAAAATAGATTATATGCAACATAAGTTCAGCAGAGGACAAACAAATTCTAATGTTAATGTGAAAATAGGAAAACATACAATACCACTAGTCCAATTTATAAGCAATGTAACTTTAAAATTAAAACTAAGTGGATATATATATATATATATATCCCGGAGTGTGTCCTACACTTTTTAGAATTCAATGTGTTTTATGCCAATGTTAGTGCTTCATAACTTACATCTCTTTTCAAAAGAAGGTCCATGAAGTTCATGTATTAAGATTAACTTATTTAATTAACATGTTATTATCATGTCAGCTCACGTGCAGACGATTTTCCCCTTTTATTGTTGCCCAGTAATTGAAATGTAATTTTTCTTCTTGTCTATTGCAATTTCTTCTGTAGTTTACAAACATGGGTTATTCCAAGGAGCAAATTATTAGTTCTTTTGAGGATGTTTCTAGAAGCCATCCAAATAAAGATATCTCATCTCTGTGGCCAGCTGTTTTATGTCATCTTCGGGAGGAGCAAGTCTATGGTTCACAGCCAAAATCTCAAACGAGTGGTAATACTGCTGTAAATGGTATTTGGTTTCTTCTTCCATGTTTCAGTGTTGCTTAATGTCGCTGGTGAATATTTTATCTCAGTAAATCATTTCATAAATGACCAGGTCCAAAAGGCCCCATTGGAAAAGCAAGCACAACTGTGAGCTCATCCTCTGGTGGGCATGTGGCAAATTCATGTTCTCCTGATATTCCACCTTTTACCATGAGAGCTTGCTCATCAGCTGTATGGTTTGTTCCATTTGTTAAATTGACCTATAGCATCATTTCTAATGTAAAATTGGATTTTTAATGTGAAAGTGTACTGGGATTTGGGAATAAGATGGCTACTTCTTTTGATAATGATTTTTCACACTTTAGGAATTATTAAAATGTGTGACCACTGACCACTAATACGTACCATTCTTGACCATATTTCATTTTTGTGTTGCAAAATGTCATAGAAGTTACACGAGGCATTGATACTGCATTCCCTTTCATGGCTGTCAAACTTGTAATTGAACTCAGAATTGTGCGAGTCTAGAGATCAATTTAACTCACCTAAAAACATGTTGCACAAACTTGGACAGACTTGAGCGGATGGATATAAACTTGGTCAAACTTAGTTTACTCACCAGTTAGAGTTTAATGCTAAATGACTGCACTTTACGTTTTATGGCCTTAACTCCAATTTTTCATCATGGGCCAGCTGCTCTGGTCTGTAAACAATCCCTCCTTCCAACAAACCCTTCTTCCGTTTAAAAAGTTCAGGTGCATCCCACATTTCTGCCTCCAGCAGATCCCAGTCTGAGTCCCAGTGTGAACATGCTTCCTCCATGAACTAGTGTCTCAACATTAACCCAATTCATTTGCCATCTTCATCGCGCAGAAGAACAAACCCCTCATGAATGAGCTTCATCCATGAATCCATGTCCCAGCTTGAACCCTGTCACAAACTCCACAGCCTTCTCTATCTTGCATCAACTTTCTACCTTGAGGCTCCAACTCCTTTGTTTTAATTTTCCCTCTCAACCATTGTGTAACTCTTTTTTTGTTGAATAATGTTTTCAGAAGTAAGGTATGTATTAGAGGATGATTGTTTTGTAATACTAAAAGTTCATGGCACAACATGTTCATTTTATTATGTCAATTGTAAACAACTATTTTAGATGGAAAGGATGAGATTATGATGGTTGTATTGTATTAAATATTAGGGTCTAATGTACTTAATTTGATAATTGGGGTGGAAAATGCAATTTGAATATCAAATTAGTGGGTAAAATGCAATTTGAACCTAACTTTGTTTTCTGTGTTCCTTTTGTATTTATCTTAACTTTACCTTATGCATTACTATTACTTTATAGCTCTTAAAACTTTTTCTAAAATTAGTACTGGTCTTGGTGAAAATCTTAGAATCATACTATGCAAAAGCCAAACAAGGATGAGCTTGAATCAAAGGTGAACATTTTAAGTATGCCACCTTTGAGCTTGGGGGAGAGATTTGAGGATGCTTATGAAGTAATTTTAATATTGGATGATCGGGAGCAATTTGCTACACAGGGGTTAGTAACATAAATTGACCCTTTTCACTCAGGGTTTTTGTATGATTTGTATCATATGCTTTATACTTGATTTGATGTTCATTTTAGTATTTTTGAGATGCTGTATAGTTTATTTCTATTTACAGCAATCTGGTACATTTTGTGGGATATTGCTAATTAATGACACCAATGAACTTTATTTTCTATTGTTGATTGTTTCAGATCGCGATCTAGAAAAATTATTGAGAATATATGTAGCCACTTCAAAATCCAAATAGAGGTGAGGTTTGATTTCTTTACCATCTACAAGTAGTTGATACTTCCAAAATGTAAGTGTATATTTTTTAGTGAATAAAACATAAGTGTATATATTATTTAATGAATGTTGATGCTAATACTTGTCACTGAAAATAACATTTGAAACATGTGGTCACTAGGTGTGATATTAACATGCACATGTCTTGTATATTTATTTCTGGTGTATGTTATGAGTGCATTTATTTAAGCTTTTTTCTTCATTTTTTCCTATGAAAATATCATTTCTGTAATTAAGTTAGTGTTTGGACTTTGGATAAACTTTTGAAGAAAAACCATAAATTGAGAATTTTTCCTCATTAAGTGTGGTCCACTGCATAAATGAAATGATGCCATTGTCAATATAGCTCCTGATATTGACAGCGAATATTACTTTATCCTTTGGTACTTTTTTTGTGAACTAATGTTTGCAGTTTATGACATACTTCAAGAAAGAAATGACCAGTAAATGGTAACAACTGTTCTTCAATTTGAATTGAACTCATTACCTCTTTTGAGTTATTAATGGAGTTGGAGATTTTCAATTAAGCTTTTGACAACTTGTTAATTGTGAAACAAATCAGATGTGTTATTACTTATACATGGATTTGGATTGAACTATGTTTATTTCTTGAATATGCACTTCTCTGTTTATAAGATGACTGAAATCATCAAGAAATTGATTCATATCTAGGTTCGGCGATTGCCAGTTGGAGATGGGATTTGGATAGCGCGCCATAAAACTCTTGGCAGTGAATATGTGTTGGATTTTATTGTTGAAAGGAAGAAAATTAATGATTTACGCAGTTCCATTAGGGATAACCGCTATAAGGATCAGAAGTTAAGACTTGTGGTAATCATTTCTTCTAAGATTGTTTGGACTTCTTTGTTGACTTTTTATGATTATTTGAACAAGTTGATGATTTGAATATGCATATATGGTCTGTGATTAATGTTCTGCTACCTTTTTTTTCTTCCTGTTCTGAAGAAAATAGAGTGTTGTGTGTTTGGTTCTAGAATTTTGTTAAAGATATCCAATGAGTGGTATCTTCACCAAGATTTCCTATCTATTTTTAATATGATGTTGAGGAATCTTATCACCATTACTCAAAAAACACAACCATTAAACACACCAGCATAAACTAAAATTGAATTGTCTCATTCACTCTGCACACGAACTAGAGCATTATGTTGTGATTCAAATTCAATGTCACTGGTGGTTATGAATATGGCACATTTTCTATAATGAACTTGCACATTTTTTTTTTGATAAAAATGTTTTACTTTTATTTCTCTTGCTCAGCAATAAACTTTAAAGCCCACTATACTGATGTAGCTTCTCTGATCCCCATTTCTAAATTAATTTGAACATCGTAGAGGTGTGGGCTGAGGAAGCTGATATATCTTGTTGAAGGTGATCCAAATTCTTCTGAAGCTGCTGAAAGCATAAAAACAGCGTAAGGATATTTCTTCATTAAATTCATGAATTTTGTTTTCATTAGGGGGCCAGATTCAGTTCTATGGGTTTCATTCTATGAATTTTGTATAATTTCTGACTTTCTTTTAATTAGAGCGGTGAGCAATCATTTGTTAATGAAATTTCCTGTAACATCTTGTTTGTTTATTTGGTGTAGTAGTGGACAGAGTTTTTGTTATGATGCTTTCTTGCATTAGGATTCTGCACCAGTGAGATGAATATGGGACTATGGGTTACTAATTTTTCCTTGTGTTAAGCTTCCTTCTGGCTGAATTTAAAACTGTTGCTGTGTTTGTCAAAGACATAATTGCTATTTAACAAAATTCAATCTATGTACATTTTCTAGGGGATATAAGGTTGGCTTGGTGGCTTGGGTGGAAAAATTAGGTAGTGGAGTGATAAGGAGGTCGTGGGTTCAATTTCCATCCTCAACAAAATACTAACATTGGCCGTTGCAAAAAAAAATAATTTATGTACATTTTCTGGTTAAGTCGAAGTTATGCTAACTTTAAGTTTTTTTTTCTGGCCTTGTGCAGCTGTTTTACGACAGAGATTTTGGAGGGATTTGACGTACAGAGAACAAGTGGTTTAGGTGATACTCTTAAGAAGTATGGTCATCTTACCCAAGCAATTGCTCAATATTACAAGTCGGGATTTTTTGAAGACAAATGCCCTGCAATTTGTCCTCCTTTTGATGAATTTATCAGAAGGTGTCAAGACCTCGAAAAAATGACAGTTAGTGATGTATTTGCCATCCAGCTTATGCAGGTACCAACAATTTTGAAATTAATTTTAAACTGTTTTTCTTGTAGTTCTTTTAACTTGTTTAGCTGAATTGAATCAGTTGACCTTGAGTATTCTTATTTGCATCACATTTACACAACCTTCTAGTATAATTTAGCTTCAAATGTTATTACAGCATGCTTTTTGTCCTTAAGCTTATGATTTGCATAACGAGCTGCAATCTCTCGATAAATTGGATGAGTAATTCTGACATCGAACTATTTCATCCTATAAATTGATTAAATGCCTTTTGATTTAGACTTATTTTGAAACTCACAAATGCAGGTCCCACAGGTTACAGAGGAGATTGCCATGGCAGTGTTGGATTTGTATCCCACACTTCTGTCTCTTGCCCGTTCATATTCACTACTTGTGAGTCCTCATTCCTTTCTCCCAAGTTTATCAAGTCAATAAAAATTAGTTTTCTTAGAATAATACTCACCTCATTGTAAGTATCACATTTGGAATATTTGTCTCAAATTATGTCATTTTAGCATACTAAGACATCATTTATTAACTTTTTCCACCAATAACCTCATTTAGTTAAATAGTCTACCTAACGATTCCACAACTACTCCTACTTTCAACCACTGTAATTAATATGGGAATTTTAAGGCTATGCACATATTTTACTATAGAAATCAACATAACCAATCATTTTCTTATGAAGTGTGCATAATCTAAATTTACACTTGTCATGAGACGGAGAGATTATAATTGTTAGAATATTAGAAAATATCTTATAATATCTTTTATATTATATTAGAGTATCTTGAGTTATTTCCTAGGATCAATTTATAATTATAGAGATATCTTATAATATCTCTCGTTATTATTGTAATTTATTTCTAATTTAGGATTGAATCTATGTTTCTCTATAAATAGAGATTAGTATTGAGTCTTTTGTAATCAAGTCAGCATTAAGCTATTATCAATAATATTCAAACCCTTATTATTTTCTCTCCTCCTTTTATCTAAAATCTCACAACTTCAACATGGTATCTAGAGCCTATTTCGATCCTCTTTGAACGATCCCGCCTCTATTCCGCTGCCGAGTTCCCAACAATTAGGGAATATAATCATAGTTTCTCTTTTTTCAACGTGAACATTCCTTTTTCAAACCACTATCGTGTAACATTCCAACACCAGTTTCACTCGTTTTCCGTCTAGTTTGCTATTGCCACCGTCACCGCCACTGTTTCCGGCAAACAACCCTCTGCCCTAAAAAAAAAAGTTTAAGTTTCTCCGCCATATCCCTTATCCGTTTCGATCACCGGTGGGTTTATCCTTAGTCTATTTAAACACATAAGCTCTCTGGCCTAAACCCTAAAAGAGAGATTTTGACCTAAAAAAAGAACCCTTTTGCTTGCACACAAAAAAAAAGCCCTTTTGATTCTGTCTTTGTTTTCATGGAAGTAACAGGTTTGGTTCCTCTTGTGGTTGAAAACTATGACCTAAAGATGAAAAATTCCATGCAAGATATTTTATCTGAGATTTCCAAAGAATCCCCAAATTTTTCTCATTTTGTGGATGCATTTTATGAATTGATGCAAGCCAAAGTTGATCCACCTTTTGAAGTGATATGGGTCTATGCTGCAATCAAATTTAGTTACCGAAATTTTGAAAAAGGTGATACATTGGATCGAATTTTATCGGCAAAAGGATTGTTTCAGTTGTTATCTTCATGTTCTGTTTCTGCTGGTGCTTCGAAGAGTGCTGCGTTACTTGCCCCTGTTGTTTTTGTGGTGCAAAAAGTGCTTTTGGAACTATTAGTAAAAGAGCTGAAATTGAAAAGGGAGAAGAAAGCAATGAGGGAAGTGAAATCTTTGGTCGATGTTATTCTTGGGTATATGAGTGTTTGCTGTAGTGAAATTTCTGGTGAGGAAAAATTTGATTTGGTTTTGGGTTTTAATAATTTGGCTTGTCTTTGGGTTGGAAAAAATGATGGGTTTGAGTCTCTGTTGACTCTTGTGAGTAGTGATGTTTGTGGTTGGCTTTGTGCTAGAGAGTTTGATGTTGGTTACTTGGCTGGTGCTGTTATCATGAAAGTGTTTTTCCTTAAATTGTGTTTGTCTTTCATTTGGAATTGTCAAGGGATGAATTGGAAATTAACCTCAAGAGTTGGATTCTTGGCTCAATAACTAGCTTTCAGAATGTGTACTTTTTGGAGCTTCTAATGAGGACAACATTAGAGACACCTTTGCCACTGATCTCAATATTGAAACCTGAAGATGAAATTCTAATGAGGAAAGTTCTGTTTGATGCTGTACTATTGGTAGAGTACCCTTTCCTCTATCAAAATGCCATGCACATAAAAAATCTTACCTTGACCAGATTGATTACTACTCATGAAACTGTAGAGTATTTTAGGGAACTTGATCAGAACAGAGTAATCTCTTATATTAAGGTTTTTTCTTCTTCCAATATACCTTCACAAATAGTTAAATGTTCGGGCCGTGGAAGTGGGACTCTTGGTGGTGGAAGAACAACTGGTGTTGTTCGCAGATGTCTACTTATGAGTGGGCTCTTAGGTGACAGGTTTGGAAGATTTGCAGCTCAATTGATGGGATTCTTCTTGGTGCACGATTATTCTCTCTTCGATGGTTTCAGATCTGCCCTTACTCTCCAATTTTGATCAACGAAAATATGTGTCATTGTTCAAACAGCCGTTATCTCTCCTGTTTAGGACGCATTTTCTTATTCCGTTGATCGATCATGACTTCATTTCGTTAGAGTTGCGCTGCTTCTTCTTCAGTGTTTGTCATGCAATTTAGTTATTATTAATATGTTATAATAGTGGCTTATATTCTCACCGACGATCATTCTGGTGGTGTCCTTTTTTCCACATATGAATTATATTAGTGATGACTTTTTCCGTTGGTGGTTATTCTAACGGTGTCTTTTATTTTCATGACTTACTTTACCTTTGCAATTTGTCCCAGATGCACTGGCCTTGCCTTTCTCTCCTTGAAGCACGCCTCTCTCTCCTTGAAGCAGATTCAAGTTTAAATATTTTGAGTCTCCATTATTATTGGTTTGAAGCTTCCAAATGCAGTTTTTTAGAAGAACAGAGCTTGCTTTGTTCAATTGCCTGCCACAAATTTCTCTCAGGCTGATGATCAATCAGACTATCTGGCTAGGCTATATTTATAGCAATTGTCTCCGACTTCGCATGCATCCCTGAGTTGCCTTTCCATCTTTTTATTATTTTGCGGAGCAAAGCATTGTTTTCATGTAGCAAGCTAAAGCTTAGTAAGCTTTAGCTTAAGGGGGAGTGTTAGAATATTAGAAAATATTTTATAATATCTTTTATATTATATTAGAGTATCTTGAGTTATTTCCTAGGATCAATTTATAATTATAGAGATATCTTAGAATATCTCTCATTATTATTGTGATTTATTTCTAATTTAGGATTGAATCTATGTTTCTCTATAAATAGAGATTAGTATTGAGTCTTTTGTAATCAAGTCAACATTAAGCTATTATCAATAATATTCAAACCCTTATTATTTTCTTTCCTCCTTTTATCTAAAATCTCACAACTTCAACAATAATATATGAGATTCTTAGGAAATAGCATTAGTATTTGAGACCTAGTTTGAGGCTATGGGACACATTTAGATTATTTTTAGATTCTTTATCATTAACTTACTTATGCTCCTTCTCCTCCCTCTAATTTTACCCACTCCAATTGTTTGATTTGATTAGGATGGCGATTCTCGTGCACAAGAGCAAATGCTTCAAAGACAAAGTAATAATGTAATCAATGCAGCTGCCAGTAGGAACATTTTCCAGCTTGTTTGGGGTAGCAGCTGACTTGCATGTCGCTCTCAAATGTGGGATTTTAGATGTGAATCCAGTAAGCAAAGGTTAATACCATTTTTTTACTTTAGTAAGTTCTCTTTATTGTATGTGTATGTAAAATCATATTAATTTACATTATAACGTTTTAGTTAAGCAGTCATCTGTATATTTTGTAAAGGAAAATCCTGTACAACACCGATCAAAGTATTTTTCCTATTGAGTAGGATGAGTTACATGAATCAAATGATAGAATCTCTTATCATAAGATTTGAGAATTAATATTTGGTGACATGCATATAGGCTACAAGCTTGTAACTTAGTGGAATCAATTCCTAATTTCAGAGTTTGTCTCTTTGAGTTTATTTTATTTTAACGAAAATAAAATAATTTTGAATTTTCTTAAATTTATTTTTGGTGTATTTTTCTTAAGTTTCTGAAAAACAAATCAGATTTCTTAAGAATTATATCTGATTATTTTAACAAGTAACAACTATTGGGTGGTTTTTAAGAAAAAGCTTTTTTGTTGTTTTTGAAAAAGTAAATGATTTTTTGACATGTGTATGGACATCATAGACCGACACCATATGTTACTATTCATGTAATGTTGAGTGATTAATTATGTGAAAATACTTGGTTAATTCAATTTATCATGTGGTTGATGAGTTATCAAACACACACAATATGGTGCAATACAGAATGCGCATATCTGATACCAAAGAGTGCATCATTTTCTGGTTCTACTCTATGACCCTTCTCCATTCATTATGTATTCTCTCTGGACATCCCAATATTAGTTCAATCATGCACTCGTAGGTAATTTAATTCACTTATCATGGTGTTGCTAGGAAAATGGTGCTAGAGGGTTTGTATAGATAGGAGCAGTTTGTGGTTTGATGTCCTTCAGTAAAATAGGGGGGCTTGTTTTGGAGGGAGAGTAACATAACAAAAATAGTTCAATTTGGTGGAGGGATATTCAAAATATTGAGAAAAGGGTGGGAATGCTCCAACTAATTGGTTAAATGAGAGGTTGAGAAAGGTTCTTGGGGATGGACGAGACACATTATTCTGTAAACTTATTTTGGGAAAGGAGGAAGTGGGGGTGGTAATAGCTTAGAGAACTATTCCAATGAGAAAAAAGACTTTTACATGAGTGTTCTTCTCAGTTTGAAAATATTGCAATATGAGAAGATGAAGAAGATTATTGGGAGTGGGATAACGCAAGGGGTAGAGGGTACTCTATTAAGGATATACTTGGAAAGTATTATCGGGTAGTAGTGATGGAAATGTTTGTAATTACACTCTTTCATTTTGGAATAAATTTGATCCCTTCAAAGTTGAATCTCTTTTGTGTGGAGATTAATAAATAACAGGTTGTCTATGAAAGATAAGCTATACAAACACGATATAGTAAATAGGGACTTGCTATGTTATGTTGGGGGTTTTGGTGTTGAGGAATGAGTCCAACATCTGTTTTTTGAATCCCTCAAATTTTGGTGTACAGAATATTATCCTAATGTTGTCAGGGATTAGATGTGGTGTTGAGGAATGAGTCCAACATCTGTTTTTTGAATCCCTCAAATTTTGGTGTACGGAATATTATCCTAATGTTGTCAGGGATTAGATGTGTAATGCCTAATAATTGTTTTGTTCACTTAGACAAAGCATAACATTGGTTTGGTTTGCATGTGTATGCACAATTTGGAAACTCAAGAATTTGGTAACATTTTCTCAAAGGGATTGTAATGTGATTCAAGTGACTGAAAATATAAAGATAATGGTGTTGGCTAAATGCTAAGGTGAAAGGATTCAGTTATAATGAAGATCAATGGAGCCTTCAACCGTTGGCATGCTTAGGGATTGAGTATTAAGAGGTTCTGGTGTACATACATGACCTTGACAAAAAGGAAGAGCAACACAACGATTTATGTTGTGATGGGCTCAAACTATAATATTAGTATGACTTTGTTAGAATATTAGAAAATAGTTTCTAGGATTGGTTTATAATCTTAGAGTATCTCTTAAGATTTGATTTTATATTATTTATTATTCTTATTATTTGTTTCTAATTTAGGATTGACTCTATGTATTTCTATAAATAAGGAATAAATCTTTTGTATCAAGTCATTATATTTTGCTAATGCTATCCTTGAAACCCAAGTCTCATTTCTCTTTCTCCTTCTGTTAGGAATCCAAGAATTGGATTCCAAAAGAATTTGAAGAACACTAATATTTAGAAAAGGATAAGAAATAATAAGAGAGAATCTCTCCAAAAATAAGATACCTAAAAGCAGATATGCTCCTCAAGGGCGAATGCACCTTTCAATCGGAAAACCAGTTAAGAAAATTATAATTTAACAAAAGATCCCCTCAAATGGGAAGAGGTACAATGAGATAAAAGAATAAAGGACCAATCAACCACTATCCTAAGAAATAGGAAAACATAAATAAATTACATTAACAAACCTAAAACAAATAGGAAATAACTAACAAACCTATAAAAGCTCTTATCTCCTAACTAACTAATTCTCCTATATGTAAGTCCTAAGGCTACACCCCCTAAAAAAAACCTAGTCTTCAAGGTTGACATCTACTATATTCTTCTTGAAGGTTGCCTCGAAGTGATTGACATCGGGCGGTTCTGCAGATGTGGTGGCTCGACTAATGCCAACGAATTTGAAGAACACTAATATTTAGAAAATGATAAGAAATAATAAGAGAGAATCTCTCCAAGAATAAGATACAGAAGAGCAGAAATGCTCTTCAAGGGCAAATGCACTCTTTAACCAGAATACCAGTTAATTAGAGAACCATTATTTATAGGTTTTCTGTACCATGGGATAAAAGAGTAAAGGACCAATACCACTATCCCAATAAATAGGAAAATAGAAACATAATACAATAACAAACCTAAAACAAAAATAGGAAATAACTAACAAACCTATAAAATATAAAAGCTCTTATCTCCTAACTAACTAATGCTCCTATATCCAAGTCCTAACACCTTCCCCTCTTCTCTCTTTCTATGAATCCCCATTGTTATCTCTCTTTCTATGAATCTCCATTGTTAACGGACTTGTATGCAGATTGATCAATAATGTACTATGATGCTTGAGTGCTTGTTGAGGTCTTGGAGTGCAGTGTACTATTTTTTGTATTCATTTCCAGTCCATTTACACAATATGTGTCTCCATAGGCGGATTAGAATCGGGGGTAAGTTCATGCATGACATGCGGAGCAGGCGATCAAAGTATTTTCTGTGATTGGAACATCATGTGTAGGAAACACACTGCTTAAAGTCATAAGTTTTCATGCTTTTAGAACATACTCACCAAAACTGTTGCAGTCATCACAAGGTTTTGTTCTTAGGTAACAATTCTGGTGATAGCATGGTAAAAACTGCAGCAAGTTTTGACAAACTATTCCTTCAGTTGCTTTGAAGTCATCAAAGGAATATTTGTTGAGTTGTTGTCTTGGTATTGAGTTGGTGCATGATCAATATTATCATGTGCTTGTTAAGTTTTGGTGAATTGGTTTATTTTTATTCTATTATGCTTCACTAGTTTTGATGCATAGGAAGGGTTTAGTGTTTGCTAAGGGAGAGTTGCGGCTGTTCAAGAGAGCAAATTGGGTGCAAAACATTGCATATCTAGATGCTAACGCGCTGGTTGCACGATATAATTCAATATATTATTGAATATAAAATAATATGTAATTTAAAAGTAAGTTAGTTATTGTTTTAGAGTAGAATATACTTAATATTTATGTGTTAAAAGGTAAATATATTTTTGATTAACCATATATAAGCTGATTTTGCTTTATTACAAAGGAAAAGGTAAAACCTTGTTTACTAATACAATCCATGCAAAGTTTATTAAAATATGAAATTATTGATAAGATTTTTTTAACTTTGGAGATGCAGTCTTTATCTTTAACATTTTGTTTCGACGTAGAATTGGTTTATTCAAACTTTTTGTTTTCTTTGACATGTTTATTCCAATGATATATTTGTTAAATTGTTTAACATTTCTTTATCGTAAAAGTTGTACATTTAATTATAATATGTTCTTCATTTTATATGATTTGTATTAGTTTTGAAACATTAGATTTTTTAAATTTATGTACTTTTTGACATTTTCAATTTTATAAATGAATCATGAAAATTATTTTATGTAAAAAATTAGTCAAGACTAATTAGATGTATAGTTAGAAAGGATAGTCAATTTCAATGAAAATGCAATACAAATTCTTAAAGATTCACAAAGAGGTGTATAACCTTCAAGAGTCACTAGTTGGATACCAAAAACTTAGGATAAAAATTACATTCCTTCCTTATGATTTAGTCAAAGAATAGTTAATGTCGTCTTTATTAAAGTAATTGACATTACAGTATGATTATGTATAAACCAACTTGAAAGTGAATTGTTGAGCTTAGTAGTAAAAAATGAACTTCACAATCACATGTCTCTCAAGATTTTCTTTATATACTATAAGAGTTCATATATGATTTTGTAGAGAATAATTCTTGTGTGAACACAAGAATTTAGACATAATATTTAGGCTTAATTGCAGTTTTGGTCCTCCTATTTTAACTGAATCACGAAAATAGTCCCCCGATTTTATTTCTCCCCACTTTTGGTCCCTCTTAACATAATTTTGGTCCAATACTTGATGAAGTGTCATTTTTTTGCGCTTATTTAAGCCACACCATGCCTCAAGATCTCGCGGTGCAACAATTGTACCTGAAATATATGATCATAAATAGTGTGGTGTGGCTTAAAAAAATGATACTTCATCAAGCATTGGACTAAAATTCTGTTTGGAGGACCAAAACTGGGGACAAATAAAATGGGAGGACTACTTTCGTGATTCAGCTAAAATAGAGGGATTAAAACTGCAATTAAGCCTAATATTTAAACACACATAAAAGAAAAAAAGTATAAAAATATTTATTATTGTTTATTATTTTAAAAATATTTTGTTATCTATTATTGTTTATTTATTTATTTTATTTGACATGTTTGTTTGTTGGATGGATATATGTTAGGTTTGGTTGGATTCGAATTTGTAGATTTTATTGAGTTTTAATTATTTTTATTTTAATCGGAATTTTTCAATTTTTTTTTTAGTTTAGAGTGAACTATTATAGACTATGAAGATCTAATGGTATTAACACCATAATAAATTATAAGGCCTAGTGTGTGAAAATAAAAATAAAAATACACTGTATGGTATTAAATAAGTAGCAAGCAACATTGTCGTGTCTTGTAGAAGGAAAAAAAAGGAGAAAAAGTTGCGGCCATAACTAAACAGGGAGAGGAAGGAAAAAAAATTGGTTTTCGGTGGTAACAGGTGTGTAGCAAACTTGCTCCGTTTAATCTACAATTTTAAGATGTTACTTCTACCATTAAGTTTATTCTTTTAATATATAGTTTTATAGTTTTACCTTTTCTGAGAGTTACTTTAGAGTACCCACTTTAGTAGAAGGTTGTTTGTTATTTGTTTGATTTTCAGACTATTGTTGATTGATGTTTCCTAATATTACTAGAAAGACTCTGGTGTACCAATTAATTATTATAGTGGAAATTTTTACTAGACTAGGTCCCGTGGTTTTTATTCTCTCAATTTGAGAGAAGTTTTTCATGTTAAAAATTGTATTTGTCATATTTAATTTTCTGTCAATCATTTATCTTCACAGGTGGGGGAAAAATATTCTACATTATTGAGATAATTATCTCTGAGCAGGTTTTTCCTAACAAAGTGGTATCTAGAACTCGTTTGGTTTGATTTGTGCATTTAAATGGAGGAGGAAAATAAATGTCTGAATATGATTAATCTCAACTATTCTAATTATACACTTTGGAAGACTTTCATGGAAGAGATGCTATACAGTAAAGATTTGTATGATCTTATTGAGGGTGATACTGCTAAACCCACAGATAAATCTAACGCTGACTGAAAGAAGATGAATAAAAAGGCAGTGACCTTGATCAGACAGTGGTTGGATATGAGAGTATATCCACATGTTTCACAGCCTATTTTTTTTTATTTTTTATTTTTAAATAAACTAAAATTGAATTCATAAATAAAGAAAGAAATATTTTTGGATAAAATATTTAAGTCATATCACAACGACAAAAGTCAACAATAATTACAAACAGCGGAAACAGTTTTGAAATGAAAATCCAAAATATTTAAAACATAAAAATACACCGGGGCTATGAGACCTATCTAACGTAGCTCATACCCCTGGGGTATTCTCGGCAGACACCTCTACAAAAGCACTGCCCCAATAATTTTAACTTCCCCACGTCACATCAAAAAGTGGTACAAGAACCCATCAAAATAAAAGTCAAGCTGACAATATATGGTATAAGTACAGTCTTCCATAATGAAATAAATACAACCACAACAGATAGACATCTAGTCCCTATACAACCATCTAATCTGATCATGCTGCAAATACTTTAACCCAAGTGATCTCCACGCGCCCCGCAGAAATCCTTCTGACACAACAATGGTCAGGTAAGTCTAACTCCGTTCCCATCTCCAGAGTACTATCTGGTAGGACGATCCTGATTCTCATCTGAGGGAAAAGCCTAGGTTTCTACAATAATTGTAAAGGTCACCAACCGAAATTAACAAATATCACATGGCATTTAAATTTTAAATGCACAAAATAACCTTTCAACTTAGCATACATCTAGAAAGGGTTTTTATATGCCAACATGCATAATCAAAGTTGCAAAATGAAGTTTTGGACAAAACTGCACTGTCGTATTCGAATACAACATTCTCGTATTCGAATACAGTGCTATTTCACAAATCAGTAGCAAAATTGAATATTTGTATTCGACTACACACTGCTTGTAGCCGAACACAACTGCTAAAATTTGCAGATTTCATGTTTCGAAAATGTTTCGCAATCATTCAACACTTACCACACAAAATCAATCAATTACACTCATCAATTACGGCACCATTACAAACAACAATCGAATATGTATATACAACCATCACAGTATATCAAACATGACTCGCGTTCCAAGCACCCTAATGAAATGCGTATATCCCAATGCACATGATTCCGGAATTCCAAACCAAAACCCTCCTCGAAAGGGCGTAAATCATAGTTGTACAGTCTCTCACAGATCAGTACTAATTATCAAGGTGCAATCTCTCACGGATCATCACAATTTACTATCGTACAGCCTCTCACAGACCAGTACTAATTTTCTATGCGTCCAATCGCTCACAGATCAGCACGACTTACAAGAGTGCAATCTCTCACAGATCAGCACGACGCGAAAACTCCCGCAAAGATAAGATGAACCAACTATTCACATGGCATCATCTCGTGGCCCATCACGGTTACCACTATCACTATGACCCATCGCGGTCACCATGTACTATGAAATGCATGAACATACTCTAACTCTTTTCACCACAACCATTAAGTAAATGCAGCTATTAAAAGATTCCCCTTTTTTAATACTCATTTAACACTAATGATTTTTCAAAACTTTTCACAGAGCATACTCAGACATATTAATTCATAATCCAACAAATCCACATCAAATTCAATCTACAAACCACATTAAATACAATAATCCAAATTCCACAAATCCACTCCAAATCACTACAAATTACTCATTTTCAAAACTCGTCATATTTCAACCACAATACACCCATTAATTTCCATAATTGCAAACATGCATTTGCACCAAATTTATTTCCTCAAATCACTTCTCAAACACATCAAAACAATTTCACATAAAACACCTTAAATTCATTTTCTGCAAATCCACACATCAAACACGACAAATTCAATCAATTCGACTACCAAAATTTCACGCCAAATTTAATCGTGACTCATCCGTGTTCACAACTCCACATTTCAAACACATTAAATTCAACTTCCACAATTTCACCCATAATCACATTAAATTCATTTTCCTCCAATCTACACATAAAATACAACTCAAAAATCATAATATTAATTATGAACACATCAATCACACCAAACATGAATCACCACAACAACATTAATATCTCAGAGTTCTCCCCACCGCTAATTCGGTGCCAACAGCCTCGATTCTTTTTCGAGACTCAAGGAGCTAACTACATAAACATAAATATTTGTAACAACTTGTTCATAACTAAAGTTTATCCAACCACAACAAAATTCTAAAATTATATCTTTTTCACACAACAAACTTTTACAACCAAATAATCTACATTATTTAGTTAAAATTAAATACAACAAATATTGTCCAAATCACAACGCACACTCGACTATTAAAGCACAAAAATTTTGAGTTAATAAAATACTCTAAACTTTTTCTTTTTAAAATTTCAACTTTAGTTCAAACTCATTTATTTGAAAATAACTCATTTCGTAACTCAAACACATCAAAATCATTTTTTTTTGTTAACCATAACTAACAAAATCGACCACATTAATTCAATCTCAGCAAATCGCACACAATTCACATCAAACTACATCTCAACCGCGTCAATTTTAAATTCCGCTAATTCACGCATAAACGAATTAAATTCATTTTCACCATTTTACACATCAAATACACCAAATTTCTTTTCCATAAAATCACATATAATGTCCTAAATGCAAACTAAATGTTTGGAAGGAGCCCTTACCTTAACGATAGCCTAAACAACCGATTTCGGTATCGCGATAAATTCCGGTAAAATATTTTCTTCGCATGTCACTTCGAAAACTAACTCACTAGCACCACAGCGTGGAGGTGAGCAACTTTTCCTTCTGTCACTTATCGAATGGAAGCTTAGATCTAGAAGAAAATGGAGGTTTGGTATTTATGGGTTTTGAATTTGTTTTTGAAAACTGAAGGAAAGAAGAAGAAGTTTCTCTCCCCCTGAAGATTGGATTTACTTTTTCTTTCTCCACTTGCATTTCATGTTAGCATATATATATATATATATATATATATATATATATATATAAATTATATATATTATTATTATATACTAGCTAATATATATATATATTATTACTTACAAACATAATATTATATATATATATATATATATATATATATTTTAATTAAACCAAATCAATAAATATCTAAATATTTTTACACACACCTCAACTATTTTAATAAAAATATCTATTCTCATTGCAACTCAATTGACAACTAAATTTTTTAACAATTAGAGATATTTTTAAAAAAATAGTCCGGTAATAAATTTTCTGCAACGTAATTAAATTATTTCTCACCAAATAATTTTAAACGGGTCTCATAAAAATATCATTGGCATTTAACATTCGAAATACCAATAAAATTGGCCAAAAAGCCTCATAATTCAACACAAAAATATACTAAAATTGCATAATTTAGAGTTTAAAATTAAGGGTCTTACATTACTACCCTCCAAAAAGAAGTTTCGTCATCGAAACTTAAAGTAAGAGTAATAACCACACTAGGTTTGCACTCAAACTCATCATACATGACATAACTTGTTTCGTCATGCCTACGCGAGGAAAGTGTCGTCTATCCCTTTTCATAGGGTGCTTAATAACTTTACGCACTATCCTAGCCGGTAAAACTCGTCCGTTCCATTCAACATGATTTTGTCTACTATCAACAAGAGATTGGGGATGATCAGTTCTTCAATTTGTCAATAGGTAGCCAACGATCATGATGATGGCTTAGTCCATCTTAACTTAACTGTAATAATGCTCTCTACAACTTGCACTTAAGGCTATCCCAAGGCAAAAGCAGTCTAACAATCTCCTCAAGGTCCACTAAGTTTCCCTTATTTTTCTTACTTGATTATATCGACGAAATACAATCGCCAAAACTATGTCACATAGCCTCAATACCTCATCAGAGCTACTCCATTTTTGACCTTAACTATAAATAAAAGTTGATTAAAAAATAAATTCAATATATTTGGTCCAAATTTTAGACCAAATATGTCAAACAAACTTTTGCTATTTAGCCATGTCACCATTAACAATTGACTTCCCGTGGATGGTGAAGCATATTTGCATGTTTACATGCTAAGCCCCATAAAATATTACTATGCACTAAATTCCAAATTGTAAGAAAATACTTAAGTATCAACAATTTAAGATAATTAAACTCCATTCCATGCTTTTTGAATGTGAAAAATAAAATTTTCCAATGCTACTGTTCCATATTCGAAAGCCAAGATAAAATGGAAAGCTTAAACTAATAAGCTTATGATTCAAACAAAAGAGAAACTCCTTTTTTTTTAAGAGGCAAAAGAATTTATTTAATCATAATTGAGCCACAAGATGTGGAAGGAATGAAAAACAGTTTGTTACAAGAAACTGCAAAAATGCAGCTAACACCCGAACCAAATGATTGCTCGTATGCTTAACCAATATGGAAATGTAGCTAACAACCAATATGGAAATGTAGCTAACAAGATGTATGGTATAAATGTCATACAGAAGATCAAAATAAGCTGCAATGAGACTCAATATACAAGCATCATGAGACAACCAATGTCAATCACACCTATAAGTTTAAAAGGAACCAATAACCATTAACCCCCAAGATCTCAGAACTTAGGAGTTAAGCCTCGACACTAGTCAATAAATAATACAAGCTGCCACTACACACATATAATGCAGATAAAAAATAATAATCTATAATTCTTTCCCTGTCGAAAAACCAGCACGGCTAAATTCCAAATCCACACATTCCATATCCAGCTATCCTATCAGTCCATGAAATCAAATCCTTTTTAGGAATCATATCAAAAAGTATATGTGCTAGAACTAGCAATCCACACTTTGCATACATATCAACAAGTGCAGAGGCTACATTCAAATCCGAAAAGTACCCTCTCCTTAATATATGTCTATGTATCTCTCTGCCTTTATCTAAAGCTGCTAAGCCTGCACAAGTTGGAAAGACACAAGCCATTGTAATGTCATCAGGCTTTAATTGTTTTACAATGTCTGAAAAAAGTTCTAAAGCTCCATTGGGAAATGAATTTTGCGAATAGCCTCCAATCCTACACTCCTAACTAAGAGACTTACTAACTAACTCAGTAGTCAACTAACTAAGAGATTACTTTTTGAGGAATCACAATAAAACTTTTTTTTTTCCTTACACGACTACATCAGTTTCAGTGCACCATGAAAGTGTATTAGCAAAATGCTAAAGAAACAAGATGCATCCATGGTAAAATTATGTGCCACACTTAAACAGGATATTTAGAACTGTCAATACTACATAGAACATCCATCACTAGCAGAAGAATCAAAGACTTAAAACTAGAATCAGATATTGGGTGAGATTAATGCAACAATAAGTTACGCAATAAGAGTCGAAAGCATTAATGTGAGAATTATATTTCATATGAAGTTGCCTTTGAACTATTAGTAAGAAATATACATGGCATGTAATTAAAGAATATAGATCAAGGGTTAGGATATTGGCTTGGTCGTCACTAAAATTAGGATAGATGTACTTATCATCTTTATCAGAAATAAGGCTGTTAAAAGAAGCTGCAATAGAATCGCCGTCAACTTCCTCTTCCATATTTCATCCATAGTTACAAAATAATATTTTTTTTAGGAACCTAATATAAATTTCCTCCCCTCCCATCAGTTTCCTTGTTACTCCAATCCTAAATTACCTTTTTTCAAAGTCCTCCACAAGTGATGATGCATTTATATGACTGCCAATCTCAGAAAGCCCAAAGAGTTCCAAATAAAGTGCAAAGTAGAAACAATAATTATAAACTTCCACAAAACCCCTTACTCTTGCCACTTGTTATCTCTCAAATATGCGCAAGACAAATGTTGTCATGATCATCATACCTACCATATCATCTTACACACCTACAGACACAAACCCATCTTACAACACAATCCTATCATCAGGTATCAACATGAAAAATTGCATGAGCATAATGACAACTACCACCACCATTCCAAAGATGCCAAAACCAAAACTCAAAATGGACCGCATCTCAAAAACTACAAAGAGCTCCTAATTAATTAATAATCTAATTCTAATACAGAATAAGAGGCAATGACAATAACTACTTAAGCTAATAACGGAATAAAAGGGAAGGACAATAACTACATACAACTTAGCAGAACTTTCCAAGTCAAAACAGTGACATCAATAAAACTTCACCATAGTTACCAAAATCTCTTAATAACATTTCCTTCATCTAATTGGCTAATTCAGAAACAATTTAAAAAAAAACACAAGTAAATTCCACTACACTTTCAAAAATCCCTCTCATTTCGAATTTTGTCCTTCCATAAATAAAAAATAAAAAACAAAAACCATTCACAAACATAGCAAAAGGATTTAAAATCAACAGAGAGAGCGAGAGAAACAAGTAGTAAACTAACTAACTCAGACAATTTACCCCAACGCATGATCAGATAACGACCCCCAACCTATAGGTCGACCTACAATCTAACCAAAGCTCTGATACCACAATTGTAACAGCCCATTTTTTTATTTTTTATTTTTAAATAAACTAAAATTGAATTCATAAATAAAGAAAGAAATATTTTTGGATAAAATATTTAAGTCATATCACAACGACAAAAGTCAACAATAATTACAAACAGCGGAAATGGTTTTGAAATGAAAATCCAAAATATTTAAAACATAAAAATAAACCAGGGCTATGAGACCTATCCAACGTAGCTCATACCCTTGGGGTATTCTCGGCAGACACCTGTACAAAAGCACTGCCCCGAGAATTTTAACTTCCCCACGTCACATCAAAAAGTGGTACAAGGACCCATCAAAATAAAAGTTAAGCTAACAATATATGGTATAGGTACAGTCTTCCAGAATGAAATAAATACAACCACAACAGATAGACATCTAGTCCCTATACAACCATCTAATCTGATCATGCTACAAAAACTATAACCCAAGTGATCTCCACGCGCCCTGCAGAAATCCTTCTGACACAGCAGTGGTCAGGTAAGTCTAACTCCGTTCCCATCTCCAGAGTACTATCTGGTAGGACGATCCTGATTCTCATCTGAGGGCAAAGCCCAGGTTTCCACAATAATTGTAAAGGTCACCAACCGAAATTAACAAATATCACATAGCATTTAAATTTAAATGCACAAAATAACCTTTTAACTTAGCATACATCTAGAAAGGGTTTTCATATGCCAACATGCATAATCAAAGTTGCAAAATGAAGTTTTGGACAAAACTGCACTGTCGTATTTGAATACAACATCCTCGTATTCGAATACAGTGCTATTTCACAAGTCAGTAGAAAAATTGAATATTTGTATTCGACTACACACTGCTTGTTGCCGAACACAACTGCTAAAATTTGCAGATTTCATGTTTCGAAAATGTTTCGCAATCATTCAACACTTACCACACAAAATCAATCAATTACACTCATCAATTACGGCACCATTACAAACAACAACCAAGTATGTATATACAACCATCACAGTATATCAAACATGACTCGCGTGCTAAGCACCCTAATGAAATGCGTATATGCCAATGCACATGATTCCGGAATTCCAAACCAAAACCCTCCTCGAAAAGGCGTAAATCATAATTGTACAGTCTCTCACAGACCAGTACTAATTATCAAGGTGCAATCTCTCACGAATCATCACAATTTACTATCGTACAGCCTCTCACAGACCAGTACTAATTTTCTATGCATGCAATCGCTCACAGATCAGCACGACTTACAAGAGTGCAATCTCTCACAGATAAGCACGACGCGAAAACTCCCGCAAATATAAGATGAACCAACTATTCACATGACATCATCTCGTGGCCCATCACGGTTACCACTATCACTATGACCCATCAGGGTCACCATGTACTATGAAATGCATGAGCATACTCTAACTCTTTTCACCACAACCATTAAGTCAATGCAGCTATTAAAAGATTCCCCTTTTTTAATAATAATTTAACACTAATGATTTTTCAAAACTTTTCACAGAGCATACTTAGACATATTAATTCATAATCCAACAAATCCACATCAAATTCAATCTACAAACCACATTAAATACAATAATCCAAATTCCACAAATCCACTCCAAATCACTACAAATTACTCATTTTCAAAACTCGTCATATTTCAACCACAATACACCCATTAATTTCCATAATTGCAAACATGCATTTGCACCAAATTTATTTTCTCAAATCACTCCTCAAACACATCAAAACAATTTCACATAAAACACCTTAAATTCATTTTCTGCAAATCCACACATCAAACACGACAAATTCAATCAATTCGACTTCCAAAATTTCACGCCAAACACATCCAAACATCCGTGTTTACAACTCCACATTTCAAACACATTAAATTCAACTTCCACAATTTCACCCATAAACACATTAAATTCATTTTCCTCCAATCTACACATAAAATACATCTCAAAATTCATAATATTAATTATGAACACATCAATCACACCAAACATGAATCACCACAACAACATAAACATAAGGTGCGAACAGCCTCGATTCCTTTTCGAGACTCAAGGAGCTAACTACATAAACATAAATATTTGTAACAATTTGTTCACAAATAAAGTTTATCCAACCACAACAAAATTCTAAAATTATATCTTTTTCACACATCAAACTTTTACAACCAAATAATCTACATTATTGTCGCGTCCAGTTTTTTTCGCGAAAAAGGAGTCGCCACCAATTTTATTTTATTCAAAGGAAAAAATTGGATAAAACCTAAAATAATGATTTTTGAACCAAAAATTCGGATTCGGGAGTCGATTACGAGTATGGAAGGTATTAGCACCCTACAACGTCCGTTAAACGGTTACCCTATAGTTAATTGTATACAAACTATTTATTTATTTATTCATTTATTTTTACCCCAAAAAAGAATAATAAAAAAAAATAAATTATTTACATTAATAAAAGAAGGAAAAATATTTTTTTTATTAATTTGGTTTGACAAGGAAAAAACCTTGCTCCTACGTATCCCCAGGTGCAATAGGGAAATCAAAACACACTTAGTTCTTGGGTAGAAAATATTTATGTGTTGACTGATTTTATTATTAATTTTACTTTATATATATACATATCAAAATAAATTAATAGCATAATAGTGATAATAATAGTAATAGTAATAATGGTAATAGTGATAATAATAATAATAACAAAAAAAAGGTGAGATGTTTGTTCGCGGATTGGATCTTTTTATTTTTGTTTTATAGAAAAATTAATTTTTGTTAAATAAAAACGTAACGAAAATATAATAATAACAAAAAAAAGAGGTGAGATGTGGCGCGGCGAGCGAGGATGAATTTCATCCGGCGGCAGCGACTATTAATTCTAATCCTAATAGAAAAAACTATCTATTTGTTGTTATGATCTTTTTGTTATTTTGATAGATACGTGATATGAGCTATATATTCAATATTACGATGCGGTAAAATTCGTTTTCTTGGTGATTGGTTGATAAGCATCAATTAGTTATATTTTTCTAGCATTTTGTGTTGCAAAGAAAGCAATTTTAAGAACAGACAACCTTAGAAAAATGAAAGCTTAACACACGAGTTTATTTTTTGTATAAATAGAAAAAAAGAGAAAGAAAAAAAAAGAACATTTTTTAAAGGGATCAATATAAAGACTAATAAGAAGAAATTTAGAGAAGAGATACCTTACTACTGAAGTAGTTTCTTGCTGGACTGATTTTCCCAAGACTAGATTCTCTGCTCCTCTCACCTGTTATTCTCTCTTCTTTCTTTTTTGTGCTCTCCAAAATCCTCTTCTTCCACTCTTACTATCGATTATTTATAGGTCTTTCGGGTGTAGGTTACAAAAGACAAGGGAATAATTGGCAATTGATCACCATTTTATTACTATTAATCTCTTTCTTTGTGGTTTCTTTTCTTTCAATTGATTATCATTATACCGATTTTTATGACCATCAATCCATTCAATTGATCCTCATTATACCGATTTTAATGACCATCAATCCATTTCTTTTCAGTTTCTTTCATACAATTATGTATATTTATTTATTATTTATTTATATATTTATATATATATATATATATTTTTATTTTTTTATTTTTCTATTTTTTAGAAAAGAGTCTAAACAAGAATTAGAGGCATAAAACTGGGAACATATGTGATTGTTTAAAGTTTAAAGCCTTAATTATTTATTTTTATTTTTATATTTCTATACATTTATTATTATTATTTCCCTTTTTTTTTTAATAAAAAGTAATAAATAAATAAATAGATAAATAAATAACAAGCGGACAAAATTAGGTGTCAACAATTATTTAGTTAAAATTAAATAAAACAAATATTGTCGAAGTCACACGTACACACACTCGACTATTAAAGCACCAAAATTTTGAGTTAATAAAATATTCTAAACTTTTTCTTTTTCAAATTTCAACTTTAGTTCAAACTCATTTATTTGAAAATAACTCATTTCGTAACTCAAACACGTCAAAATCAATTTTTTTTTGTTAACCATTACTAACAAAATCGACCACATTAATCACATTAATTCAATCTCAGCAAATCGCACACAATTCACATCAAACAACATCTCAACTGCGTCAATTTTAAATTCCGCTAATTCACGCATAAACGAATTAAATTCATTTTCACCATTTTACACATCAAATACACCAAATTTCTTTTCCATAAAATCACATATAATGTCCTAAATGCAAACTAAAAGTTTGGAAGGAGCCCTTACCTTAACGATAGCCTAAACAATCGATTTCGGTACCGCGATAAATTCCGGTAAAATATTTTCTTCGCACGTCACTTCGAAAACTAGCTCACTAGCACCGCAACGTGGAGGTGAACAACTTTTCCTTCTGTCACTTCTCGAATGGAAGCTTAGATCTAGAAGAAAATGGAGGTTTGGTATTTATGAATTTTGAATTTGTTTTTGAAAACTGATCGAAAGAAGAAGAAGTTTCTCTCCCCCTAAGATTGGATTTGCTTTTTCTTTCTCCACTTGCCTTTCACGTTGGCATATATATATATATACTTACTAAATCACATATATATATATATATATAAATTATATATATTATTATTATATACTAACTAATATATATATATATATATATTATAATTAAACCAAATCAATAAATATCTAAATATTTTTACACACACCTCAACTATTTTGATAAAAATATCTATTCTCATTGCAACTCAATTGACAAGTAAATTTTTTAGCAATTAAAGATATTTTTAACAAAATAGTCCGGTAATAAATTTTCCGCAACGTAATTAAATTATTTCTCGTCAAATAATTTTAAACGGGTTTCATAAAAATATCATTGACATTTAACATTCGAAATACCAATAAAATTGGCTAAAAAGCCTCATAATTCAACACAAAAATATACTAAAATTGCATAATTTAGAGTTTAAAATTAAGGGTCTTACAAGATGCATGTAATTTTCATAGCTTCGAAGACTTTATTATGCTACCTTGTTTTGCAGTTCTCTTTTGTATTTATGTTCTCACGGGATAACTGTACTTTAAAGTCAAACATGATGATTCATGATAGTATATTACAAACTTATGACTGATAGTATTATGTTACAACTAAGACTTTGTAATGAATATCATGACCGCATAGATTATTAAATTGTAGTATTCTAGATTATATTTTAGATAAATAACATAGGATATTTATTACATTTTTTAAAATTACATTTTCTTTTTTATAGGTTCAAATTTTACTTGTGATCATTAATATTTAGTTTTTGTATGACTTTATGTAGTTTGTTGCACATAATTATTTTTATAAGAATATGCGTATCCTAAATGCTTGGAATAAAAATATACACAGAGCTTAAAACCAACAAATATTTTATTGTGCATGATATGGATTATCCATATACATCTATATAATTGAGTAAAAAAAATACATATCTATAATGAAATATATAAAATCAAATAAAAACAAATATGAACTTTACGATCTGGGTAAAAGAAAACATTACGATGACGACATAGTTTTAAACATGAACATGAGTAGAATTATTTAAAAATAAAATATTAAAACTATAATTATTGTTATCATTAATATTATATTTCAAATAGTATAAGTGCGAAACATACATATATTAAGTATGGAGAAATAGAGAATTGCATGTTGCAACTCAAGTCCATAATATCAATTATCTCCGTTACTCTTTTATCATATAAGTTGCACTTACAAATTCTTACAAATATTTTGAATGGTAAAAAATCAAATTGTTTTCACCTTTTATTGGGATTTATTTTCATTTCATCTTTGAATATGGCTCATTTACGTTTTACAAATTATAATATTTTTATATTTATCAGTTCATTTACTTTGTTTCTATTTAAATAAGTAAATTACAACTTATAAATTTTATTCCTGTATCACCTAACAATAAATTGCGATTTCGCAGACGTAGAGCCAAATCAGTCAAACACAAACAACGAAGGTGGTGAGTTTCGAAATCATGTTGATAGTATAATATAGATAAGAAGAACAGGCGAATAATCATAATAGACCGTATCATAATACATCATGATATATCAAAATATTCAAGGAATTAAGGCCATATTATAACATCAAAATCACTCAAGTAAAATCATTATCTCATTATAATATGCATCAAATCATCTAAGAGGAACTAATTGTTGGGACCAAATTCATTTTATACTTAGAGTTTTTATGATAACAAATTTTTTTTTATGAGAATAATATATTTGACTTCAAATGGTATGAAAGAAGATATAGTCAAGATTTGAAGAATATTTGAAGAAGATTTGATGAAGATTTGAAGAAGAATTGATCAAGATTTATCTACAACAAAATACGAATTTTCAAACGCAATATGAACAAAATACGAACATAATCAATATGAAGAATTTACAATCTCAATCTAAATAAAAAAAAAAAAGGAACAGAATCAACTTGAAGAATTTACAAACACAATCTGAACAAAATACAATTCATAATTAAACAAGGACTAAATTGAAGCCTAAATTTTAACTATAAATAGATACTCAAGGATGAAGAAGAAAATCATTGAAAAACAGAAAAGAGTAGTCTTAGAGTTCAAAGAGAGAAATACTTGTTCAAGTTAGAAATATTTTCTGAGTGTTCTTTTCTTAGAGTGTGAGAGTTATTATTATCATCAGTTTTTTAGAAGCAACTACTCAAGTTCTAATCATTTGTATCCAACCCGATAGTGGTTTAGTTCCTTCTTCAATCCGGGGTTGTCAGATTGCTAGGAGAAGACTTGCTTTGTAGGGTCAAGGTGGTTAGTCCCTCAAAAGTATGAGATTGTCAAGCTGTTTGGGAAGACTTACTTGGAGGGTCAGGTGCTTTGTAATTCAAGGTATTTGAATTAGTGGATTAAAACCTTCTGAATGAGGGGACCAGATGTAGCCAAGTTAGTGGTGAACCAGGATAGATCTACGTGTCAAATTATTTATGATTTCATTGCTTGCTGCCTCTAAATCCGATTGCTTCTACTCCAAGTAAGTTACCAAAACCAAACTAGTTTTTTTTATTTATTTATAAATTATCAAAAAGTTGTCAACTTTGACAAACACAATTCAAACTCCCTTCTCGTGTTTGCACCTTCACTAATATCACTTTTGAAACACATTAATCACAGCAAAACAATCACAAGAAAATGCAATGTTATGCATGAGCTTAGACTATACTTCTTCACAATTTGGTACCATTCTAACTATGAAGTACTTGGTTAGGAGGCTTGATACTATGCCACCACGCGTGTGACACCCTAAACCCCAAAATAATATATAATAATTTATAATAGAATTTTTAACTTTAATTCGCAGCGGATAAAACAAATATGTTTTCATACAAAAAGTCGTTTCAAATTAAATAAGTAAAATACAAATTACAACCCTTATTCCCGGTATCACCTATTAGAGCGAGGTTCCTCCCAACTTGAACTTTAAGATTCATTAACCTGTAACAACTACGATTTTGCAAACGCAGGTCCAAGCCAGTCAAACACAAACAACGAAGGAGGTGAGTTTTGAAATCATGTTAATAGTATAAGTAAGAAGAACACACATTTGAACATAAGTAAACCGTATCATTAAACAAACAATATTCAAGGAATAACATCACGTAATGAAGTCAAAGTCAAAATAAAGAAAAATCAATACATTTCACTGTAACATCAAATCGTCTAAGAGAAATTATAATCACATGCGATACACATTAATCACAACAAAACAATCACAATAGAATGCAATGCTATGCATGAGCTAAGACTCTACTTCACAATGCGGTACCATTCTAACTATGAAGTACTTGGTTAGGAGGCTTGATACTATGCCACCATCCAGGTGGACGAACAATTCAAATTGGCGTTGTCCTCATAGATCCACTCAACTCAACCCGAGACACATGTACGCGACAGTCGAGGTAAACGTGTGTTGAATGGTAGCTCCCGACAATTGGAGTGCTACCTCCAAGTCACCTAGGAATTCCCCACCCGAATACCTCCAAGGTCTAACAATCTTGCCTTAAGGCTCAATAGTAGACCGCCACGATCAGGCTCAATTCAGTTGTACTTCCCCAGAATCAGTAGGCTTGTCAGACCCTACCTATATGATGACAAAATAATCTCCACTTCACAAATTCTCAATATTTATTTTCTCCCCTCGTTGGCCTATGATACTCCATTAAGACCGTCATCTCAGACACAAATTGGAATCACAATTATTTCATCAGAGGTTACTTCAATATTTTCATCACAAATTCATAACATCACTATTATAAATCACACATCATCATTACATAACTCATCACAAATTTATATCATAAAATTAATTCGACACTCAATATCACAATAACATCAAATACCACACATTTAAATAAATTTAATCAATCAACACCTTACAAATATTTTTATTCTATATTTTAATATCACAATTTCCATATTTGCACATTAATTAATTTATCCCTCAAAGGGCTACTAAAGTACGTAGCGAGTCCCGGATGAATCGTTGGGAATACGGTTTTCCCGTTCATCTCACAATATATTATACTCATGAATCCAAACGCTCTCTCACCCCTTACCTTATTTAGACGCTTTCTGAAACACAAAAATCAATAGCGACTGCATATCGTCAACGTACATCAAGCGAATCCGAATAAACGGCGACTTCACAAAATCGTCGAGACGTGACTGATAAATTATGTGGAGCATAAAAATAAATGTTAAATAATTAATAATAATTTAGGAACAAAAATGGAGTCAAAACGACGACAAGAAAACTGTAGAAAATGTCTCACCGACTCGTAGGAGCGCTGGAAAGGTCCGACGTCAACTTCACCGAAAAATACAAATGAGTAGTGTTTCTTGAAGGTTTCGACGAGAGGAATCCAAAACCGATGTCAGTTTTTTGAGACGACAAACATGGTGATCGGGATCGGCCTAAAACAGCTCGCCCAAGGAAAGAAACACAACTGTTTCTGATTAAAAGGAGACACGATCGATAAAATTGATGTCAAAAATGGATTTAGTGGCCGATTTTGTGTGGGGATAGAGGTTGAGATTGTTTCAAAATGCCAAGGAATTGGTGGGGGTGAATTTGAGAAAAAAAAGGGTTTGCTGCCATTAGTCTGATTTTCGTTTTTTATTATTTTAATTGCAGAAGGAGGGGTGTTGATAGCAGATGTGCAGGTACAAGAGTAAAACTGTAAGGTCCAACACAAGTAGTCAAGTCTGAGGCAGAAATAGGGGTGTAATGAGCAACTCGCAGGTGTAGAAAAGAAAAGTTCAACCAGTAATAGCCCAAATTAATATGCAGAAGTAGAAAATAGGGGTGTAAACAGTCGTCTGGTCCAAAATTCATTTTCTAGTATTTCTAAAAGCCCTTAATAAATAAATAATTTATTTTACTTTTCTAGAATTTTTTCTCCCAAATACTCACTTTAACATAATATTATATATCCTTAACATAGATAAATCTAATTTTAACCAAAACTCTCATATTCAAAATAATAACTATAATTATTACTATGATATTTCTCAAAATAATCACATAAAAATACATCATCTTTATAGAATAGTCGAAATGATAAAATAAATAAATATAACATCAACGATTTATATTATTTACTAAATCAAAATAAATATGTATAAAATCTTCATACGATAGCAACTATATAAAAATAAAGAAAATCAATATTAAAATTACTAATATACCAAGATAATTATTTGTAAAATAAATAATTAAAATAACACATATATATAAATAATTAAATATAATTATGTGCACACTTAACATCAGTCAAATATACAAGAAAATATCATATTAACTACGAACGCACATATACATGTAGAATCGCCTAAAATCTTATTGTTTAAAATATTTACACTAAAATACTTTTATTACCTATTTAGTCAAATATATACAAAATTTGTATAAATATTTACACTAAAATACTTTTATAAAATAATAAATATAATATTTGTTATTTATATCACCCATTTAGTCAAATATATACAAAATTATAGTATCGTAGAAAACACCCATATAGCGAAAGTTAGTCACAAGATTTATCCACATATATTCTAAAATAGTTTTAACACCAAATTAATTATCTAAAATCCTATTTAATTAAGAAAATAATTATTAGAAAATTTGGTGTGTTACAACGCGAATGGACAAACAATTCAAATTGGTCTTGTCCTCATAGATCCCCTCAACTCAACCCGAGACGTATATATGCGACAATCGAGGTAAACATGTGTTGAATGGTAGCTCCCGATATTTGGAGGGCTACCTCCAAGTCACATAGGAACTCTCCACCCGAATACCTCCAAGGTCTAACAATCTTGCCTTAAGGCTCAATAGTAGATCGCCACGATCAGACTCATTCAGTTGTACTTTCCCAACATCACTAGGCTTGTCAGACCCTACCTATATGATGACAAGATAATCCCAACTTCAACGAAATAACATCTAGTTATAAATAATTAAAAAAAGATAAAGCATAATTTTTCGGAAAAGATTAAGAAACATTTTTAATAAAAGATAAAGGAGTTAGAGTGATAAGACAAACAAAGATGCATAATTTAGAAACAAAAACTAGGTTAAACATAAAAAAGCCTATCATCTTTATACACAAGCATAGATACAAAGTGAAAGATATTAAATTAAAATGGATATATATATATATATATATATATATATATATATATATATAATGATGAGAATGTGCCATGTAATCGTTTTTTTTTTTCTTCTTCTTTAGGACAACATAATTCAAATTGGGGCAGAGTAATTTGAACTAGTTAATAAAACTTGTATCTCCTAGCACAAGGTGACTTGTATAATTCGAGTTATAGTAAGGATAATTTGAATTACTATGTTGTTTTCGTGATCTTGAGTTATTGTATGGGAATAATTTGAATTACAGTAAAACTTAGTGATAGTAATTTGAATTACACAGATAATTTGCTTATAAATACAGTTTTGTACCTTATTCTTTGACATCACCAAAAGAGGGAACTTTTAGTGAAACACAAGGGCTATGAGTTGAGTGCTTTTGGGTGAGTGACTTTGGTTGGGAATCACATTCTAAACACCTTGAGTGAGTGAAAATCATTGAGGGTTGAGAAAAAGAGAAATTGTAAAAATTAGGGTTTGTTCACGTTGAATGTTGTAAGCTAATTTCTTGTAACTCTTTTATAAAAATTCATTGATAGTGGATTGGAGCGCTGCTCTCTCTCCCAAACATAGATTAATTTGATCAAATTGAGTAAACAATCTTAATGTGTTTGTTCATCTACTCTTTTTATTCTGTAATTTGGATTGATTCTTTGTTTGCTCTAGACATAGATTGTAGGTTTGTTCTTGGTTGTTATTATTATTGCTTAATTGTTTAGTTTTGATTGACATTATTATTTGTTCTGCTTTCTTGTTGAATTATCAACATATAATACTAATTAAATGATACTATTAAATAATATAATTAATATATTTTCATTCTTAATTTTAAAATTAATCTACACAAATTTTTCCCACCCTCAATGAACAGTTAATGTAATAAGTAACTAATGTAACATATAATGTCGTGCACATACCATCCATGAAAGCAATCCACCACATGTCTCCCCCCATAAAAAATCTAACCCATTCAAATATACCTTTGCCTCGAAAATAAGAGCAACCGCCCAAAACATTAAATGCAATTGGCCTTATTATGGTTTCTTTCTTTCCAAAACATGATTTGTTAATTTCAATGCATTGATATGAATTTGTGTGCAGCAAGAATTAATTATTCGGTTATTCCCTAACAAATCATTCCATACATTTATTCATATTCCAAGTGCATTATTAAATATATCAATTTTATTCATAAATATTTGATTTTATTTACTAGATTATTACATTGGATTTAATTTACATATACTATGAATATAAATTTGTTTTATAATATCAATTAATAACAACAGTTGGACTATTAAATTTTTTTGATTTTTATTATAACTACTTTAAAAATTACAATTATAATTAATTATGATGTGTTAACAACCTAAATTTTTTACGGTGCATAATAATTAAACACATCATCTTTTATGATATATTAAAAAGTAAAATATTTTATATTATTAATTAATAAATTTATTATTATCATTTAATAATTAATGTTATTTTATAAAGAACATATGAATAAAAATAAAAAGAAAGGTTTAGGAGTTTTTAAAAAACTCTTCATTCTTTTAATGTTGATTTAACGTTAGGGACTAAATCTATTATTTTCCATTTTATAGGAATTAAATCCAAACAATTTTTTTTTACAGAAACTAAAATAAAAAAGTGGTATATTTATATAGACTAAATACATATTTAAATCAATGAATATTTTGAAGAGTGCAACCGGAGAGAACATAAATAATTTTAAAAGACATCACATTTTAATTTATTGATCCAAATTTATTGCATATTTGAAAGTCCAAGTACTTTCCATTATTACATAATAAAGGGATATGGTCTTGCTTCACATGATAAGGAATCAAAGTCCAGCAAATTCTTCAAGCACTCCCTTTTCTGTGCGAGTTGTATAATGAAAATTTATAAAGTCCTCATACTTGAATGGTCGGTAACGAAGAGGGTGATTTTCATCATCCACCAACTCAGATGGCACCTTAATGGTCATATCTTCCTTTGGCACAGTAAAAAGAATAAAAGCTAATCTCTCTTTATCTCCCCTTGTCACCACTCTGTGTGTGGGTGCCTGAAACCTTCCATTGCTCCATGCCTATCAATTAAAATTGTTAGAATCATTATTAAATTGATTATAAATATTTAATAAATACTTTATAGTCTTCGATGTGTCAATTTATTGGTAAGAATTTGACATTATAACCTTAAGGGACACAGTTAAAATCTGGTATGAAATACTTGTAAAATGACTATTAGTATTGTATAAAATATATATTTGCATATTACCTTCAACATGTCACCAACAAGTACTATATAACCATTTGGAGGAATAATTACGTCAACCCATTCGCCTGTTTTGGGTAAAACCTGCAGACCTTGGACTTCATTGTGGCATATGACAGCTAAGGTGCCTTTGTCAGTGTGAGGTACCAAAGCAATCTCAAGATCCTTGTTTTCTTTAGGAAGCTGGTACCTAGTCATTCGTGTATCATTGGAGTTATTCAGCTCTTCAACATCTAAGATGTATTGTTGTGGAAGTCCAAAGCCCTCGATAATCATCTGCAAAATAAGTGTACTCAGATCTCGTGTTTTTGAGGTCAATGAACTGAGTGTCTCACTGCACATATATCATCAATCATACACCATCCATTACCAAATAATAAAAATCATTTTAAACAAAAAATGTCAAAGTAAACTTTATTCAATATAAAATCAGTAGATACATGCATGTCATAATTGAAATCAAAAGTTTAATTTTAATTCAATGTTAGAATAATTAAATTTATACTACCAATCAATCAAAAATTATATATGTCTAGTGGTTTGCAAAATTAATTAATCACAAATCAATATATAGTTGTAGTATGTAAGTATAAAAACAAAATATTAAATAATTAATTACCAGAAAATTGGATTTCCTTGAGGCCACATGAGATTAGTGAAATTTTCAGTTGTATCTGGCTTAAGAGCATCATCAATCCCAAAGCTTTGACAATGAGGAATGACGTGGCTATTAGCTGTGTAACCTCTATAAGCTTTTGCACCAGAGAACTTCTTCTTGGTCTCTTCAGGTAGATCAAACAATGATTTCATGGCCGTAAACATTTGTTCACGTAAATCATTTGGGATCTGATCACATAACAAGAGGAAACAACCATGATTCTCAAATGCTTCTCTCACTTTTTTGCTCATTTCTTTCCACCCTTCACTCCCTTCTTCTAATGTCACTCCATTTACCTTACGAAAGTCCAAAAGTGGAATCTCACTCTCGCTACCCATTTTCCTTTGTTATTTTTTCTTTTGCACTATTTCGAATATGGATTATATTATTGTCACACAAGATTCGGCTATATTTATTATGACAATAGTAATTGTCCGTTTGATTGCATAGTTATTCTAGAAGCCTGAAAATATATATTTAGTGACAATATCAGTTACTTGTTTAATTGCATAGTTGTTCTAGAAGTGAAAATACATAATAAGTGACAATATCAATTAATAGTTGTACTAGAAGCAAAATTATATATTAAGTGATAATATCAATTAATTGTTTAATGAGTTTGAATTTGCTTCATTTCATTTCCTCCAATTCCTTTCACAGATGCACGACACGTGTCAATTAAAATTTTGAGCGGTTGGGATTAAAAGACATGTTTCAATTTACATCAACGCCTCCACTGCTCCACCGCAGCACCATCTTCTCCATTTTCACATTAGATCTAACTCAAACACACCACACAGGAAAATAGTGGACATATCAAAGCCACATGAGTTTGTATCCCCATTTTCTATCAACTAGTAAGTAGCTCGTGCCAAACACGGGACATCGTATCGCCAACATAAAATTATTCATCTTTTTTATTATAATTAAAAATCAAAATATGTTTGATTTATAATATTTCTTTATAATTATATAATAATATATATATTTTTTAAAATAAATAAATAATATATTCATTAACATTAAAAAATGGGTAGCTATTAGGTCATAGAAATTTATGTAAATACCAATAGATAAAATAATGTGTATTTTTCTGTACATATTATGAAATATATTAGTTGTAGTATTATTTTTTGTTTCTCATATATTTTTTTTATCAAAAATAATTATATTTGAGATACTATTATTCATTAAACATGGACATCTCTTCTAAATAAGATATTTAAATTTTGGTTCGGTACATTATAGAAGCATATTCTTTTTTGCCAGCTCCAAATCTTCTCGTTAAACCCAAATCTTTGTTGGACATTAATTTTAAATTATACGTGCAATTATAATTTTTAATAGCTGAGATTAAAAGATTAGAAAAATCAATGTATTTTTTTTAAGTTAATCTTGAAAATTTCTTTAAGGTAAGTGCAAAAGTCTTGATAATTTTCTTGCAATAATAACTTTATTAGTAATACATGAGAGACAATCTGTTGATTCTAAAAGTAATTTTTGTCCAATAGTTACTCCATTTTATAACACCACAAGAAAATAAGCTATTTGCTATTACAAACTTATCAGCTAATTCATAGATAATCTCTAGAAAAAAATTTAGCTAGAGATTAACTACGAAATTGCTACTACATTGGTCGTAGCATGGATTGAAAGAATAATTCCTAGTCGATTTTAAAAAAATCCAAGCTAACATGTTGCTAATTCATACTAAAAGAATTGTTTACCAGTAGAAAATTCCCTTATTGTGGAAAGCACTTGGGAGATCATGTTAGATGAAATAAATGAATAAATCTATCTATTTACCACATGATCAAAGGTCACACTAGATTCTTCTGAGAGCAATATTTGCTTCCATACCTTCTTTTTTTTGGTAATATGTAACATAAATACAGAATGCTAATAGCAGAAGTCCTGCTCCTGCTCCAACAGATATGGAAAATGAAAATGAAACCAAGACCATCAAGATTAGCATGTGTTATTAGAGAACCAAAAACTAGAGATGGGATCTTCAATGAAAGAGTAATGTACAAGGATAGACATAACACAACAACTTGTGATTCAAAATTTAGTAGGCCTCTGTATGCAGAGATAGATGATGTCCCAAAAGGTCCTACAGTTGAAAGTTTTCAATCAGAACAATCAATTGAATCTAACATCAAACAAGAATACGACACAGCACCAGAGCACTCTACTCTAGCTTCTTCATTGAGAAGGTCTTCTCGAGCTCATGTGTTTAGCAGGACGTACATAGACTACATGTTGTTGACAGATGGAGAAGAGTCTGAAGACTATGTAGAAGAATGTCAAACTGTATATACCAGCAAGTGGGAGTTTGCCATAAAAGACGAGATGAAGTCTTTAATCTCTAATCAAACATGGGAACTAACTGAGTTACCTGTGGGAAAGAAGACACTTCACAACAAGTGGGTGTATCGATGATATGTTAGTGGGAGGTTCAGATATGGACGATATCAGAAACTTGAAGATGCAGTTGTCTTGGGTTTTGCAAAGAAGATCCTTGAAATACAAATCACGAGAGGTAAGCAAAAGATAATTTTGCAGTTATCTCATGTAGAGTACATCAACCGTGTTTTGTAAAGATTCAACATGAATAACGCCAAACGGTTAGCACACCTTTGGCATGTCACTTTCGCCTAACCAAGGAACAATCACCTCATACAGAGGAAGAAAGAGAACTCATGGCTAAGACTCCATATGCTTCAGCCATTGGATGTTTGATGTACACAATGGTCTATACGAGGCCAAACATTGGCCATGTAGTGGGAGTTGCTAGTAAGTTTATGTTAAATCCAAGTAAAGCTCATTGGGAAGCAGTAAAATAGATTTTGGGATATCTACGAGCCACCATAGAAAAGTGTTTGTACTTGGGTAAAGGAGTAATGAAAGTAAAAGGCTACATAGATGCAGATTTTGCAGGTGAGGTCGATCACCGAAGAAGTACCATTGGTTATATATTCAGTGTTGGTACTAAAGTAGTTAGTTGGATGTCGGGAGTACAAAAGATTGTAGCTTTATCCACTACAGAGGTCAAGTATGTAGCAGTAACAGAAGCCAGCAAAGAGTTGATACGGCTTCAAATAGATCCATTTTCATTTTACATATGATTATTTGGGTCATGGTGCATTGCACATGAATTAATTAGGTAACTTTGAGCCTATGTTTTCATTATCAGATGCATATATATGCATGCAGTTGTTGAGTGTTTCCATTGACACACAATATGCTTCTCTTTTCTCCTTCAAATACACTATATTCCAAATATTTAGCCAAATCTAAGTTGGAGATCCATCAAAGCTTGAGTAAAAACACATGGTAACTCATTTCAATAAAAACCACTGAGCATCAACAAATTGATATTAACATCTAAAAAATTTATTTGCATAATCAACAAATGACAATTAAACATGATTGTACAGAAACGAATTGCTATTAACATCATCAACAATACAAGATGGAGAACTTGTTTATCTTCTTTAAAACTCTTAGGAGCTCTAGAGAACAAAATCATAAAATCTATACAGAGAAAAAAAATTAAAACTTAGAATTAAAGAACACATCCATCTCCTATTCTTGTATTGATTATTTCTCTTAATATCTATTGAAATCCATGGCCTAATAATGAAAACAATTCAATGTGATTTTCATATTCCAGAATATATATGAAAATTCATCTCCTAAAACTCCAAGCTGATACAGAAAAAAGTGGTATATCACTCCAACAAACAAGCAAACAATCATTCACTTCTTTAAACTTGTATTTATGACTATATTTTTGCAACAGATTTGTTGCTTCAATCCTCCCATTGTAACTTAAAGGTACTTTGACACATCCAGCCATTTCAAGCCTTAGATTCCATTTCTCAAGCTTCTCATGCCTCTCCTTTCGATCGACTCCCTCGCAAGCAATGATGTTCTTTATCTGCTTCCCAAGAAGTATGCTCTCAAGTTTTTGTCTCTCCATCGATGTTCTCGTAACAGTAGATTCCAAGCAGTCGAAAAGCGCACTGTAAAAGTACAATGCTCGGTCGATTCTCTCCAATAAATTACATCCATTTAGATTTGATTCCTGTTCAGTTATCACTATAAGTTTCGGTTGTAGTTTCCTCATCGCGTTAAGAAAGATCCCCATCTTAGGCGAAGCGCCTAAAAAAAGAGGCGATAAAGCCGAATCAGGACTCAAAATATATGCATTGATCATATCTCTTTCGAGCCATTCTGCAAAAGTCCTCTGACCCATGTGTACTGCTCTATGCAGATTGAAAGATGTTGGTCCTGCTGGTGAGATTCTCCCAGCCGTTTCATCATCAGTGGCAAGTAGAGAATGCAGCTGAAGAACAGAAGTAATTGCAACAGCTTCTCCTGTCTTGACAGGCAAGTTATCGAAATCGACATCTTCGAGTTTGCTAACTATTGGATTAAACTGTAAAGGAAAATCCAATTTTCCTGCTTCAGCTGTCAAATGTAAGCTCATTTGTTCCAAGACCTCTTTCTTTTCATGAATGCCTGTAATTTTCAGATGAGGCGGACCGCCCTTTCGTTTCTTTAAAGTTTGTAAAAGATCTATCCATTGAGCCGGCTCGGAACAATGGAGATCAATAATATGAACCACTTTTTCAAATTCCATTGATTCAGCAATTGCTTGATTAGTGATCAGGTATGAAAATTTCAAAAATGGACAGAGGTCATAGAAGTATTTCTGAACAAGAATGTCGTCCGAAGACAACGATGTTTTCGAGGAATTGAGAGCTTTATACACACCAGGTAAATGTTTTACTATTCTGTATCCAAGTGCTTCACTGAAATAAGTTACCATTCTTTGAACAGCATTACCATCAGGAGATGAAATCTGAGAAATGTAGTCTAGACCAATGTCTGCATTTTTTATGCTTCCAGTTGCAACACATTTGGCACACTCAATAAGAAGGCTTATTGGATTTGAGCTGTTGGAGTCACATCTTAACTCCCTTAGCCAATGATATGGTGAACCTATTCCATAACAGATGAATTAGCATAAGAAGGCTTATTGCTTTGTTCATTCCACTCAAAGCATCTAAATTTTGTAACCAAGCATCATTTTCTAGATATAATCTGCCAATTAAACCATGATGACTTTTTTCTAGAATATAATTTCTTACAAATAGGCTGTCATGTTCAAGGGTATTTATTCTGTTCTTTTCTTAAACTCTAATGACTGTAAAATAAAAGTTAGCTGAAGAGATGTACTAAACGGGCAAATTCTAAGGTGGACTAGGTCAACCGATACTTGAAAACTGTTTCAAACTCAAACGAGAATAAGAAGTTGTCTCGTGGAAATAGAAGTTTACGGTCTTCTTCATTTTCAAAGTCCAAAAAGTGACATAATTGATGTCATTTGATAAAAACATGAAAAAAAATGAATGTATTTCACAAGATTGAACTCGTCGAAACGATATCAATTAGGTCATTGTCTCAATCGTAAGGATAAAGAGGACCGTGAACTTCTACTTCTAAAGAGTGTCATCAATTATTGTTAGAATTTTGGATGATTTTTAAATATTGGTCCACAGTGGACCATATAGTTGAATGTCATTGATCTTCGTTACAGTTTTGATTGATTTTTAAGTATGATTATTTGTTATATAGATTTTTTCAGATACAATATGTGATGTCTACTTAGCATCTGTTGCATCTCTTTTCAATCAGATATTTCAATTATTTACCATATCATAAAATAATCTCTAAATTCTTATGACCAAGCTTAGATTTATGCTTTATTGATGACTCCAGTTTACCCTCTAATTACAAAGTTTTCACACTTCTCAGTTCTTACTATTTTAGCTTTGAAATTTAGTTTTTAGTTTTTTAAGGGCACTGATTTTAAACAACTATTGATCAATAATTTATTTAGAGATGAAGAGATATACATTAACATTATAAAATCATATTATATTTTTTAAATATAAAAACTAAAAAAATTGTTATGCAATTGTTTGTTGTTTTCGTGATTACTTGTCAATATAAAATAACTTTACATTGCAGATGCATATCTTTTAATCTCTTTAAAAAAAATAAGTGATGTATATGAACAATTTAAAGTTTCCGGTGTTTTTTCCTGTATGTTTTTCAATGCCACATATTTTTTAGCCATGAATTTCTTGAAGGATAAAGAAAAATAAAATTGTTGCCAAGAATATTATTACCTGAATCCATATGGTTTACCTTGGAGAATTAATTAAGAACACCACCAAACACCAACTTTAAATTATTTAACAGCAGGGTGATCTTGTAAGGCCAAAAAGGCTTCAAAGAGCAACCAAAAGAAATGTCTCCTAATGTTCCTCTATTAAATGCAAAGCTCTACAGTGTTTGTGATGTTGTGTTTTTTACTTTTTATAGACACAAATTAGTTTTTATTGAAGCTCTTGTCTTGAAAAGTTTCAACAGAATAGACAAAGAATAAATGTTGATTTTGTCACCACTCTACCTCATAATTGTCTCTTTCTTGAGTAAAAGATTTTAGGGCTGGCCAGAATGAGTATTATTGTGAAACACAAAAAAGCTTTGCTTTGTCTTATAGTGATTGGTGATGAACATTGCAAGGAAAATCTTAGGAAGGGTAGCCCCTATACACTTGGGGAGTTCTCCTTGGATGAAAAAGAAACAAACAAGTCAATAGTTGAAGTTGAGATTAATGTGATGTTTTATATGCATAATCTATCACATAGGAGGAAGTGATTGCAATATCTTGTACTTCCTATGGAACAAATAATATTCTTCTAAGCAGTGTCTTATTATATATATTTTGCTGTTTTTGGTTAATTTAGAACCACTTTTTGTTGTAGATAAACATGAATTTTAGTCAAATCTGTGTGGAAATACCACTTAAATTGGAGATCTAACAGAGCTTGGGTAACTCATTTCAATAATAACCAGTGAGCATCAACAAATTGATATTAACATGATCAACTAAGATGCAAAAATTGTCACAATTACTCTCTCTCATAGACATCAAGTTATTGGATTTGATTTATGTAAAATGAGTAGTATTGTTGAATCATATTTTATGCATATGTCTGACTAATTATATATGATTATAATATTAATACTATTAATTTGCTCATTTTAAAACTTTTTACTTATATATGATTATAATATTAATACTATTAATTTGCTCATTTTAAAACTTTTTACTTTAAAGATAATTTCTTTTTAAAAGGAGCAAGTTCTTTTTGGAAGGAGCTTTATGCATTTGATGCACTTACTAAAGATGTAAAATTGGTTACAAATTAATTATTTAGTTGGGTGTTGGTTATAAGTTAGTTACTCTAATTAGAAATTAGTTATTCTAATTTAGATATATAAACTTCATTATTATCTATTACTGTAATCGTCTTTTTTATTTGATTAATACAAAAAATTATCTCTATTTTCCTCTCTTTCATGTGTAGTATCAGAACAAAAAATCACGAATTTATTAAATAACTGCCCTTGATTTTTTTTGAATTTACACTTTAATCACTTTATAATCCAAATTCCAAAAACTCAAACCAACCTTGTTTCTGTTTTTTTTTCTTCCAATTTGAGTATCTCCATCTTAATTTTTCAATATTACATATTTCAATATTCAAATCCAAGGTCACATGTTTTACGAACCTAACCCCTTCCATTTGTATCAAAATATAAAATTTGCATTTTTCACAAATGACTTGGAATATACGTTTATTTTAATTCTAGAATAAACGCTTTAAAAGACTTCTTTGTTTTATTATATGCAAACGCTATGCGATCCTTTTACAGCGCTTCTGCAGAAAGTGCGGTAAAAGACCTCCTTATTTTATTTTTTTAAAACCCTATTACAGCGCGTTTTCAAAAGAGCGCTGTAAAAGGGTTTTATATATAAAATGCCTCTTTGTTTTATTATGTCTAAGGGCTGTGTGACCCTTTTTCAGCGCTTATGAAGAAAGCGCTTTAAAAGACCCTTATTTTATTTTTTTAAGACCCTATTACAGCGCTTTTTCAAAAGAGCGCTATAATAGGATTTTATATATGAAATGACTCTTTGTTTTATTTCTTTTAAAACCCTATTACAAGCTTTTTCAAAAGAGCGCTGTAGTAGGGCTATGTGACTTCATTATTTTGGGATGATCAGTTAAGTTCAAGAAAAATTCCAAATAATTTTGTTTTCTTCCAAATAGTTAAATTATTTTTTCTTCCAAATAATAATTTTTTTCTTCCAAATTAGTTAAAATATTTTTTCTTCCAAATTTTGTTTAATTATTATTTTTTCTTCCAAATAATAATTTTTTCTTACAAAATAATATTTTTTCTTCCAAATAATACCTATATATATATCAATGCTAAATTACATGATCAGCTCATATTGGGATGATCAGTTCAAGTTCAAGAAAAATTCCCAGTATATGCAGAAAATCAGTATACAATTACATACAGTATAAGCAGAAAATTACATACAGTTCAAGCTAAATACCAAAATGCTCAATTATGGCATATATTAGGTTCTTGTCTTTTGCACTTGAGATATGCATCACTTCAGCTACGAGAGTGACTCCGCTATTTTGCATAGTGGTTTGATCATCTTGTTCTTTGGTATAAAATGTGTAGCCGTTAATTACATAACCGGTGTAAGAAAAGACATGTAAACTCGGACCATTTGCTAGCCACCTCAATCTCTGTGAAATTGATCCGAGGTCTACATCAAACTTTGACTTTATGTGATTTTTTAACCATGTTATGAAACTTCGATTGTGCTCTCGAGTTATCCAATTTTGATTCCCATTCATGTTGAAACTAGATAACTGATCCATGTGTATTGTAACATACGGTTGAACCTCATCATCATTGTGCAGAACATACAATTGTGCCTGCTCCCATTCTGTCCTTGATATAGTCATTAGTCTCTTTTCAATTATCCCTTCTCCTAATAATCTTCCCGAATGACGAGACATGGGAAGCCCTATGGATTCAACATTTGACAAATATTCAGTACAAAATTCAGCAGCTTCTTCAACAATGTACCGTTCAGCAATACAACCTTCTGGTCAGCTTCTACTTTTTACGTACCCTTTTAATATTTTCATATATCGTTCTATCGGGTACATCCGTCTCATATAAGCTGGCCCACAAAGTTGTGTCTCCTTAACAAGATGAACAGTAAAGTGAACCATTATATCAAAAAACGAGGGTGGGAAATACATTTCAAGCTCACACAAAGTAACAACAATTTCCCTCTGCAATGTCGGTAATTTATGAGGATCGATCACTTTACTACAAATATCCCTGAAGAAGAAACATAATTTAGTTATGGCTCGGCGAACTTTTTCAGGTAAAATTGAACGTATACCTATTGGTAGCAAATGCTCCATTAGAATATGAGCATCATGGGTCTTCAAACCTTTTAACTTGAGGTCTTTCATACAAACTAAAGTTTTAATGTTTTAAGAGTATCCTTCTGGAACTTTAACTTCATGTAAAAATGTACACAAAACAATTTTTTCCTTTCTAGATAGAGTATGAGCGGTTGGAGGTAGATATGTGCGATTTCCTTTCTTTACGAGACCCAATTCATTTCTTATTCCCATATCGACCAAGTCCAATCTTGCATTGATGTCATCCTTAGACTTTCCTAGTACATTGAGTAACGTACCAATAACACTGTCAAATACATTTTTCTCAATATGCATCACATCGAGAAAATGTCTTACATACAATGACTTCCAATATGGCAATTCAAAGAAAATTGACTTTTTCTTCCACCCAGTTTTGACCAGCTCTCCCGCAAAAGGTTTGCCAAATTTATTGGTCAAACCTTGTACTTTCTCAAAGTATTTGATATCTAGTCGATGCTACAAGAGCTCTATCCTCCTCTGATTTTCCATTGAATGCATTTCTCCACCCACGATATTGATGACTATAAGGTAAAAATCTACGATGTCCAAAAAATACATTCTTCTTACAATGTTTCAACTGCATCCAATTTGTACTCTCTTCACATATAGGACATGCACACTGACCTTTAATGCTATATCCTGATAATTTACCATATGCTGGAAAATCATTAATTGTGCCGAACAACATAACCCTCAAATTGAAACATTCTTTCTTATACCCATCATAAACTTCTACACCTGTCTCCCACATAATTTTTAAATCTTCAATTAAAGGAGCCAAGTATACGTCGATATCATTCCCCGATTATTTGGGTCCAGAAATTAACAGAGACAACATCATAAACTTACGCTTCATACATAACCATGGAGGTAGGTTATAAATCAACAAAATCACAGGCCACGTGTAGTGTGAGATGCTTTGAAGACCATGTGGATTCATTCCATCAGTAGAAAGTGCAAGGCGTAGATTTCTTGACTCTATCCCGAATTCAGGATACTCGTGATCAATATTTGCCCATTGCGAAGAATCTGCAGGGTGTCGAAACTTTCCATCTCTAATTCTTTCATCTGCATGCCATGTCAAGTGTTTTGAATCTTCTTCACTGCGATACATGCACCTAAATCTTGGTATTATAGGAAAATACCGCACGACTTTTGCTGGAGTAGATTCTTTCTTCTTATATCGAGAGACATTGCATTTCGGACACGCCTTTAGAAATTCATATTCATTTCAAAATAAAATGCAATCGTTAGGACACGCATGAATCTTTTCGTAACTTATACCAATAGAGCACAAAATTCGTTTAGCCTCATAGGTTCCACTGAGAAGTTCATTATCATCTGGCAACATATCGTTTAAGAGTGTTAGTAATTCTGTGAAGCTTTTATCAGACCATCCATTACTCGCTTTTAAGTTGTACAACTTTAATATCCCCGAAAGTCTTGGGAATTTAGTACAACCATTATATAATGGTTTCTTTGCATCACTCAACAAGCTCTCAAACATTTTAGGACAATCACGAAGATCTTCTTCAACTGCTTTTGCAATCTCCTCAACTCGGTCCGACTCATATGTATCTGTGTCGAAATCAGTTGAAGCATATGCATCTGTGTGGGTGTTTGCATTCATTTTCTCACCATGTCTTATCCAACATGTATAGCTTTGATCAATTCCATACCATACTAAATGTCCTTCCAATTCATATGCTCTAACGCGTTTTCCAAAACAACATTTTAAACAAGGACAAACGAATCTATTTGGATCTTTTGCATTCATCACTGCAAACTCAATAAACTCCTTCACTCCATTTTCATACTCTTTTGTCAATCGATTGGCAGACATCCATTTCCGGTCCATTTTATATGACCTATATATATAAATGCAGTTACACAAATAATAAGCATGATTTCAAGTCTGATATATATGACCTATATATAATACACATATCTAATATTGGTCCAAGATTGATTTCAAAACAGAACATATATATCATGAGAACATATCTAATATCATGTAACATTTCAAAACAGAACATATCTAATATGTAACAATTTATCAGTTTTAATTAGTGACAACAACAAATAAATAAAATACAGTACCCGAGACAACGTTGATCAATTTGTTTTAAAGGAGGAGCAGCGTAAATCAATTTGTAGATGGGCGCATAGTAGATGAGAGGAGGGTTCCCAGGGTAGAGGATGAGGGTTCGTAGGGTTAGGACAACGTATTAAATTTGTTTTAAATTTGTTTTTATTTATTTAAAGTGAATGTTTTTTATTTAAAATGAATGATTTTACAGCGCTTGGACAAAAGCGCTCTAATAGGTCCATTAAAAATGTGAAAGGGCAAGCCTATTACAGCGCTGTAATAGGTCATTTGATTATGTGAAAGTGCAAGGCTTTTACAGCGCTTTCACAAGAAGCGCTTTAAAAGCTTTGTAACATAAGGTGGGAGCGCTACATTTTACAGCGCTTGTGTTTAAAGTGCTCAAAAAGCGCTATAAAGGACTATGTGAGAGCGCTTCAATTTACAGCGCTTTTGCTTCAATTTACAGCGCTTTTTTAAAAAGCGCTGTAAAAGAGTTGTGAACATTATGTGCAAGCGTATGTGACCCTATATGACCCTACAACAACGCTTTTTTTACAGCGCTTGTCAAAAAAGCGATGTTGTATCCTCCGTAATTTTTAAAAAGTTATACAACAGCGCTTGTATTTAATAAACATTGTAAAAGACGCGCTATAAAATGTCATTTTTGGCGTAGTGCCTAGAGAGTGACACATGTGTCAACCAAGTAATTGAGCTCAAGTGGTTAATAAATTTTAATTAACGATAAATGGACTCTCTTATGTCACAATCATCTCTGAATTTAAAATTAAATTTTATTTATGTTAGTTAATTTTATCTTTAACGTCAAATGTGACACATTTGTTTTTGTTAATTTTGTTGAACCATAATAATTTGTGACACGAGAGACGCTGATTTAGCATAAAATACATTTAAAGTATCAACTTCTCCGTGACAATGTTATTAAAGTCACTCAATATTAAAATTTATTATGATAAATGTCAATAATTAGTTTTTAGAAAGGAATCATAAAGGAATGGAATTTTGTTTTGTATGTTAGCAGTAATGGATTTATGTGTCATTTGTACGAGATTATGTTTATAAATTTTGAGAAGACGCTAGTTATTAGATTACTGTAGGACTCTTGTCTTTTCTATATAGGATTTGATTTTTTTTAATAACTAATAGCATGATTGAATAGGTGGTATGCTTATTTTAGGCTTCTTCTCAAAATAAAATTTACTTTATTACTTTTTGATTGATACATTTTATACTCATAAAATCAAGGAAAACATCGACACGCTCAAGCTTAAAGAATGATACATTTCCACTAAAGTACACTTAAAAATATTTATTTTCATTTCTTTTTTAAAGAAAAGTTTACTTTAAATGATAATATTACATTGAAGAATACTAAAATTCAATGACCAACATTACATTAGCCTAATAAAAATTGAACTCTAATTTTTTGAGGAAAATCTATAAAGTAAAATTAAATATTATAGATAAACAAATTATAGTTGGGAACAGAAACCCCACAAAAGTGGCCAATCAAATTCTCTAATAAAAATTAGTAATCAGAAAAACTAATTAAATAATTGATTATGCTTTGTGTTCTATAGTGTATAATACACTTTTTCATCACTTCTCCATTTCGAGACTAATTAGAAGCAATTAAAGAAATTGACCATTTTGTTTTGTTGTGAAGTATTCTTGTCGAGACCTATGCCATTGTCTTTATTCCTATGCATTGTATGATGCCAAAGATATTTCCATGTTTGTAATTTTCTTCGTTGTCATTAATAGTAAAATTTCCTTGAAATTGCACTTTTGCTTTACTAATATTTTAATAAATATAGTTTTTAATTATCTCGCACCAACATAGTTTGGATCATAAAATTTCATAAATTATGTTGGTGATAAAGAGGTTGTTTTTATAGTTTAGCCGTACTAATTTTGTTTTTGTTTAAAGGGTACAATAAAACTCACATAAATTAAATACGGTGATGAGAAATATTATGAATTTGTAAATGTGTTCAAACACATCAATTGTTTAAATAGTTTTATTTTTATCATTTAAATTGCATTTACAAGACTATTTGGCCGAATTATTATTATACCTAGAAATTATAATGTTGAACATATTGTACATTATATCAAAATATAAACATGACGTTTTTAAAATCGATCAAATATATTTAGAGGACTAAAACGATTCTTATCATTTTAATTTTGGATCCATTATTTTATAGTTTTAGCCCAATGATGGTGAGCAGGTGGTATCTTTATGTTATGTCTCAAGGTGACTCTAGTTCTTATCATTTATTTTTTGTGAGAAGGTGTTAACTTGGACTTCCTCACTTTTGCTATAAACTGTATACTTGGTTCTTCTTTGGTCTGAGGTTTTAACCTCTGACCTTTTTAATGATATTCATTTGACCGAAAAAATGAAAATGTCTTTTTGTAAATGTGGGATGATAATAAACAAATAAAAATCTTACAAAATATAAAAGAATAATTTATCATTTATATATATATATATTAAAAGTACGAATTAATATAAGACTAAAAAAAAAGTAAGAATTAATATGGAGAATCTTTATCATTTTTTAAAACACAATAAAATTATTTTTTAATTGTTTATCGATTTTTTTTAATTTATATCATTGAAACTTGCAAAACACTCGTAGACTTGCATAGTCGCGTGATCAGTTGATTACTATACCAAAGTTGATATTGTAGTATTAAAATATTTAAAAGTTTATTATAAAATATTATTAAAGTTTAATTAAGCTATTAAAATATAATATTTTAATAGATATTAGCATATAAAAAATCAGCATTATTTAATATAAAATGTTATTTAAATTTACAAATATTTAACTAGTTAGATTCAAATACAAATATTTAACTAGTTAGATTCAAATATTTGTGTCATGGATGATGTACAATTATAATTAGTCTTTTATAAATTTGTTCAAATTTCTATCTAGAAGAGTTCACGATGCACATTACTAAATAAAATATATATTCTATTTTAATTAATTGATTCTTGCTAACATACCAATGAAGAATATTTGTTTTATCTATAGTTTATATAGTAAATTATAATTAGTGTATTATAATTTTCTTTTAAATTTTATCTAGGATATTCATGAGACACAATATTAATGAAATATATATGTGTTTCATATATAATATATAACTATTGTATTATAATTTTTTGAAGTTTTTAATTTAGAAGATACTTA
>JBBPBP010009777.1:15722451-15743281 GCA_037974735.1 Cicer chorassanicum
AAAAAAAAAAAAAAAAAACCTTTGGGAAGTTGCCATTTGGAACGTGGGCTTCCTTAAGGAAGTCACCATTTCAAATGGTGACTTGTAACTTAGTGAAAAAATGGGGTATTTAGATATATAAATTTGAAAATAGAGTATTTCAGTAAAAAAAATTTTGAAAAAGGGTTTTTTTTTTAAAAAAAAAACCCTAGTTTGGACCATAAAATTTAATAAGTTATGTGTGTGATAAAGCGGTAACAATTTTGTAGTTTACATTTATTTAATAAAGGAGCAAGCTGACAAACTAAAAGTATTTTGATGTTTTAAATTGATCAAATTAATTTTAAATAGCGGATGAACTAAACTCACTTAAACAAAATGTTGTCAATAAAAAAAACGCATCCAAAATATACATAAGAGAAATATTACAAGTTTGACTATGCCTCCAATCATATCAACTACCTCTATAGTTGTTTATCATTTGAACTACGCTTTCGAAACTATATGTTACGGTCAGATTTAACAATGCCACAAAAGTACATTATGTTGGAATCAAGTTAGTTTTATACTTAAAGTTTAGATGATAACAAAAATATTTTATGAGAACAATATATTTGACTTCAAGAAGTGTGAAAAAAGATTCAAATTTATAATTAAAGAAAATTTAAAATAAAATTTATTCAGATTTATAAATTGAAGAAAATCTAAAATAAGATTTGATTCAAATTTATAATTGAAGAAAATCTAAAATAAGATTTGATTCATATTTATAATTGAATAAAATATAAAATAAGATTTGATTCAGATTTATAATTGAAGAAAATCTTTGACCAAATTGAAAAGAAGATATGGTCTAGATTTGGAGAAAATTTGATCAAGATTTATCTACAACAAAATATGAACATAATCAATTTGAAGAATTTACAAATTGGATTTGAACAAAATCCGAACAGAATCAATCTGAAGACTTGACAAATTCAATCTGAACAAAATACGAACATAACCAATCTGAAAAATTTACAAACTCAATATGAACAAAATACGAGCATAACAATCTATAAGAACTGCTCGGATTGGATTCAGAAATAAAGAATTGGTTAAAGCACATTTTATCAAAAAGAATCTTCTTCAGAATTATTTTTGAATAACATCATTGTTGACCAAACTAGGAATGAAGATACAATTCAGAATTAAATAAGGACTAAATTGAAGCCCTAATTTTAACTATAAATAGATACTCAAGGCTGAAGAAGAAGAAACATTTGTTCAATTCAGAAACATTTTGTAAATGTTTTTTCTTAGAGTGTGAGAGTTATTATTATTATTATCAACTTTGTTCGAAGCAAATACTTAAAGTTCCAATCTTTTGTATCCAACCCGATAATGATTTAGTTCATTCCTCAATCTGGGGTTGTCAGGTTGTTAGGAGAAGACTTGACTTGTAGGGTCAAGGTGGTTAGTTCCTCAAAAGTATGAGGTTGTTAGGCTATTTGGGAGGACTGGCTTAGAGGGTCAGATGCTTTGTGATTCAAGGTATTTCAATTAGTGGATTAAAGTCTTCTGAATGAGGGGACTAGATGCAGCCAAGTTAGTGGTGAACCGGGATAAATCTATGTGTCAAATTATTTATGCTTTCATTGTTCGCTGCCTCTGAATCCGATTGTTTCTACTCCACGTAAGTCACCAAAACCGAACTAGTTTTTTTAATAAATTACCAAAAAGTTATCAATTTTTTCAAACACAATTCAACCTCTCTTCTCGTGTTTTCACCTTCAATTGGCATTAGAGCTCGGTCTCAAGGTTGAGCACTTTACAGTGTTTGAGGAAATATCCAAGGGTTCAACATGTCTGGATTTCAATGAAGAAGCTATTGTAGGAAACATCAACTGACCACCTTTGTTTAATGGAGAATGTTTTAAGTACTGGAAGAACAGGCTGAGAAGTTTCCTTATTTCACAAGATCTTGAACTTTGGGACTTGGTGGAAGATGGTTATACTGCTCCAAGAAAGAAGATGAATGCTGATCAAAAAAAGATGTACAAGATGCATTATAAGTCCAAAACATTCATCATAAATGCAATCTATAACACCCCAAATTTTATAATAAATATTTTCTTAATGAAATGGGATTTTAGATGATTAATTTGATTATATTTAATTTTTCTAAATATATCCTATTTTAATTATTTATTTTACAAAAAATTATCTTGAGGTATTAGTAATATTGATATTGATTTTATTTATTTTTATATAGTTGCTATAGTATGATGATTTTATACATATTTATTTTGATTTAGTAATTAATATAAATTGTTGATATTATATTCATTTATTTTATCATTTCGACTATTCTATAAAGATGATGTATTTTTATGTGATTATTTTAATAAAAGTTATAGTAATAATTATAGTTATTATTTTGAATATGAGAGTTTTGGTAAAAATTAGAATTATCTATGTTAAACATAAATAATATTATGTTAAAACGAGTATTTAGGAGAAAAAGTTTCTAGAAAAGTAAAATAAATTATTTATTTATTAAGAGCTTTTATAAATACTAGAAAGTGAATTTAGATCAAACTACTATTTACACCCCTATTTTCTACTTCTGCATATTAATTTGGGCTAATACTAGTTGGGCTTTTCTTTCCTACACCTGCGAGTTGCTCATTACACCCCTATTTATGCCTAAGGCTAGACTCTCGTTTGTAGGGGTGAACATGGGCGCGGGTCGACCCGTCAATCCGATCACCCAACCCAACCCGATTTTTACCCGTACCCGATCACTTTCAGGTCCGACCCAACCCAACCCGTTGAAACCCGCTTATATTTGGGCCGGGTAATGGGTTTAACAATTTGAACCCGTCGACCCGACTCGGTAACTAGTTATATTTTTTCTAAAAAAAATTGTTTGGTTAGTTCAATAGGGTTTCGTTACTCTTTTTATTTAGACTTTCAACTGCCTTCATCCATTTTCTGTCCACCTTCTTCTTTTGTTCTACATGTGTTCATAACTGATTTTATACGAATTAGTTACAATAAGATATTATTAACTAGTGATTTTTATATGAATGTTGATGCAAGGTGTTCATGCGTCTAGGCTAAACACTGAACTCGTTTAATTTGTTTTGACATTGTAATCTCGTATATGCCTACTCATAAAATTCATATCTATTTTTTGAATTGTCTCTTTCAAATGAGCAATTTAATTTGAGTTAAATACTATTTATTTAAATGTTATAGTTTTACGTAATAAATGTATGAACAGAAAGCTTATGCTTATAATTAATTTAGTTTAAATTTTTTACATTTGTTAAATATAAATTTTTTTAGTTAAATACTATTTATTTGAGTTAAATATTATTTATGAGCAAAATTGATGCTTATGCAAAAGCTTACAATGAATTTAGTTTAAATTTTTTATATTTAAATTTATTAAACACTTTTTTTTTTAGTATTTTATTTGAAAATAGTAACTATAAACAAATGAATGGTACTTAGTAAACTAAAATGGTTGGTGGATTATGTGTAACCAGTGGCTAATCTTTGTTGGGACATAGGTTGGTCACGGCCACCCAAAATTTTATCTAATCTTTTAAAAATACTTCTTATTTTATTTATAATACTATAATTTGTTAAATAAAAATTAATATAGATTAAATCAGGTTTATCCTTGTCATTTTGAAAAAGAATTTGATAGGGACACATGAATTTTATGTTGTTTTAATGTTGGATTCTATAATTGGTGTATTTTATGAGTTGAATTGGAGTTGTTGAGATGTATGTTTCAGTCTAATATGTGAAGATAACATACTATATGTGCATTTTATCAATTTTTTAATTATTAAAATTGCACTTTTTTTATTAGGCCCAATTTTTATTGATTTACTGTTGTTGAATTTATTTATGTATTTGAAAATTGTTGGATTTATTTTTTTGTGTGAGAGGTTGATGAGTTTTTTAAAGAATTGCATAATTTGTTTGAAATTTTATAATTTTGAGACATTCAAGTATTAAATATATTTTCATTCAATATGTTTTCTTGTAAAATAAAATAAAAAAAGTTATTATTTATGTATGACCCGCCAACCCAACCCAACCCAACCCGTTCTTGATCGGTTCGGGTTAAATAAAAAAATTACGGGTTTAGAACTTAACCCAACCCAAAGATAATCGATCGGGTCGGGTCTTGGGTTTTGTCAAAATCCGCCCAACCCAACCCACGTACACCCCTACTCATTTGTTCCTCGTAGTCTATTTTACTCTTGCACATGTACATATGTTATCTACACCCCTCAATCTGCAATTAAAAAAACAAAAAAGAAAAAAAAAACACAAAAGACATAAACAACAAAGACAACCGCAACAAAAACGCATCAACACTCTCTTCCTCTCAAATTCACTCCCACCAATTATTTTTCATTTGAATCGATCCTAACCTTTATCCCACACAAAATCGGCCACCGAATCCATTTTTTGCATCAATTTTATCGATCGTGGCTTTGTTTCATCAATAACAGTTGTGTTTCTTTCCTTGGTTGAGCTGTTTTTCACCGATTCCGATCACCATGTTTGTCGTCTCAAAAAACTGGTATCGTTTTTGGATTCCTCTCGTCGAAACCTTCAAGAAGCACTACTCATTTGTATTTTTCGGTGAAGTTGACGTCGGACCCTTCTGGCGCTCCGACGAGTCGATGAGACCTTTTCTAAAGTTTTTTTTTCATTGGCTTGACTCGATTTTTATTCCTAAGATTATTATTAATTATTTAACATTTATTTTTATAATCCGCATAATTTATCAGTCGCATCTCGATAATTTTGTGAACTCGCCGTTTATTCGGATTCGTTGGTTGTACGTTGTCGATCTGTAGTTGCGGTTGAAAACCCGTATTTCCCAATGATTCTCCCGAGACTCGTTACGTACAGCAATAGCCCTTTGGGTGATAAATTAATTAATGGCAAATATGGAAATTGTGAGATTAAAATGTGGAATAGAAATATTTATAAGGTGTTGATTGATTTAATTTTGTTAAACGTGTGGTATTTGATATTATTGTGATATTTGATTTCAAATGAATTTGGTGCATATGTTTGATTAGACGAATTTATGTGATGTGATAATAAAATATGGATGCATGGTATATATATGTTTGCGCGATGATAATGATGATTTTTGATTGATGGTAGTGATGTTATAAAATTGTGATGATTATGTATGATTAGTGATGTTATAAAATTGTGATGAGAATATTGAAGTACCCGATAATTGATGAAATAGTGATGATTCCTAAAGATGATGCACTAAATGGAGTAGTCTAAGCTAACGAGGGGAGAATATAAATATTGAGAATTTGTGGAGTGAAAATTATTTTTTCATCATATAGGTAGGGCCTCACAAGCCTAGTGATTCCGAAGAGTCATACCAACTCTGCCTCTTGATCCAACACAGATTCTGACTATGGAAGTGAATCAACAAATGAAGAAATTGAGGTATTTTCTAACTTAACTCGATCTGAGTTAATTACTGCTATAAAATACTTCTTGAACAAGAATCACAAATTGTCTTTAAAACCGAAAACACTTAGGAAATAAAATGCAAATCTAACTAAAAAAGTTATTATTTTAAAGAATCAAAGTGTTGAATTTAAAACAAAAAATGCAACTTTGAAAACTGATATTATTGAACTTAAAATAGAAAATGCAACTCAGAAAACTGATATTACTGAACTTAAAAATAGAAAATGCAACTCTAAAAACTGATATTACTGAGATTTAAACAGAAAATGCAAATATGAAAACTGATATTGCTGAACTTAAAGATAAAACCTTGAAAAATATCCATGTTGAAAATACCACATGTAATATTGATAAGCATGAAGAAGTATTCCTAGATTTTCTAGCTAATGGTATGAAAGAAGCAAGTATGCATCAATGATTTATGGTGTTAGTAGAAATGGTAAAAGAGGTCTAGGATTTGAAGAAACAGTAACTGGACCTAAACTTTTTCATTTTGATGTTTTGTGTACAGTTTGTTCTAAGAAAGGTCACTCTAAATTATCTTATCTCATGTTAAATACAAAGAAAGACAAGAAACCTTTCAAGGCTAACAAACCAGGACCCAACCAAATTTGCGTACCTAAGAACAAAATTTTCTATGTTGCAGATGACCTGAGAAATCAAGTTAAAACACTAATCATGGTACTTGAACAATGGATGCTCACGACATATGACGGGAGAAAATTCTATGTTCCAATAACAAACATTGGGCAACGGAGGCACAATGACTTTTGGTGGAAAGCAAAAAGGTCAGATCATTGGTCAAGGTACAGTTGGTAATGGTACTTCCCCTTCTATTAAAGATATCTTGTTTGTTAAAGGTCTATAGAAACAAGAGATTAAGTGTCTTATGACAGTAAATGAAGAGAAACTAAGTTGGCACAAAAGATTAGGTCATGCAAAACTTAGACTAATTTCAAAATTGAATAAACTTCGACTAGTCAAAGGTCTACCTAAGCTTAGTTACAAAACTAAAATTATGTGTGAAGCTTGTCAAAAGGAAAAAAAAAAAACAAAAACAAAGAACTCCTTTACTCCTAAGAACTTAGTCTCTACCTTAAGGCATCTTGAGCTCTTAGATATAGATATCTTTGGGCCAATGAAAACAACCTCTCTAAGTGAAAAGAAATATGGTTTTGTTATAGTAGATGATTACACTAATTGGACATGGGTAAAATTCTTAAGAAGTAAGGATGAATCCCACAGTGTTTATCACATTTTGCAAACAAATTATGAATGAAGAGAGTCTTAAGATTGTAACAATTAAAAGTGATCACGAAGGAGAATTTGAAAACAAGTTCTTTGAAAGTTTCTGTGATGAGAATGGAATCTCTCATAACTTCTCCTCTCCTAGAACACCCCAACAAAATGGAGTTGTAGAAAGAAAGAATAGATCACTTCAAGAAATGGCCAGAACCATGCTAAATGATATGAATGTTGTAAAACACTTTTGGACTGAAGCAATTAACACTGCATGTTACATTCAAAATTGTGTCTTACTTTGGTCTATATTGAATAAAATACCATATGAATTATGGAAAGGTAAAAAAGTCTAACATCTCTTATTTTAAACAATTTGGTTGTACTTGTTATATGTTGAACACTAAAGATAACCTTGGTAAATTTGATTCTAGATCTCAAAAGTGTACCTTCATTGGACACTCTAAAAGATCTAAAGCTTATAGAGTGTTTAATAGGAAAAATCAGATTGTGGAAGAATCCATAAATGTTAAATTTGATGACAAACAACTTAACCTTGAAAAGTCAAAGTAAGATGATGATAGTGCAAGTTTATCGGAACCAGAGGAAGAAGATGCAGACAAACCAGAAGAAGATGAAAAATTAGAGAATACAAGCAAATCAGAAGAAGATGACAAATCTTCAGAGGATGAATCTAATCAAGTCAGAAACAGCCAAGATAAGTCAGAAGGAAGATCTGGATAGAAGTAAAAGTCATCTCATCCTGAAACTCTAATAATTGGAAATGCAAGTGATCCTTTGAGGACCAGATCATTACTAAAAGATACAACTTTGTTTGACTTACTCTCATCAATTGAGCCTACCTCTATTGATGAAGCATTGGCAGATGATGGATGGATTCTTGCAATGCAAGAAGAGTTAAATGAATTTAAGAGGAATGATGTTTGGGATCTAGTACCTAGACCAAAGAATAACATTATTGGAACCAAGTGTGTTTTCAAAAGCAAACTAAATGAAAAAGGTGAAGTGTTCAGAAACAAGACAAGACTTGTCGCACAGGCTACAGTCAGCAAGAGGACATTGATTACACTGAGGCATTTTCTCCAGTGGTCATGTTAGAAGCTATTCATATCCTACTTTATTTTGCTGCAAATGTTATTATTACATTATTTCAAATGAATGTTAAAAGTGTTTTTCTAAATGGTTATATAAGTGAGTAAGTCTATGTTAAACAACCCCACGTTTTGAAAGTTCTGAATTTCCAAATCATGTTTTTAAACTTAGGAAATCTTTGTAAAGTCTAAAACAAGCACTTAGGATATGGTATGATAGACTTAGTAACTTCTTGCTTAAAAATACCTTTGAAAGAAGACAAGTAGATAATACACTTTATAGAAAATCAATAAGAGATTGCATTCTTATTATTCAAATTTATGTTAATGACATTATTTTTGGATCTACTAATGGCACTCTTTACCAAGGATTTTCTAAATTGATGCAGCTTGAATTTCAAATGAGTATGATGGGAGAACTTAAGTTCTTCTTAGGGATACAAAAGAGCTTCTTAAGAAGTTTAAGATGAGTGACTGCAATCTTATAACTACACCAATGCACCTTATTTGTTCACTTGAAAAAATGATTCAGCCCCAAAAAATTGAACAATATATATATATATATATATATATATATATATATATAAGTTATATAAAATAATTTATACATAATTAAAAATATTTTGATTTTTAATTTCGAAGAATGATAGTTTCTGGGTAGTAAGTCCTGTGTTAAGCCGACGTAAGGAACAGGCTTTTAGGGTAGTGAATCCTGTGAAAGTTTTTTCAAAATTAAAAAACAAAATTTCTTTAATATGAGAAACTTATTTTGTAGAACTTCTTCTTTTTCAAGTTCTTCTACCCAAAACTCCTCAGGACAAAAGGAACCTATCAATAGTGAAGAAATTACTATGGAAAACTTTCAAAAATCCATTAATACTTGGCAAATCCCAAAAATTAAAAAGGATCAGGTTTATGAATCTGGTTTTTTTAAAAATCTTCTCAAAACCAATTTCATAATCAAAACTGAAGAAAGGGATGTCCCTTTAACAAACCCTTTTGAAACTATAAATCTTCTTTCTAAACAGACGTTACAAAAACATCGTGACAGGAAGTATAATTTTATTCACATAGGTCTTTTTCAGGTTGGCATCAAACCTCTAACTAGGGAAGGTCTAAACACGTCAATCCTTTGTGTCTTACGAGATGCAAGGTTCTTGAACTTTCATGATTCAATTATAAGTTCAATTGAATCTAGTTTATGTCAAGGACCAATTTCTTTTGAATGTTATCCAGATTTTTCATTATCTCTAAAAGACTCAAACATACTAAAATCCCTTGTTCTGCAAATCAAAACTCATAATTACAAAATGCTACCTGAATCTATTCCTGTAGCAATCATTTATAGAGTTCATTACAAGGCTAAGTTCTCAACCTTTACGGCAACAAAAAATATTGAAATTAAAAAAGGTGAAACCCTATTTTTGCAAACCAATTTATCAAAAGCAAACACTGTTATTCCAAAAACAATCCTTTGGAAGGACATAAATCTTCCTGAAGAATGGATACTTGAAGGAGTGGTTAAACCTAAGTCTCCTGAACAGTCGAAACCAAACACTCCTTTGAGGGATATTATCCAGTCTAGTGATGGAAGGGTAAAATTAAGCTTTTCAAGAGCTTCCAATAAAGACGATCTGATGTTGGTTCCTCCATTAATATTGTTGACATTGAGAGAACCTCAAGACTCCCCTCAGTAATACATTTACCTGAAAACTTTTCAAAACCACGTTTTTTGTGTTCCAGCATTCCAAGTGCTTCTTTTCACAATGTTGACTATTCCACAAACGTGCCTCATCAAATTTATACAGCACCTCAAGCTACTAACGAGGAACAACAAAATAATTTACCAAACATTTCTCCACCAACTTCACCATCCTTTTCTGCAATAACTGAAAATGTTATCAACGAACTAAATGTGTTAGAAAAAGAATTTGAAGTTGATAAAAAAATTCTTCATGATAATTTTTATGCTTCCCAAAATACAGATAAAAGAACATGAGTCTTTAAAAAAATTATTCAACAAAGAAAAGAAATCCAAAATGAATTTTATAAATTCGTTTTACAAAACAAAACTCATATTTTATTTTATGATTGGTTTGAAATTTATGCATCACAAAATCAAATTTCATATCCATTCAAAAAAAACCAGAATTCTGTAAATTCCATAACAACTAGAAATAAAAATACAGAATGGGAAATGGCAAATGGTAGAAAAATATAGTCTGAACAACCACCATTAAGACATATCAAAATAATGCATCACAAAAAAACAGTAGATGTTGCGCCTTACAAAATTCCAAGCGATAATCCAGACAAGGATATTAAGAATATCCTTCAACAAAATATTACAAATGTCCATCTTAGCACAATTGCTAAACAATTGACTAAGATAGAGGAATGCCAACAAACTACTGCTATCTCTCCTGTTGAGGCAACCAAATCAAAACTAAAAAACCCGGTCTTTAAGCCATTTCAAGTCTCAAAAACAAGGCAAAACCTTTTTAGAGAAGGAAAGTCAGAATTTACTCAAGCCTTAAGAGATCAACTCAGTAGGGTGGAACATTCTTCTACCTCTTCACCGTTGGTAGCTAAGGATACCCTAGAAAAAACAGTTACAACTTTAGACCAGGTTTCTGAAGTTGATATAGAACCACAAAATCAGCATTTGTACAAATTTCAATGGCAGAAAAATCAACCTTTAGCCATGGTTACAACACCAGACCTAGGTATTGAAAATAGACCCAATGTCTTTTCCCAGTCTAAGTTCAATGCCAATACTGTGTATGAATGGAACATAGATGGTATGTCAGAATACAACATCATTAGTCTCCTTCAGCAAATGACAATGGCATCAAATGCCTAAAAATCCCAAACCAATACACCTGATAAAGCCATTGCTGAACTCCTAATTGCAGGATTTTCAGGCCAGATTAAAGGATGGTGGGATTACCATCTTACACCCCATCAACAGGTAGAAATATTAAATGCAATCCAAACCACAGAGGAAGGAACTCCCATCCTCGATGAGATAGGAAACCCAATATCTGATGCAGTGGCAACACTAATCCACACAATTAGTATGCACTTCATAGGTGATCCATCTCACTTAAAAGATAAAAGTGCAGAACTCCTTTCAAACCTCAGATGTAAGAAACTTTCTGAGTTCCAAAATTACAAAAACACTTTTCTAACCAGAGTTATGCTTAGGGAAGATTCAAACCAACCTTTTTGGAAAGAAAAATTCCTTGCAGGACTTCCAACTCTTTTAGGAAAAAAGGTTAGAAACAAAATCAAAGAAGTCTTTGGAATAAACCAAATCCTTTATAATTAATTAACTTATGGGGAATTGGTTAGTTTTACCCAAAAAGAATGATTAAAAATCTGTCAAGATTTAAAACTTCAAAAACATCTAAAATGGGAGATGAAAAGAACTAGACAAGAACTAGGTTCTTTCTGCAAACAATTTGAAATACCCACAACAAACGTTTCAAAAAACTGTGGAGGATCTTGCTCAAAATCCTACAAAAAACCGCACAGAAAGTTTTTCCCAAAAACAGACAAACAACAATTTTATAAAAAAATCTACACCTCAAAGATTTTACAAGAAAATAAAACCTTTTCAAAAGAAGTTTGAACCCCAAACGTCAAAACAAATAACTTGTTATAATTAAAAATTGATGAAGAAACGATACAAAAAATCGAGGCAATACTTTTAGAAACCTCGGAAGAGGAAGCACTTACAGATTCTGAAATAGGTTCATCAGAAAATGATAAACCCTTACAATTTGATGAGCTAGGAACCTCCGACTCTCTTAGTGACTCAAAATCTAGTGCAAAATCCATCAATGTTTTAACAAAAGACCAAGAATTAATTCTTGATATAATAAAACAAGATGAAGATACGAAACTTTAAAAATAAATAATAGGAAAATTGTTGAATACTTTTGAGTCAAAACAAAGTCAGCATTCTACATCTTCATCAAAATTTCTTCCTAAAACCACTTATGATTTAACAAAACATTCTACATCTTCATCAAAATTTCTTCCTAAAACCACTTATGATTTAACAAAAATCTTAGAAAAGAAAAAATTCCAAACCCCTGCTACAATCCAATCTCTTCATGAGGAGATTAAAAAGTAACATTGTACCAAACAAATTTTTACAAAAGTCTAATGAGAAACTTGTTGCAGCTAACAACTCCAACATGATTATCAAAAATAAAACTGAAGCTTCTATTAAAAATGGTAAAGTTTCAATCAAAACTCCTTTTGTTTTATTAGAAAATATAACTCGTAGTGTCATTTTAGGGACCCCTTTTATTAACATGATAACTCCCTATTCTTTCAATTATGATAGCATTTCCTGCAAAACAAAACAAGATTGTTTTCCCCTTCATAGAAAAACCTAGAACAAGAAATTTAAATCTTTTAAAAGCTTGTTTTGTTTAGAAAAGTGAATTGAATTGTTTAATCCAAGCAAAATAAAAACATATATGTTTTCTAAAACAAGATGTTGCTTTTCTCAAAATTGAAGAATAATTGCAAAAAAGTTTCATAAAACATAAAATTTTAGAACTCGAAAAAAGAATTGAAAACAAAATATGTTCAGATTTGTCAAATGCTTTTTGGAATAGAAAACAATATATGGTAGATTTACCATACGAAAATAATTTTTCTGATAAACAAATCCCAACAAAAGCTAGGCCTATTCAAATGAATTATGAACTTGAGGCCCATTGCAAAAAAAGAAATCCAAGATTTAGAACAAAATGGTCTGATAACAACATTTAGATCTCCCTGGAGTTGTGCATCTTTCTATGTCAATAAAAATTCTGAAATAGAAAGAGGTACCCCTAGGTTAGTAATAAACTACAAACCTTTGAACAAAGCATTAAAATGGATTCGCTACCCGATTCCAAATAAAAAATATCTTTTACAAAAACTGCATTCTGCATTTGTATTTTCAAAATTCAATATGAAATCAAGATTTTGGCAAATACAGATTGATCCAAAAGACCAGTACAAAACTGCATTTACTGTTCCTTTCGGTCAATATAAGTGGACAGTAATGCCCTTTGATTAAAAAATGCTCCTTCGGAATTCCAAAGGATCATGAATGAAATTTTCAATCCATTTTCAAAATTTTGCATTGTCTATATTGATGATGTTTTAATTTTTTCTGAAACCATTGAACAACATTTCAAACATCTCAAATCATTTTTTATGATCACCAAGAAAAATGGAATGGTTGTTTCAAAATCCAAAGTTTCTCTTTTTCAAACAAAAATATGTTTTCTAGGACATTATATCACCCAGGGTACTATCACCCCTGTTGAGAGGTCCTTAACATTCGCGGATAAATTCCCTGATAAAATTCTAGATAAAACACAATTACAAATGTTTCTAGGAAGTTTGAACTATATGTTTTAGATTTCTGTCCAAACATTAATAGAATAGCAAAACCTCTCCATGATAGACTAAAGAAAAACCCTGTCGCATGGACAAAAGAACATACTAGAATAATCCAATTAATCAAAAAACAACTTAAAGAAATACCTTGCCTACATCTAGCTGACCCATCATCACAAAAAATTGTTGAAACAGATGCATCAGATATAGGATATGGGGGTATTCTTAAACAAAAAATAAATGACAATGAATACATTGTTCTGTTTACATCTGCACACGGGAATGATTGTCAGAAAACTACTCTACCCTTAAAAAAGAAATTCTTTCAATTGTTATGTGCATTACAAAAGTTCAAAGTGATTTACTCAATCAAAAATTTTCACTTCGTATTGATTGTAAATTTGCAAAAGAAGTTTTACAAAAAGATGTTCAAAACATTGCATCAAAATAGATTTTCGCCAGATGGCAAGCAATCCTTAGTATTTTTTATTTTGAAATTGAATTTATCAAAGGAGATCAAAACTCAATTCCTGATTTTCTAACCAGAGAATTTCTCCAAAACAAGACTTGAGTGATGCCCTGAAAATCCAAAAGAATTGAGGTCCAACCAGAAGAAAACCCAAAACCTATTTCTTCTGCAAAACCCATCAAGTCTTGGGGACAAGCAGTTGAAGAAGAAGAAGCCCAAAATGAAATCCAAAAATGGCTTAAAAGCCAAAAGATTTTGGGACCCCAAAACTTTGAAGCAATCAAAGCTTCAATAGCAGAAGACATTAATTTGCAAAAAGCCGCAAGGCTCCGGAGGCTCCAAAAAGAGATTGAATGTCTCTCGATGGAACTGCCATTTTCTCAAGGGCTTGAGAGGGGATAATCTTTATCTATAAAAACCCCTTCTCAACCATTGTAGGACATTCAATTAATGGGACTACCAACAAGCCTGGTACAATGTTTTCCTCATACAAAACCAGAAATTTAGTCATACCTGGCTATTTTTCTTTAATCTTACCACAAAAGCTTCAAAAATCCCTCAATGGTTTTCCCATTGGTGCAAACTCTATGGCTCCATTCCAGAAATACTAAAACCGGAAGTCCAAGATAGCTTCTAACTATACAAAACTCACTACAAACCAACAGACAGATAACTCATTTTTCACCCTCTAATGCTTTTCTCTACAAAATTCTTTTTACCATGGGTCTTAGCATGGTATTTTGAAATTGATCAAAAAGAGGCCAAACAATCCTCGTCCGAAAATTCAAAGTTAGATGGTGGACAAAGTTCTTTATTCCACCAAGTATCAAAAGTCAAGTCGTTTCAACATGGCCCCAAAAACAGGGATTGGCGAAACCGCACCCAATGCAAATTCAATTCTTGGCCCAAAAGTCATTGCGCAAACCCAATTAGCAGCAACAAAAACTGAAGAAGAATACTTCGAGATCATGGCCCAAATTCTCAAAAGTAATGCCTAATCCTCAAAGACTTTGTCAGGGAGTGCTTCAGAAAATTCTATCAATTTGGAAAATGATAATGAGGACGACTGTCTAGGCATCTTCCATCTATCAGTTAAATATATATATATATATATATATATATATATATATATATATATATATATATATATATATATATATATATATATTTTAGCCCATATCAAAAAAATGTATTTGTAATCTTCGAAAATAGGTATAGTCCAACTTGTGACGGGCAGAGCACAAATTTGGTTTTGGACTTAAAAAAAATAAAAAATAAAAAAATAAAAAATAAAAAACGAATATATTTCTGAAAAGCAAAAGTTGTCTGCCACTCCTTCCCCACTACCACCGAAAGTAACCTCGTGGATGGAATCTAATCATTCACTCCAGTGAGTCATCATCAACAAAAAGAGGAACATTTTCCCTATAAAAGGGATGGCTCCCTTCATCACAAATCAGAGTTTTGGAGAGCAAGAACAACAATATTCTCTTAGAAATCTTGAGGGCCTCCTATATTTTCCAAAAAATTGTAATTTGATTTTCAGCTTACAAAACCTTGTAATTTTTCTATCATGTATTAAATATATTATGTTCAAAATTATATTTATATTCTGCATGTTTATATTTCAAAACTTAAGTATGCTCTGCACTTGCATCTTAAGCTGATCTTGTGTATCATAAATCAAATGTTTCATATTTGATCTTTCGCTTTTGATATATATATATATATATATATATATATATATATATATATATATATATATATATATATATATATAATAGGCCATGGCTATTCTGTAGAGCTTTCCAAAGAAGCTGTTTGTGTGATAGTGCTTGGTTTAGCCTCAAAAATATAAAGGATTTTAAAATGAGTACACCACAATTTTATTTCTTAAATGTATAAAGCGTTATCACTTTAATCCAAAAAAATATATAATTAGTCTTTGTGTGTTTATATCTAAATATAGTCCATTATCAAAACCAATCTTTAGTGACCAAATAAAAAACAATGTTTAGAATTTTTCAAGTGAATAGACAGACTAAACTTTGTCTATAATGTGGCCAAACATTCCATCAACAAATTCATGAATTTAAGGCCAAAGATGTTCTTTTGGAATAATATTTAACATCTTGGAACTTGGAATTTCTTTCTTTTCTTCAGCACCCTACATCCAGATCTATAGCAAATAAGTATCTATGAACAACATTCTTGTAGGGACAAATTGAAAACCATGTGTTATACCATGTCTAAATGAAACAATGAATATTACTCACTTTGACCATAGGAACAAAATTTCCATTCAGAGGGAACATGTGTCACTTCACTAGTGCATCAAATTACACTCTTGATTTATCATAATTTTAGTAAGACATAAGCAGAATGTTACTACAGAATTGTTTAGTTTGTCAAATATGTGTAAACGGTAAAAATAAAAATATAAAAGGAAATTATTTGGTTGTATATGAAAAAACTGAGTAAGGGTTTTCAAAATAAAAAGATTTTCTGAATAAAAGACTATGCTTTTTTGTATTTAAAAGTTGCAAATTATAGAAGAGGTGATCTCCTATGAAAGTCCGAATACATAATCCGGGTACAACGATACAATATGAACACATAATACAGGTACAACGATACAATATGAATACACAGATACATAAAATTTAAAATATTACCTAATTTAAATACATCTGCAAAAAAATTATTGAAAAAATTATATGCATATAGAATACTTATATACGTGAAATGATGAATAAAATGTATTGATCATTCTTCATAAATATATAATTATAATAATCATAATTTTATAATTTATTTTAATTTCTATGAGTAGTAGTAACATCTTAAAATATATCATCCATCTCCATTGATGTCCCAATAAAATTGTCACACCTTTATTTCCTTGATTTTCATAGGATACGTATCTACGAATATTCGTAGAGTATTCCAAAAGTATTAAATAAAATAATTTATAAAAAAAATAATTATAATACTTCTTAGTGTCCCATAAAGTATATAATGAAAGAATAAGCTACAACCTAAAACAGTTACAACATATTAACTAATATACCCGCACAATAACTAATATACCAGCACAAGTTGATGGATGATAAATATCAACTAAAGAAAACTCGGAAACAAAGACATTGAAAACACAAAGACATTGAAAACTCGAGGATGTGAAGAAATCTGCAAGTTGAGCGTGGCTGGGAACTAGCAAAAGTTTCCTGCTACATTATGCAATTTTTCTTGTACTACATGACAATCTATATGAGGTTATTCATCAAGCTACATACTAAAATTCATTGATGCTCCACCCACAAACTTTAAATTGACTGAAGTAAAAATATTTATAATGATTAAAACTATATGGCACTAGTTTCCTTCAAAAATAGAAAAACTTACAATTTGTGATAAAACTGTAGTTATTGCATTGATAAGAGAATCATTGGCTTCTTCTTCTTCAACAAGATGTGTCAATGTTGTACCACAGTTAATTAGTTATTGACTGTGGTACAACATTGACATATATTGTTCAAGAAGCCTATGATCCTCTTGTCAATGCAATAACTACTGTTGTATCACAATTTGCTAGTATTCTTATTTTAGAATGAAGCCAATGCTATTTGGTCTCAACCAATATACATATTTTTTCTTTAGTCAATTTAAATTATTTAAACTTTGCTGGCACATCAATGGGATTGTTTAAGCAATTTTAGAACTTTCTTCAATTTTGCAAGAGCTTCGCAATTGAAACCAAACTAAATCTTTCCACAAGTATCACAGTATCCTTATGCTTCATCTGCACCTACAACATATAGTTGAAATATTTAGTTCATAGATTTCTAAACAGTAAAGATTAGCATCTTAAACATTAAATAAATAGATCTTAGAATATAAAATCTAAGCTCACTTTATAGAGAATGAACATTATAGGGTAATGAGATACAATTTCGAAACTAAAACAAAGCCTCCAATATGCTAACCAGTAATAATCTGGCAAAGAATGATAAAAATTTAAAAGCATCACAAAAAGAAAGAAAAGAATCCAAGATAGCAGTAGTTTAAGCATTATTAATCATGCTTAGTCAAAATTGGCATATATAAACCTTAAGATTCTTACTCATGACTCATGAGGATAGATTCTAAATTCCAATCAGAGTAGAATTTAAAATCTGTTCACTTTGCATGATCTCTAACTTATGAATAGATTTTCTAAAACAATTACATTTTATAGGAAGTGGCATTGTAAGTAAAATTGATTTATAAACAATTAAAAGAAATCAAAATTCTTCAAAAAAAAATATAAACAAATATAGAAGTTGCATATGCTCTGGCAATTTGTTGCAGACAACTTTTTAAGATAGTTTCAGCAGAACTTTACAATCAAGATGCTGGCAAGAAATGAATGAAACATCAGTAAGTGAAACATGTTCATTATAATCCTGGAATACAAACCGTGATTCACATTGGAATAGAATGTCACCTCTACCTTTGGCCGCATCAAGATGAATACATGTTTGGTTCATATACTGTCTTAGAATGTGCAGGACCAACTCCCTAGCTTCCTTCAGTTCTTGATACAGAGCTGTCTCAATGGTTTAGATTATTATGTCATCCAGCTGCAGTTTTCAAAGTGTAATATATTAATTGATTCCAAGAAGCATCCCCGAAGGAATAGCTTAGTGGTTTGACTAGAAATGTCGAAGGAGTTATATGCAGGAGGTATGTGATTCAATCTCTGACACTAACATTTCTCTCTTCCCTAAGATATCTACAAACTACTAACATTCGCCTATAGAAAAAATTTGATTCCAAGAAGCATTAAAGAAAAGCTTTTAATACAACTTATTGGAAAGAAGCTCTCATAAGTCACAAGAACCATAATCATAATCACACTATCATCATAATCATGTCTTTAATGGCCTATATCATCATATCAACTAATAAATCGCACTATCATTTGACCATAGAGAAATTAATTTTACAATTCATAAAATTTATTTCATTTTTAGGGTAACACGATACAAAATCCCCAAATTATAAGACCTAGGGTTTAAAAAAAACACATTAAAATATAATATTCAACTTATTACCCACACCCACTACTCAACTGAGGTATAAATGACTTTACAAGACTAATAATTAGTAGCTTTTACCTCATGAAACTTCCAATTTACCAATTTCAAAGAATAGGTAATGATGCTCTTCCGAACTTGAGAGTCTAAACGAGTGCTACTAGTTCGTATGGATGGAAGGGATTTGAGATGGAATAGCAAGAAAATGGAACTAATTGGTGGTATGGAATAAGGTCACAAGTGAGAGAAATGGGAGATAGAGTTGTAGAATTTTGGGGGAAAGAGAGTGAGGAGGGGTGCCGGTTAAGAAGCTACATACTTCAAAACGAATATAACCTCCGATGATATTAATATTTTCACTTAATTACACTTTTGATTATCACTTAAATTTTTGAACTAAAAAAATAAAGATTTAACATATTTTTAATATCGTGCATATAATTATATAATATAAAACTACTTAAATGCATTAATTATTCAAATATTATTAATTAAATAAAAAAAATTAAAGTTGAAATCTAAATTTTTACGCGTTTTTTTTCTAATTTTATAATCATTCTAGACATTGTATTATATATCATATTATTTAAAACATCTCGCGTCATCATTTTTTTAGTTAAAAAATCACAAAGAGGACAATTACTGTCGAGTTTGAAAATAAGATAACCAAATTCGTAAATTAAACTTAATATTTTTAGATATCTGATAATTTAAAATCAACATAACCAAGTAGAGATGATGGAATAAAGAGAAATAAAATAAAAAGAATAGAAATTCTATTCTTTTATATTTTAAATTATAGTTAAATAAATTTCTCATTCTATAAGAACGGTTAAGAACACTTACTCTAACCTTTATTTTTTATATATTGAATAAAATCAATTTGAATTTTACACTTCAAAAATTAATTTTATATAAAATTGTGGGTCTAATATAAACTTTATCTAATAAAAAAAAGAATGTTTAAAAGAAAATGATCGCAACACTCCTTTTCAATTATTTAAAAAGTGGATACAATAAAACTAGTTATAAATTTTTATTCTATTTTTATCATTTATTTTAAAAAATACTATTATTACATACAGTTAAAATATACTATTTTTAATTTGTTATGGATACAATCCAAAACAAGCATGTCTTTCCAAGACCAAAGAATATGCAGCAACCAAACTCAAACTTAAATCTACCAAAATTTGACTCAAATATTTTTTTGACTTAATTGTAGTTTTATTTATTCTATTTTAACTAATTTACGGAATTAGTTCTCTTATTTTAAAAGTCGACATTATTTGGTTTCTTCCTTAGATTTTGTAACTAAAAAATAACGATTTAACATATTTTAAATGATGTGACATACAATTTAATAATATAAAACCATCTAGATGCATTAATTATTCATATATCTTTAATTAAATTATAAAAATGAAAATTTTCTACGGTTGAAAGTTAAGTTTTTATAGAGTTTTATTGCGATTTCATGAGTGTTAATCATTCTACATCATTGTATCATATACCACGTTATTTATAGCATATTACGTGGCTATTTTTTAGTTAAAAAATTAGAATGAGGGATCAAAACTGTCAGATTTTAAAATAAGATGACTGATTTTGTGAGTTGTTAAAAATAGGAGGACTCAAACTGCAATTAAGCCAACTTTTTTTAAGCTAAAAATTTTATTAAAAAGAAAAGGAAAAATAAGAATTGGGAGACATAAACCTAACCTAGTAAAAAAAAAAAGAAAAGTCAAAAAATTATTCCTCAAATCATGCAATTTTGTTGGTCTTTCGGCGAAAATTATATATTATAGCTCTTTTTGGCATTTTTTTTGCCTTAGAAATCACATTCGTAAAAGGCTATTCAATGGCAATAGAACGATTCTCTACAAATGCCTCTTCACATGCAGTAAAACGATTCTGCAAATTATTAGTATTGCTATCCTTAAAAAAATTATGCAAAACCTACAAATCATGATCAATCATAGAATATATTTGTTATCATTGATAATCAATGGGGGAGGGGGGGGGGG
>JBBPBP010009777.1:15750103-15770707 GCA_037974735.1 Cicer chorassanicum
AAAAAATTGATATTTTTAGTTCCTAAAAACGTCCCTATAAAATACAAATAGCGATTAAAAGTGAATAAATTTTTTTAAGTACTAAACTTGAAAGGTCATAATTTTATAGGGGCTAAGAACATATTTAACCCAAAAAAAATCACTTTAATTTTTTTATATTATAAATAAAAAATTGAATCTCTTACAAATTGAGATCCTATACTATTGGGTCGGATGCACAACCCAATAGTCGAACCTAGAGAGCTATGTAGTAGAGAAACAAGAGAGTAGTCAACAAAAAAAAGTAGAGTTCTCTTGTAAGAAAGACATGAGCTATGAGTGTGGTACACTTGCCTGTAGTAATATCTCATTTCTGTATCTGAATAAGATCAATCATTATAGACGGAATGTGACAAACTGTATGCCAAAGCTCTCCTTCCTTCTTTTGGTACGATTGATAAAGTAATGGACAATTATGAATGTACAAAGTAGTAAGGGAATTGGGCAGACCCTTCTCTGACAAGAGCTCAAGACTAGGACAACATCCAATATCTAGAGACTGGAGAGATTTGAGGTGGAGAAGACCATTTCCGTTCATTATTCTTAGATTTGAACATTTATACAAACAAAGAGTTTCAAGAGTTGGTGGCAGTAGACTCTTCTCTGGGAAGGACTCCACATTTTCAAAGTCATCACTAATAGTAAATGAATTCAATGAATTGAGTCGGAACAAACCCCACTCCTCTCTCGAAGCAATTAATTTTGGACAATTGTATATTTCAAGGCACCCCAAATTGGAAGGCAAACCTCCTTTTGGAAACGATTCCAATTGTAGACAATCAAACAACTTGAGAGAACTAAGACTAGTGAACAAGTTTAATGCAAATGGCAAGGTGGCCAAGCCCCAACCTCTTATATAAAGTGTGCGAAGAGAATTATAGCAACGCAAACATAAAGAGGGGAATTCTATAAATCCACTAAAATCCAAGTCCAACTCTTCAAGAATGACATTGTTGAAAAAATTTTGATGAGGGAAGAATTTTGTGAACTGATTTCCACGAAGGACGAATGTTTTCAAGCTGGATGGGAATTCATTTATCAAAATGCTATCACATTGGTTTAGCTCTAACACTCTAATATTAGCAGACGTGGGAATTGATGCCTCCAAATTTTCGCAATTAGTAATCACCAATTTTTGCAAAGAAGGAAGATGTTGAGGCAGAGCACTTTTCAATTTGAGACAATAACTTATACACAACTCTTTAAGCAAGGGAAACCCTTGAAAACATAACCATTCCTCCCAACCATTCATCGAATCAAATAGCAATACTTCAAGGGACCTGAATGGAATATTTGATGAATTATTACCATAAAATTCTTCTCCGACTATCACTATTCCATCACAGCCTGACATAGTAAGCTCCTTGAGAAAGGGGAGCTGCCCAAGTGGTGGCAACCGAGAACATTTTCCACAGTTCTTCAGTTGAAGAGATACTAAATTGGGTAAATGAAAAGCCCTTAGCCAATTTGGAAAGCTACTACCATGGTAGTCTACCATAGTGAGACTATTCAAGTTGCTATTTGGTTGAAGAACCTCATAAATTTCAATTTCTGCTCTACTACTAAGGTAACTGGATTGCAAAATTAATTTTTCTAGATGTTTCTTATCTTTCAAATTTGCTTTTGCAGCATCTGCAAGATTAATGACATTTTCCAACCCTAAAATACAAAGTTTCCCTTGAAGATGGTTGAGTTTCGCCAACTCCTTAATATCAGACCCACTCTCATTTCCCACAACAAAATGTGTCAACGTTTGAAGATGGTGTAGCCTCCCTATCTGCTTTGGCATCTTCTTTAATTCAGTGCCTTCCAAATCAAGATGACGTAAATTGTTAAGTTTGTGAAAATCTGAAGGGAGCTCATTCAATGGACAACCTCGCAATATTAATGTTTGCAAATTAAACAACATACAAATGGACTCAGGCAAACATTTAATCCCTGTGCGAGTCAAGTCTAGATAGCGCAAAAGCTTTAAATTACTTATCTCATTTTCTAGCTCTGAAAGATCACAACAATTGAATGATAGCATGCGCAAATACTTAAGTCTTGAATACAACTCATGTTGAACAAAGTTGAATTTATAAATTGGCCTTAAATCCTTTTGAACGAAAGAGAATAACTTCTTCATAACTAGCATGTTTTGTGGGTGTACCATTAGACTGCGTAAACCCTCAATCTTATAAACATGATCCAATACATTTCTATCATCTTTTGATTCAAGAGAGCAGAAAATATGACGCGTCCTTTCAGGGATAGCTTTCACTATATCACCCTCTATTAGTAAAGAAAATTCTCCTGACACTGATTTTGCTAAATCATTCACAAGATCATGCATTAGGACACCACTATACAATGGATTTACTGATTGTTGGAAAAATGAAATAGACTCCAAATCATTGAATAATTCACTACCCAACTCCTCTTCACTTTTGTCTCTCGTGCAACACTTCAATAAACCTTCGGCCATCCAAAGCTTGATCAATTCATCCTTGTCAAAAACATAACCCTTGGGAAATATGGAACAATAGGCAAAACAACGCTTTAGATTAGAAGGAAGATTATGGTAACTCAATCTTAATACTAGGTTAATTTTATCGTTACCCTCTGATAAACGCCACATATCAGTTTCCAATATCTTTAACCATTCACGTTGAGTAAATTTTTTCGGCAAGAGATTTCCTAGTGTTTTCACTGCTAAGGGCAACCCTCCACATTTCTCTACGATTTTCTTGCCAATCGATTCAAGATTTGGGTATTCACAAACATTTGTGCCATGAAAAGCGTGTCTTACAAATAAACTCCAACAATCACTTTCTCCTAATTTCTCTAAATGAAGTAGTTGAGTGGATTTCATGATAGATGTTATCTCCTTGTCACGTGTTGTCGCAATAATCTTACTTCCAAAAGATCCATGTTTAAAGGGAAGTAGTAACTGCTCCCAACTTTCCTCATTTCCATTCCATATATCATCCAATACAAGCAGATATTTTTTGCATGTCAGTCTATGCTGCAGTCGTTGTTGGAGTAGATTTAAAATAGATTCATCATCATATGGAGAATTAAATGACTTTAGAATTGCTTTGGTGAGTCCAACAACATCAAAATATTCTGAAACATAGACCCAAGCTTTAAGTTCAAAATGTTTCTCAATCTTGTTGTCATTGTACACAAGTTTAGCAAATGTGGTCTTACCCATCCCACCCAAACCCACTATACTGATCACAGGTGTCTGGTTGCCACTTTCATTATTTGAAAGTAAATTTTTGATCATTTTATCTTTATCATCCTCTCTACCATATATGCCAGATTCATCCACCAAATATGAAGTTGGCATTCTTTCTAAAGGTTTCAAACTAACTCCAACTTTATTACAAGCACAAGTTCCATTTTTCAATTCCAGCCTATCCTTCTGCTCTACAAGAGATTCTAGATTCTTTAGCAATTCTTTGATCCTAGATTCAAATGGATTAATAAAAGCTGAAATGTAGCTAAAAATGTTGTTACTGGTAGTAGGTTGAGACTCAACTTTCAACTTCTTCAATGATGCATTAGTAGAAATCTCATCTAATAATTGGTCAGCCTCATACATAGCATGTTTAACATCACCAAGCCACTTCTTCACGTTTGTATTTTCATATTGCTTCTTCTCTGCATCATTCAACACTTGGTTGATAGAATTAAGTGTAGACTCAAGTTTTTCCACCAATATATCAAGTTTGACTCTATGAAAGTAGTCTATGAAATTACTTGAAGCCAACCTCTGAAGAACCACATCAAATAAAGAGGAAAGAAACCCTTCAATAAACATATCTATTGTGATTTTTCTGTATCACAAAAAGAAACAAAGATATAAGTGTGACATATAACACATGCCTAGAGGCTCTTTAGTCTCGATCTACAACATAAATAGTTATGTGTTAATGCAACACAATTGTTGGATTTGTAAAATTTGTATTCTATACAAAATTATCAGAAGTGTAACTATGTTAAGTTTGACACCTAATTGTCAACTAATCGTGGCTCTCTCTCACACACAAACACACACATATATACATAATTCATTAAAAACAATTTTAGTCCAATTATCACTAATAATATTTAGCCTTAATTGCAGTTTTGATCATTTTATTTTCCCTAATTTATAAAATTGATCCATCTATTTTAAAATCCGACAGTTTTTGTCTCTCATTATGACTTCTTAACTAAAAATGGCGATGTAACATATCTAAAATTACGTGAGATATGATATGATGACGTGAAATAATTAATATCTATCAAATTGCAATAAAACTCTCTAAAAATTTCAATTTCAACTTCGCAAGTTATTGATTTTTGTATTTTAATTAATGACTCATGAATAATTAATACACGTAAAATAGTTTTATACCATGATATATTTTAAAATAGAAGAATCAATTCCATGAATCGATGAAAATAGAAGATCAAAACTACAATTAAGTCTAATATTTGCAAGTTTTATTTTAGATTCGTAATTTTTTTTACAAGCTTTTTAGATTTGTATTTACTTTTTCATTTAATTTAAAGTTATGGTGTGCACGTGACAAATGATCATACTTTAGTCCGTAAAAATAAGTCAACCGCCGTAACTTATTATTTTTCTGGGTTGCTTTTTCTCTCAATCATGATCTAAAATCGTCCTTCTACATCATTTATTTATTTATTTATTTAAATAAGTGATTTTCACATAAATCTTTTTTTTTCTTATGTTATCTCGCCGGTTATGTGCGATGTTTGGTTTTCCTGTCTTTTTACTATGTTTATTTTATTCAGATTGATAGACTAACTTTGATTCAGTATAGACAAAGTATTTCAATCACTTTAGTTTTGTTAAATTTGTAGTCATTTTTCTGTTTTATGCTATTAATCTATATGTTGTGAGTTTGTTTGTAGATTCATCATTTTTTTATATTTGGCAAATTTATATTTATGTTGTTCTTGATCGATGTATTCTCCTAATTTTAATGAATGAATATTATTTAATCTATCTTTAGATTAACTAAAGAGCTAATACCAATGAGATTAAGATTTATTTTGATATCTAACAAGATATTTTTGAGAATCTAACTTTAAATGATATTTTATTTAAATTCTATTTTATAATAATAACTTTTAATATGTAAAAAGTTGATGTTAGCTAATATGCTTAAATTATAGAGAAAATTATCAATAAAATTATTTGACACATACAAAATTTAATATAATAATAATAGTAATTTATTTATATTTATTTTATCAATCCAATGCATTTCATCAAAAATATGTGACCAATTAACCAAAATAAATCGGTCTAATAAGTCAAAAAATGTGGTGAAATGTAATATGATTATTTTAGCTAAATAAACTTTTAAATAAAAATGCGGTCGTGTCTATTTTAAAAAAAATAGTGTGACGAAAGCTAAGCAATAGAACTTGTTCGTCAATTTGACCTATTTTCGCTAGTTTGTTTAGTACTCACCACAAGATTGTTTTATTTTTCATCCCTAATTGCTACCATTTGCATACATTTTCAGTTTTATTGTCATGTATTGTCAGTATAAAAACTTTTACACAGTCAATAAATCAAAATCATTTATTGACATGACTTTAAAATTAGTTATGATTAAAGTCAACTATGTCTAATCATCTAATGATTGTGATTGATTGATAACGTAAAAATTATTTATATTGATGGTTTATATAAATTAAATTCCTAATTGAAAGATTCATTTTACACGTTTTTAAATGATCATGGTTTATAACTTTATATAATTATATCTAAAGGTAATTATTTTTCTAAATACCAAACCTTTAATTAATTAGCTCTTAACCTCAACACTATTACAAAATTTGTTTTAACTCTTAATATGCTTTATAGTTTTGATGTATTGTGTTGCAAATCTTTTGCACATCTTGTCCTTACGGTAGTTTTTATTTTTTATTTATAAAGACTAATCTTTATCAAGAAATCAGTTGAGTGCACATGGTGGATTCTTCTATTTCAACTAAATTTTAACTAAATTTTTCTATAAATATGTTCTATGTTTTTTTGGCTTAAACGTATATTTAGTTTCAATAAGTTGGTATTTTTTTTTTCTATTCTTGTAATTGTTTTTGTTTTTACTTTGATTTTGTAAGTTCAAATTTGTTTTAAAATCGTGTCTGTTGTTAGTGACAATTAAAAAAAGTTGAGCTGACAAATAGAGAAAATACGAAAATAAGAAAAACGCGAATTTACAAAGACGAAAATAAAATTAAAAAAACGTGAACTTATATATATGCTTTTATTTGATTTTCGTACATATAAATATGCGTTTTTCTTGTTTTTATCTCTTCTTCATTTGCAATCTTAGTTTTTTTAACAATTAGTAACAGCATAGACGATTTTAAAACAAATTTAAAATTATTAGGTTAAAGTTAAAATAAAAAATATTACATAAACGAAAATTAAAAAAAAACCAGACAAAGATTAAATATATATTTAAATCTATTTTTTATGTTTTGAAAAGCACAGTAACCCCGTGACCACCTGCTTGAGCGTGGTACACATGATTTCTTTTACGCATACTACAGATTATATTAATTAGATAGAGACTATAATTAAAAATAATGATAATTAATATACTATTATAAAATTGAAAGTGATACTTACTTTGGACAATTTTTTTTACAAATATAAGATTGCCACGTGATAGAGTGTGCAACATCTAGTGAGATTGAGTAAAAAAACATGTAAAGAGAGATTAAACTTTTTTTTGAAATTTGAGAGATTAACTTTTGTTAACAAAGAAAGAGATTGATTACCTTAAAGCGTGCTGAGTGTTGACAAACAAACTATGATCTGCCAAGGAAAGAGAGATTGATCAGAGTATAAAACTTTGAAGAAAGATTTAGAGGCAATATAAAAACAAGTCAAATATGAAGTCTCCAATGTAAGGAGTAAACATATACCAAAGATGAAGTCTCATATGAAAGAGAAAGAAACACAGAAAATGAATGATGCAATTTTTTCTATCAGTGTACGCGTCTTTCTACGCACCGCGTAAAAGGATGTCCCTTTTATACCCACTTGCAAAGAAATATATAGATAAGAATTTGTATACTATCCTCTCATTTTCAATATGATAAAAGTAAAACTAAAAATAAATTTTTATCGTAAAGTTTCTTTCATTTTGAAATATTAAAAGAATTAAGTGATGCCTCATGGTAGATATTATAGAAATGATATGTGTTAATTTTACAAGTCCATTAATTATTAACTTCAGTCCATATATTAGAAGGATTAAAAAATTTCATAATTAAAAAGATTTCAAAAAATTATAGTCCCAAACATTAAAAAACTCTTAAAATTTTGTGGTCATAGTAGAGCTTATGGACCCACTTTTTCATTTTTTTTTTAAATTTCGACAAAAATATTTTGATTTTTTTTTTCTGAGAAATAAGTTTTTTACTCAAAATTTTACGATAAAAGATGGTTTATAAATTTATTTTTGTTTTTTTCTCGAAATTTTTTTCATTCGAAATTTTTTTTTTGATTTTTTTCACAATATTTTTTTAAAAAAAGTAATTTAAAAATTTTTTCAAGAAAAAATTATTTTAAATATTTTTGATAAATTTTTACGATATTTTTCTAAAAAAATAAATTTCAAAAATTTTCCAAGAAAAAAATCTCAATTAACAAAACATTGAGCTTATGGTCCCCTCATTTAAGCTCACAAAAAATAAAGAAAATAATGGACTACAACTTTAAAAAAATTATTTTAATAGGAGACCTAATATTATAAATTTAATATGATATTTTTTAAAGAGAATTTTGGACTGACAGCTCTACTAAACAACTAAACCAATAAAAAAACCACAAACTGAGTAAATAAATTGAAAATTGGATAAAACTAATTTTTGTTAAATGATTTTGGATTGTTTATGTGAAAACTCGTTCGGGTGAATCAGTTAAATATAATATCATATAAAGTTTTGCTGGTATATCAAAATTTATCTCTTAATAAAATAAATTACTTATCTATTCCATTGCTACTAGTACTTTTATTCAGTCTATTTTAAATAAAAATTATAAAAAAAATATTCACTCTAATTAATATTCTATCCGGTCTTATATATAAAAAGAAAAATCACTAAGAATAAAAAGAGTCATTTAATAGCGCCACACATTTCTTAATTTCGAAACCACATATTTCACGTTGGACTGTACATGGATCGGTCCAATCCAACCAATCCGACTACTTCAACTCGGATCGATCCATAAAAACGGTTTGGATAAGATAAATTAGTGTGAGAGTTTTCTACCAGCCACCTCTCAGCTGTACCTGCCACCCCCCCAAGACACATAAAAAGATAATTTTACCCTTTTAATCAAATATAAATCTTTTCATGAGTTTTAGGGGGGTGGCAAGTACAGCTGGGGGGTGGGGGGTAGAAAACTCTTAGTGTGAATGAGCGATTCTAGTTTCTCAAAATAACAAATCGCTCAAACATGGGTACTAAGTAAAACCATACCCAACCAATTTACTCATCTTACTCAGGTGACTCAGTTCCTAAAAATTATTTGGTTATTTTAGGATGTTGTACTTTTGTTATTTTGATGCTTGCAAGTATTTTATGTAATTTTAAAAACTTTGTAATTTTGGTTATATTGATGCTTGTAATGAAAGTATTTTATGATGAATTTTATGATCTTGATATTCTCATTAATTGTATATATTAGTTGCTAAAAAAATAGTGAAAATAGGTTACATGATATTTATAGGGAATAATTAAGTTGTGTTATTCTATTAGAAAAAATATGATAGTCCATCATTAACAATTAAATTAAAAAAAAATGTGGGTAACCCAGTACCTAATCCAACTCACCTAGAAATAAGTGGTTTGACCAAACCTAATCCAGTACTATAACAGACGATTTTTATATTAGATCCAACCCAGTGTTCCTTACACATATTGACTTTCGGTTTTGGCCAAATCCAACCCGAACCGGTCCACGTACAACCCTAATTTCATGTGTTTTTTTCTCTACTATTATTTAAATAAGTGGCTTTCACATATATCTAATTTTTTACTCATTTTGTTTGTTTTCGCCTTCCATGTACGACGTTTTGTTCGTTGTCTTAATACGACTTTTTAATTTCCAGTTTCATTGCACTGTTTTTTTTAATTCAAATTGAAAAATCAACTTCGATCTAGTGCAAATGCAATCAATAACGTTGACGTCATGAACATTGCAGCTCTGGAGGCATGGGTATTTTAGACACTTTAGTTTGATCTTATATGTAGGCTTGACCACATTTGTAGGCGTTTTGTCGTTTTATGCTACTAACCTGAATCTTGTGAGTTTGTTCGTAGATTGATCTTTTTTGACTTTAGCAACTTTGAATTGTATTATTCTCGATTGATGTAATTTTACCGATTTGAATGAATAAACATTGATTTTTAGTATAAAAAAAAAAGAGACCCATTTAATGTGTTAGTTTTGAATTTTTTTCCTAAAGTAACATCGCACTTAAGCCCACTATTATAAAGGTTAATTGCATTTCTAGTAAAAATCAAAGGGTATAAAATTATTATTTTGTAGTTTTTAAATCTTAACTCAATTAGAAAATGTTTAAAAGTTAGGTTGAACGTCTTGTCTCAAGGTCGAACCTGGAAAATATTGAAATTGCTAGGTTGAACGTTTTGTCTCAAGGTCGAACCTGGATAGTTGTGTGTGAGTTTATGGTGATATTTATCATCTATTCTATGAAAAAATATATATATATTATTGTATAGTCATAAATGCATAATATTTACTATTAACAATTCATCTATCTCGACAATAAATTTTAATCATAAATATATTATTTTTTAGCCCTAATATGTGTGAGAGATGAGAGTCATGACCATTTGAAATTTTGTCAATATTGATATTGAATTTTGTCAATACTGATATAGGAAGCTTGAATATAACTTTCCTTATCCTTGGGTATGAATCATTAAGGTTTGCCAACAATACATATATCTTCTACAATGAATAGCCACCAAAAATCACTATTTTAAGGATATTCAAGTAGGATGACTAGGATCTCTAATGTCCCAACTTTCTCTCCTTTTGGTCTTCGATTTTGTAATTTACACAATAAGAAATAATTAATATAAAGGGTAACACTTATATTAATATGAGTTCAAATGTAATACCCCATTTTTCATATATATATATGAGCTCGTATTGTTATTAGGATGTTGGAATAATGCTCATACGAACTTAATCCTTTCTAGTTTAAATTAATTATCGATTTTTGGCCCCGTTTCTAAATTAGGACTTTAATTTTGTTACTATTACTTTGCTAGGAATCTTTTTTGGAAGGAATTGTTAAGCCTTATTCCTATTAATAATTAGCCACTCCCTTGTAACTCTTCAATACCCTAGGATTTTGGGAGAAAGTTAATGTAAAATAGTTATGTGTGACCCAAGCCAGGCTAGAGATAATCAGCTAAGGAAAGCTAATACTCGTTAGTGGCTCTTAGGGTTATTAATTGAGGTTATGTTGGTCTTACATCATTTATCAATAGGATGATTTATTATGAAACCATGGGAGCGAATTGCTTGCTTATTTTTGTAATGTGTACTATTTGTGATTGTATGTGCTACACGATACTTGAATTCCTTTACGTGTGTTATCCATAAGAGAGGTTGATTACCTTAATGAGAACTAATGAATGATTGCATAAGAGTAAGAATTGTGAAATAAACAAGAGAACAATTAATGGAAATAGTGGGTAGGGCACTCAACCTAGGTGATCATTGTGAAATATGAAATGTGAGGATTATTATATTGAAATTAATAATATTAGTTCTTAGAGGCAGAGTGGCCATGACTCGAGATATGAGAGATTCATATAGACTTGCATTCTAGTTGTTAGTTCATTACCGTGTGTATGGGCGCACGAGGTTTATTGATGGTTGAATCTTGACAATGATTATCATGATATATTAGTGCAATGGCGGGATGATTATCATGGATAAAACCTTGCGGTAATCAACTTTTAACACTTAGATTTCACATGAAGTCAAGGGACGTTTGATCAGGACATTGGAGGATGTTGCTGGAAAAGTAGATCAATTTGTGTCATGATGTAGCTAAGAATACATTTGAGATGCTTAGGTTTTGATTCGAGATATACTCGAGGATGGATTGACTTATGTGACTAATTGTGTTTGACATATATATTGATTGTTTTACATTCATCCCTAGGTTTCATACCAATATATGCATCTTAACCCATTTGTGTTTTCTGTTTATGTACATGAAGGTGCCAATAGTGACACGTGTTAGTGCAAAAGTGGTTTTAGCTGCAATAATCTAATTGATGTTTTGATAATAACAAAAACAAGCAAATAAGGAATAATTATCCCTTAACTGTATTTGCTAACTGTGCAGATTAAGTTAGAAGACAAAGATTTGTATTAATGACTATCTATTTTAAGGTAGCATAAATTATGAGTAAGTTAGAGATAATAATCTAAGTGTTTTAACACAAATAATATTATCACCTAATAAACAAGTAAATATGTTTACTAATAGAGCAAATCATAATATATCAATAAGTAGAGCAATATGCGAGCTACAATCTAAGTCAAAGCGTTAGAAGCAAAAAGAAATACAAGTCATTATTCTAGTACAAGCTAAATCCTCTTATGAACAAAGAAATGAGAATCTAGTAAATCCGTTTAATACAAGCAATGATCTGAATGTTTTGCCTCTAATGAGTGGGATTCTGATAAAGTATATCAAGCAAAATGATCGTCTGCCTCTGATAAAGTATGTCAAGCAAAATTATCGTCTGCCTTTGATAAGTGTGTTAAGTAAAATGATTGTCTACCTCTGATAAATGTGACAAGCACTATATCGTCTAACTCTGATGAAAATTCATCGCTCTGAAGAAGACAATTGTTTATCCTCTGCTAAACATCTTGAATCTGTTAATTATTTGAAAGTGTCTCTGACATCCTTTAATAGTAACATCATCTGAGATTTGCCTTCTTAATTGAAATACGCATAATCAATTATGAAGATATATATGGATACGTCTTAAAGACTGATTGGCCTTAAATGGTGATTGATGATCTCCAACAGTAATGTTCTCCAATGACACTTCTTCACTGTATTTAAGAAGAAATCGTCCAGTCAATCCAAGTGATAGAGAGTAAGAAAGAATGAAAAAGGCAATGTGTTAAGAAGAAATTCTGAAAAAGTCAAGAACACATCGAAAGAAAAGCATGAATGAAAAATCATCTCATTAGAGAGTTATATGAATTGATGTAAATCAGTCAAAGTGTTTTCATACACTAGAACGGATATATGACTTGATATATAACATCCTCTCAATGAGAGTTAGAATCATAGAAACAAACGTTGTGTAAATTAAGACACAAACTAGAACTGATGTAAATTAGCCGAATAGTGGCAACAACTCTCTCACCCTTCAGAGGTACTTGAAAAGGTACAACAAGACTCATGAACCTCAACAACTGGTTTCCAGAAAGTTGAAGGAGGGCTGAAAGATGACAATCGGGGGGTGCTAGAGAAAAATACTCAAAGCCTGAAGAGGCAGAGTAAATAAAACTTGTTTGCTATTAATTGAAATAGTGGATTAAGTCCTCAAATGTATTGAGGCAAAATCTCTCTGTAAGGGGAGGACTACATCTAGCAACAATTATGTTGTGAACTAGTATAAAAATATATGTTTCTCTCTCTCTCTCTCTCTCTCTCTCTCTCTCTTTCCTTTATCTTAATTCTGTATGATTCAACCTTAATCTTACTAAACCTGATTTATAAGAGTAAGTTGAATGGTTTGATAAAGAACATTTTGTGTAAAGCAATCGAAATATTTTTCTAAAATGGCAAAATACAATTCAACCACCCCTTCCCCCCCCCCCCCCCCCCCCCCCCATTTCTCTTTGTTTTTTCGAGCACCTTTAATACGGTGGAGTGATTTGGAAATTAAGTATTAGAATGGCAACGGAGGCGAGCATTGGGAGTTTGGCATGGAGCATATTGAGGTTATTTACACTAGATGCGTCTCATATATTTCTACATGTCATGGCATGAATAATGCTAGATGGGAGGGGGATGTCCATATTTCACAACTTCCCCTTCCACCAAATATGGATTACCTAGAAACAATACCATACACCAAATAAACTTGCATGTGGGCTTCCAATATTTAATGATCATTTAAAAGTCAAGATTTGAAGGCCCACTTGAAAAAACAAACATGCAAAATGTTATGCAGAATGATATCCAAATTGATCTCCAAATTGATGGGTAGTGAGAAAAGGACGAAAATGCCTTACATTGTCACTGTTACTACATCAGTTGGGCATGCTTTTGACTTTACATGGTCCCAATGGTCTTTTGGTTGCTCACACTCACTATCACTCATGTTACCTTCAGACCAAGGAAAAACGTTATGGGTTTGTCAAGAACGTTCTGGACAACAATATAAACATGAGTTAATTGTTTTAAAACTAATCTAACACTTAGCTAATATGTTTAATGACTATATTCAAACTTATCTAAGTTTTTAAGCCTTTCTTTATCTATAAAAGGAAGATCAATAAGAAGACAAAGGTAAGAGTTCAATTTTCAATTTACCTACACGTGTTCAAGAAAGCACAAGTAAAACAATCTCTTCAAGCAAACTCTAGATTTCACTATATTTGTGGATCATCATTTACTGAGTTTGTATTTATTTATCTCAAACAAAGAGTTGAGAATCATTAGATCCCAAACATTTTTTATCGTACACATCAAAATTGACTCAATTCTATCTTGTATAATAGATTGAGTACATTTATTAAAATTATTTCTAGATTGAAAGATGACGGTGAAAATTCTTTCAAGTTTGAAAGGCGACTGTAAAAATCCTTTCTAGGTTGAAAAGTGAATATTGTAATTGATCAAGAGCAAAGGTACGAAGGAGAACGTTCTGGTTCTGAAGCACATAGTGAAAATCCCATGGTTGTGAGGACTAGACTAGCCTGAGTTGGGTAAACCAATATACTTTTTGTGTGTGATCTTTCTATCCCTTATCTTTAATTATTTGCACGCACAAATCACAATTCACCATCATATAAACTGCTCAGAATGCTCTGGTCAGTAAAGAGCTTAATAATTAACTTTTGACTACCAAGTTTAATCTTCAGTAAAGTATCAATTAAAGTGCAAGAACTAAATTTTAAAAGAGTCACAATTCAAACCCCTCTTTCTTGTGACTATTCATTTCACTTCAATTGGTATCAGAGCTCTACCTCTAAGAATTGAGCACTTAATAGTGTAAGAGGAAAAGATTCGGGAAGAAGTGATGTCGAAACTTGCAAATCAAAGTACATGCCATAATTGCAACAAGTTGGGACATTTCAAAACTAAATGTCTTTTGAACAAAAAAGAGCAAAGAAGGTTACCTTGCAAAAATAGTTCCACGATGAAATTTAAGGTTAAAAAATATGAAGCCAACACATGTCTAATGGCAAATGAAGAAAGTGTAGAGGTAACATATTCTCAACCTTGTTATTTGTGTAAAGATTTTGAAAGCCTCCTAAATGATTCAAATACTTTATCTCAAAAGTGTATGTTTCTAATAAATCAACTTTATGAGATAAAGAAACAAAATGAGGAGCTACTAGCTAAGAATGAGGAATTTGTTAAAATCATTCAAGATTTGCAGCAATGTTATTTAAAAATGTTTGAGCAACAAAAGATTCTCATAACCATATAATACTTCTTTAAAAATAAAAGTTCATGAATTGAATAATGATTTAACCAACTTGGTAAAAACTACTGAAACTTTTCAAAAGAACATGATATCTGAAGAAGAGATGTTTGAGAAAATGGTTCAAATCTTCTCAAAAACAAAAGCTTTATGAAAAAAAATTTGTATCGAAAAAGAAGGATGAGAAAGTTTGAAAAAGATGTTCATACTGTAACAAATATGGACACTTTGAAACAATTTGATTTCATAAGAAAAAAAAAATTGAGAAATCTAGACAATATTCTTATGGTAACAAGTATGATCATACTACAGCAGAACGTTCTCGACACAGCCCAGAACATTCTAATTACAAAAAAGTTGAGAATTTCATAAGGAATTGTTCTTATTGTAGCAAGTTTGGTCATCTTGAGTTAATATGCTATCATAAGAAAAAATCTTTTGCAAGAAGATACACTAACCATGAAAGACCCAAACAAATATGGGTACCAAAATCATTACTAACTTGTGATGTAGAAATATCATTCAATAATCAAGAAAAAACATTGATACATAGACAATACATGCTCAATACACATGAATGGAAAAGTATGGCGCCTCCTCTCATGACAAAAGTTTGGAGGACCGGTAACCTTTGGAAACCTTAACAAATTAAAGGTACATGTATCATTAGTTGAAATAATTTGACATAGATTAAGGATGTTTGATATGTGGAAGACAATGTACTTAACATTATTTAACTTTGTAAAGTTAGCTTTAAAGTTATGTTTTAAACCCCATGATTGAGGTGAAGCAAATCATATTTTAAGTCTTTTGAAAAAGATTAAAGGATTTTATTTTTAAATGCATAAGGATGATTGTCTTTTTCAAAATTATTTGTTAAAGAGTTTTAAAAAAGAATTGTCATTTCTATAAGAAATGATTAGCGTAAATTTGAAAAGAAAAAAAAAAAACCTTCAAATCATTATGTGATGAAAATGATATTTCAAATGATTTTCTTGTCAAAGAACTTTCCAACAATATGGAGTTGTTTTAAAAATAAATATATAAATTATAAGAAATGGCTAGAAATTTTTTAAATGAATCAAGTGTTGAAAAATAATTTTGGGGAAAAGCCATAAAAATTGAACATACATTTTATGAATTTTTGAAAAATAGAAAGCCAAACATATCATACTTTCACATTTTTTGAATGTCATTACTATGTTTTGCATGATAAAGAAAATTTGGGCAAATTTGATTAAAAATTTCATCGAGGCATATTTTCCGAATACTCTACATTCTATAAACTTTATAAAATATAAAATCTCAAGATCCAAACTGTAGATGCAATTATGCATATTATGTTAGACGAATATGGTTATTTTCATGATAAAGATAGGATGGTGAAAAAGAACTACAATGTTAAATTTTGATAAATCACAAAGTTGAGAATGTTCTAATGTCTTCACTAAAAACTCCAAAATATAATCATGGAGTGAAAAAACGAAAAATATCTGAAAGAAGGATCAAATTAAGCAAAATGATTACTACCTTCATTTTAGAAATAGTACCATAACGTTTTTCCTGCCTTCAAAGTTGAAAATGTCTATTATATGAATACCTTACCTACACCCTTTTATATATATATATATATATGAATTTGCTAATTGACACCCACCTATTTCTATGAAGGCGTAAGTTAGCAACCTACTCCTTTTAACTTTGGATCACAAACACAACCTTTTATTTTAAAAAATTACTTAATTGGGTGGATATTAATGTAATTTACACTCTCTAAGTTATATTTTCTAATTTACTTTTATCTTTTAGCGATTAACGTTTGTTTCTCTCTTTATTTCCACACAATTAGTATTTATATTATTTGAAAATCTACTATAGTACGTAACATTCATTAAATAAATTTTTATTTATTAAGTACTTTAATTTAACAGTGAAAGTAGTATTACACGTAATAATCTTTTTTAATATTTCTAATGAGAAAAAAACATTAATTGCAAAGAGAGAAACAAATTTGAAAATTTTAAATTAAAAAATTGTTAATTACAATAATATCCACCAATTTAAGTAACTTGTAAAAGGAAATCGTTGAGTTTATAGTCCAAATTGAAAAGGTGTAGGTTGTTAATAACATATACCTCTTTAAATCATTAATAATTAAAATAAATTTACAAAACAACCCTTCAATTTTACTTAATTAAAATAGTAAAGAGTGTATTTTTTGTCTAAAATTAAAAAGTATAGATTGCTAACTTACACCTTCATGAAAATAAGTTGGTGAAAATTAGCAAGCCCCATTTCAGAAATAGGATTCTTAACATGTCTATCAACTACAACTAAAATAGCATTTCTAAATATGAAATTTTAGTTATTTCATTTCATAAATTTCAAGATTTTTTTTTCCAGAACTCAATTTGAAGCATATTTTTTATAATACATTTTTAATAATGATGTGGAATTACATTTGATGAATTGGCATGATTGATTTGCTTCAGAAACTCAATTAAACCATTTACTTTTTCAGTTTCATTGATCATTTGTAAACTTCTTTTTTAAAAATCAATCAAATGATATATTAATAAAAACTATCAACATAAGATATGCCAACAATAAAAAATATACAAATACTAAAGGACAATATACACTAGCTTAGTAATTTAACATGTTCCGTCATTTCATGGATGTTAAACATTTCATTACAGAAAATTATGTGATTCCATTATATACATATAATATTGAAAGAATAATGTCTCTTTTTGCCAACCGATCCTAGCCCACTAAATTTTGTGGGTGAGCTAAAACTATATTAATAAATGGACCATGTTTATCTCACGAATCAAGTATTTTTCCGAACCAAAATATGAAAACTAAAAAAACAAATGTTGAGCAAACGCTTCAACTCCACAATCACCCACACACAAAATAGAAAAACTATCTAGGATGCCTCTTTTCAATAAGTTGTTTTTTGAAGAAAATTTATTATTCAACAATCTCTATGTAAGGACTGATACTTTTGAAGGCACCAATTTGTTCTAGGTGATGTTATAAAGTGGAGAAAGATCTCTGATAGAATTCTACATCAAATTATCATAAGCATCTTTCACCGAATATGCACCATTGAGAGATTTGTTTCAATATCACAAGACCTCAATTTTATCTTGCAAATGAACATTAATAACAACGAAAGACACTCCTCCACCAAGTCCTCCTCCCAATGAAACAAATTACGATGCCACCCCCTCCTTCACCCCAATCTACACATAATAGCCACCTTTTAGTTTTTATCAATCATCACTCCAAACAATCGACTAAACTTAATTCGCAATAACCCCTTTCCACTAGGCATGACAACCTGATGGGACAGGTTTTGCCTCCCACACCCCCGCACCCGACTAGTCAGGAAAAACCCACACTTGCCTCCATTTTTTATCGAGTGTGAAATTTAAGTCCTCATCCCCGCCTGTGATGGGGTTCTGATTTCTTCGCCTTGCACTCATCCATATATATATATTAATAAATTTAAAATTCATATTTATTATAATCAATATAATAAAATTAAAAAAAATATTAAAATTATATCTTCTATTAAGATGAGATTATAATTTTTAATATTTAAAAAATATTAAACATGTACATGTATATAAAATTTAAATATAACTATAATATTACTAGCGCGGCGGATTCGGGGGCGGATGCGAGGCGAATATCAACATCCTAAACTCGTTCCCGCCCCCGAATTTTAATTTTAGAGAAAATTCGCAATGCACCCAATCAAAGTGGGTTTTTCCTACCCAAATCAGGATAGGTTAAGGTGAATACGCGCAGGTGCAGGTTGTATTGTCATATCTACTTTCCACCAAAATAAAGTATATGTCCCATTACCTACTATTTTTTTACTAAATGTCTAAAAAAAACCACTGATCCTCTACACCCCTACCTTCCACCACCCATTACTACTCCTATAGTTACCAGAAATAACCTTTAACCACAACCAACTAGTATTAGTTTTAAATATCCAACACCATTTACCTAAAAGTGAAACATTTATCTAAACTTAATCTTTTGAAATCCATTGTTTCTAGTATAAATCAACAATGTCACATCATCAAATGTATTTCTAAATTATTAATGAATACAATATGTCATAAAAAATACACCTCAAGCTAGATTGTGAGAAAAAAATCCCAAAACTTATAAAAAAGTGGATAAAAATTCAAAATTTAAAAATAAGGAGACTAAAATCTTGATTCAGTTAAAATGAAAAGATTTAAAATGCGTTTTAAGTTTTGTTTTTTCTTTGAAGCAAGTTTCAGCTATTTCATATATAGTAATGTCTCGAATACAATGTGGAACACACGATGAAAAAGGGCTAGCTTTGGATATAGCCACTCTAGCAAGAGAGTGAGTGATGTCTGTGCAATGGTGTCCCTGCACCTAGAGATGACAATCTCAAATTTAGACAAATCTCTTTTAGATTGAGTAACTCTATCAATGACTAATTCGACACCCAACTAAAAACTAATGTCTCTAATCCAAGGGATTGTCCCCAAAAATTAACAATGAGATAACTTGGGATCGTTGATCATAAGTCATGTCATTGTTGAAGCCATGGAATGGGATGAAGTGATCCACTCACATTACCGATTTCAGTGTCAATGATTCTTAGTAGATTTATTTTATGTAGCATTGAAAAAAAAAAAAGAATTAGAAGAAGCCATAACTTTTGAAAATGACTACTATTCATGAGAAGAAGGAAGTTTAAGAGCAATTGACACTTCACTTTACAGTAGAAGCTGACAAATTGTTCAATTTATTGGAATCAACTGTTTCAAAAACAAAAGTATCTATTATCTATCTATCTATTATATATATTAAAATAGATTTCTACAATCTAAAATATTGTGCCACCTCATTTAAATATTGTCACATAAAAAAAATCTAACGTGGCACATCTAACAAACACTCTTCCTCTTTCTTATTGCAATTTATTTTTAGCACAAATTTTATTACATTTTTTCATATAATATTTTGTGAAACTATTTATGTGCCATAAGTTACAAATCACAATACAATAAATAGCAATTATTCGACCCTCATTGCTCTTGCATTATCGGTTATTCAAATTGAATATTACATAGTATCGTTACTGGGAAAAAAAATATCTTTTAATGAAATCTATAACATCTACAAAATCTATCACATGTCACTTGTGAGATAACTAAAATTAATATTTAAATCAAATAGAGAGATATATTTTAGAATTAGGCCAACAATTTGTTTTTCTATTTTTTCTTATTATACCATTACTGATATAGACTTAGAGAAAAATTTATATATTTTCTGAAATATTGATATTGTTATATATGGTTATATACTAAAATATATTTTTAACTTTTTTCGAGTAGTAATTTTTTTTTTGTACAAAATAGTAAATTGTTTCATTACTAGAAAAAAATTATCTCAAACAAATAAATTATATATATATATTAAAATAGACTCCTACAATCCAAAATATTGTGCCATCTAACAAACACTCTTCCTCTTTGTTATTGCAATTTGTTTTTAGCACAAATTTTATTACATTTTTTTTAGTATTCCATTATTATTGGTAACGGTTTTTCCTCCATAAGTATCTTCAAATTGAATATTACATTGAAGAAAAAAAATATCTTTTAATGAAATCTATAATATCCACAAAATCTATCACATGTCACTTATTAGATAACTAAAATTAATATTTAAATCAAATAGAGATATATAATTTAGAATTATGTCATTACTGATATGGACTTAGAGAAAATCTATCAT
>JBBPBP010009777.1:15784611-15808089 GCA_037974735.1 Cicer chorassanicum
TATTTTTCTATTGTCATTTTAACTATTCTCATAATATAATAATCTTTTAATTTGATATTTTGAAAGATATTATTATTTTAGTGGCAAATAAATAAATTATAAATAACTGTGTAATTAGTTAAATCTTGTGAGAAAATAAAAAATAAAAAAAATACCAAAAAAATAAAAATAAAAATAAAATAGGTTTCAAGGTTAATAATAACTAATATATATATAGTAGTGATATATTGTGTTTGATTTCCTTCATTTTTATATACTTGTTATGACATAGTGATTTTATATATATTTATTATGATATAATAATTAATATAGAGTGTTGATGTTATATTTATTTATTTTATAATTTTGACTATTCTCTAATGATGGTAGTATTTTAATGTGAATATTTTATATATATATATATAAAAGGTCAAATACAATCCAAGCGCTAAAATATAAAAGCTGAAGAGCAGCCCGCACGCTACAGTAGAAAAATAAGAACCAGCCGCACGCTACAGTAGAAAAATGAAGAACTAGCCGCACGTTGTTGAAAAAAAAAATAGAAAATCCATACCGGTGATCGATAGCTGTCTCAAAAAACTTTCTCCTTATTCCTCCAAATTTCAGTATGTTGTTTTATTCATTTAGGTAGCCAAATAAACATACTTCCTCAGATTTTTAACCATCTCAATTTCCCTCTAAAATACCCAACTTCTCCGTTTGCATCGTTCTTCTTAACCGTAACTCCGATTTGACTGAAACCAACGCCAAAACGATCGTGTGAAAAATGTCTATATTATCCACTAATTGGTTTTCTGATTTATGGTAAGTTTTCTTGACCGAATTTCGAAATTTATTTTTTAGAGTATCTTCTTATAATTTATTTTTAACGTTTACCCATAAACTGTCAAGTTAGATCGATTGAAGGACAAAGAGTCGGAGAATAAAGGTTGTTTGCTCGTGGAATCATATTCTTGTGTGAAATCGTCGAAATAAGGTAAGGGGTGAGAGACACAATTTCGGCCCATTCTTGTGTGAAACCCTAACCATCGTCCGACCCGAAAATACCGATTTCGGCCCATTTTTGTCGGGTGGTACGAAAATCGCCCGAAAGTGCAGATGAAATCGAAGACCAGAGGATCCTTGTAGCATTCTTCTCCTAAATTTATAACTGTATCTCGGGTTCTGTGTCGGATTTAAAACCCTAGCCATCGTCCGGCCCGAAAATACCGATTTCGGCCCATTTTTGTCGTGTGGTACGAAAATCCCCCGAAAAGTGTAGATGAAATCGACGACCGGAGGATCCTTGTAGCTTTCTTCTCCTAAATTTATAACTGTGTCTCGGGTTCCGTGTCAAATTTCAAACCCTAGCCATCGTCTTGCCCAAAAATACCGATTTCGGCCCATTTTAGTCGGGTGGTACGAAAATCGCTTGAAAAGTGCAGATGAAATCCACGACGGGGAGATCCTTGTAGCATTCTTCTCCTAAATTTATAACAGTGTCTCGGTTTCTGTGTCGGATTTCAAACCCTAGCCATCGTCCGGTCTGAAAATACCGATTTCGGCCCATTTTAGTCGGGTGGTACGAAAATCGCCCGAAAAGTGCAGATGAAATCGACGACCGGGAGATCCTTGTAGCATCCTTCTCCTAAATTTATAAGTGTGTCTCGGGTTCCGTGTCGGATTTCAAACCCTAGCCATCGTCCAGCCCGAAAATACCGATTTCGGCCAATTTTTGTCGTGTGGTACGAAAATCGCCTGAAAAGTGCAGATGAAATCGATGACCTGATGATCCTTGTAGCATTCTTCTCCTAAATTTATAATTGTGTCTCGGGTTTCGTGTCGGATTTAAAACTCTAGCCATCGCCCGACCCGAAAATACCGATTTAAGCCAATTTTAGTCGGGTGGTACGAAAATCGCCCGAAAAGCGCAGATGAAATTGACGACCGGGAGATCCTTGTAGCATTCTTCTCCTAAATTTATAACTGTGTCTCGAGTTCCGTGTCAGATTTAAAACCCTAGCCATCGTCCGGCCCAAAAATACCGATTTCGGTCCATTTTAGTCGGGTGGTATGAAAATCGCCCGAAAAGCGCAGATGAAATCGACGACCGAGAGATCCTTGTAGCATTCTTCTCCTATATTTATAACTGTGTCTTGGGTTCTGTGTCGGATTTCAAACCCTTGCCATCGTCCGGACCAAAAATACCGATTTCGGCCCATTTTGGTCGGGTGGTACGAAAATCGCTCGAAAAGAGCAGATGAAATCGACGACCGGGAGATCCTTGTAGCATTCATCTCCTATATTTATAACTGTGTCTCGGGTTCCGTGTCGGATTTCAAACCCTTGCCATCGTCCAGCCCGAAAATACCGATTTCGCCTCATTTTTGTCGTGTGGTACGAAAATCGCCCGAAAAGTGCAGATGAAATCGACGACTGGGAGATCCTTGTAGCATTGTTCTCCTAAATTTATAATTGTGTTTCGAATTCCGTGTCGGATTTCAAACCCTTGCAATCGTCCAGCCCGAAAATACCGATTTCGACCCATTTTTGTCGTGTGGTACGAAAATCGCCCAAAAAGTGCAGATGAAATCGACGACCGGGAGATCCTTGTAGCTTTCTTCTCTTAAATTTATAACTGTGTCTCGGGTTCCGTGTCGGATTTCAAAATCTAGACATTGTCCGGCCCGAAAATACCGATTTCGGCCCATTTTAGTCGGGTGGTACGAAAATCGCCCGAAAAGCGAAGATGAAATCGACGACCGGGAGATCCTGGTAGCATTCTTCTCCTAAATTTATAACTATGTCTCGGGTTTTGTGTCGGATTTAAAACCCTATCCATCGTTTAGCCCGAAAATACCGATTTCGACCCATTCTTGTCGGGTGGTACGAAAAACGCCCGAAAAGTGCAAATGAAATCGACGACCGGGGGATCCTTGTAGCATTCTTCTCCTATATTTATAACTGTGTCTTGGGTTCCGTGTCGGATTTCAAACCCTTGCCATCGTCCAACCCGAAAATACCGTTTTGGGCCCATTTTTGTCGTGTGGTACGAAAATCGCCCGAAAAGTGCAGATGAAATCGACGACCTGGAGATCCTTGTAGCATTCTTCTCCTAAATGTATATCTGTGTCTCGGGTTCCGTGTCGGATTTCAAACCCTAGCCATCGTCCAGCCCGAAAATACCGTTTTCGGCCCATTTTTGTCGTGTGGTACGAAAATCGCTTGAAAAGTGTAGATGAAATCGACGACCGGAGGATCCTTGTAGCATTCTTCTCCTAAATTTATAACTGTGTCTCGGGTTCCGTGTCGGATTTCAAACCCTAGCCATCGTCCGGCCCAAAAATACCAATTTCAGCCTATTTATGTCGGGTGGTACGAAAAATCGCCCGAAAGTGCAGATGAAATCGACGACCGGGAGATCCTTGTAGCATTCTTCTCCAAAATTTATAACTGTGTCTCGGGTTCCGTGTCGGATTTAAAACCCTAGCCATCGTCTGACCCAAAAATACCGATTTCGGCCCATTCTTGTCGGGTGGTACGAAAACGCCCGAAAAGTGCAGATGAAATCGACGACCGGAGGATCCTTGTAGCATTCTTCTCCTAAATTTATAACTGTGTCTTAGGTTCCGTGTCGGATTTCATACCCTAGCCATCGTCCAGCCTGAAAATACCGATTTCGGTCCATTTTTGTCGTGGGGTACGAAAATCGCCCCAAAAGTGCAGATGAAATCGACGACCGGGAGATCCTTCTAGCATTCTTCTCCTAAATTTATAATTGTGTCTCGGGTTCCGTGTCGGATTTCAAACTCTAGCCATCGTCCAGCCTGAAAATACCGATTTTGGCCCATTTTTGTTGTGTGGTACGAAAATCGCCCGAAAAGTGTAGATGAAATCGACGACCGGAGGAACCTTGTAGCATTCTTCTCCTAAATTTATAACTGTATCTTGGTTTCCGTGTCGGATTTAAAACCCTAGCCATCGTCCGGCCCGAATATACCGATTTCGGCCCATTTTTGTCGTGTGGTACGACAACCACCCGAAAAGTGCAGATGAAATCGAAGACCGGAGGATCCTTGTAGCTTTCTTCTCCTAAATTTATAACTGTGTCTCGGGTTCCGTGTCGGATTTCAAACCCTAGCCATCGTCCCGCTCGAAAATACCGATTTCGGCCCATTTTAGTGGGTGGTACGAAATTTGCTTGAAAAGTGCAGATAAAATCGACGACCGGGAGATCCTTGTAGCATTCTTCTCCTAAATTTATAACTGTGTCTCGGGTTCTGTGTCGGATTTCAAACCCTAGCCATCGTCCTGCCCGAAAATACCGATTTCGGCCCATTTTAGTCGGGTGGTACGAAAATCGCCCGAAAAGTGCAGATGAAATCGACGACCGGGAGATCCTTGTAGCATTCTTCTCCTATATTTATAACTGTGTCTTGGGTTCCGTGTCGGATTTTAACCCTAGCCATCGTCCAGCCCGAAAATACCGATTTCGGCCAATTTTTGTCGTGTGGTACGAAAATCGCCCGAAAAGTGCACATGAAATCAACGACCTGATGATCCTTGTAGCATTCTTCTCCTAATTTTATAATTGTGTCTCGGGTTTCGTTTCGGATTTAAAACTCTAGCCATCGCCCGACCCGAAAATACCGATTTAAGCCAATTTTAGTCGTGTGGTACGAAAATCGCTTGAAAAGTGTAGATGAAATTGACGACCGGGAGATCCTTGAAGCATTCTTCTCCTAAATTTATAACTGTGTCTCGAGTTCCGTGTCGGATTTCAAACCCTATCCATCGTCCCGCCCAAAAATACCGATTTCGGTCCATTTTAGTCGGGTGGTATGAAATTCGCTTGAAAAGTGCAGATGAAATCGACGACCGGGAGATCCTTGTAGCATTCTTCTCCTATATTTATAACTGTGTCTTGGGTTCTGTGTCGGATTTCAAACCCTTGCCATCGTCCGGACCAAAAATACCGATTTCGGTCCATTTTGGTCGGGTGGTACGAAAATCGCTCGAAAAGAGCAGATTAAATCGACGACCGGGAGATCCTTTTAGCATTCATCTCCTATATTTGTAACTGTGTCTCGGGTTCCGTGTCGGATTTTAACCCTAGCCATCGTCCAGCCCAAAAATACCGATTTCGGCCTATTTAAGTCGGGTGGTACGAAAATCGCCCGAAAGTGCAGATGAAATCGACGACCGGGAGATCCTTGTAGCATTCTTCTCCAAAATTTATAACTGTGTCTCGGGTTCCGTGTCGGATTTAAAACCCTAGCCATCGTCCGACCCAAAAATACCGATTTCGGCCCATTCTTGTCGGGTGGTATGAAAACGCCCGAAAAGTGCAGATGAAATCGACGACCGGAGGATCCTTGTAGCATTCTTCTCCTAAATTTATAACTGTGTCTTAGGTTCCGTGTCGGATTTCATACCCTAGCCATCGTCCAGCCTGAAAATACCGATTTCGGTCCATTTTTGTCGTGTGGTACGAAAATCGCCCGAAAAGTGCAGATGAAATCGACGACCGGGAGATCCTTCTAGCTTTCTTCTCCTAAATTTATAATTGTGTCTCAGGTTCCGTGTCGGATTCCAAACTCTAGCCATCGTCCGGCCTGAAAATACCGATTTCGGCCCATTCTTGTCGGGTGGTACGAAAAACGCCCGAAAAGAGAAGATGAAATCGACGACCGGGATATCCTTGTAGCATTCTTCTCCTAAATGTATATCTGTGTCTCGGGTTCCGTGTCGGATTTCAAACCCTAGCCATCGTCCAGCCCGAAAATACCGATTTCGGCATATTTTAGTCGAGTGGTACGAAAATCGCCCGAAAAGTGCAGATGAAATCAACGACCGGGAGATCCTTGTAGCATTCTTCTCCTAAATTTATATATGTGTCTCGTGTTCCGTGTCGGATTTCAAAACCTAGCCATCGTCCAGCCCAAAAATACCGATTTCGGCCCATTTTTGTCGTGTGGTACGAAAATCACTTGAAAAGTGCAGATGAAATCGACGACCGGAGGATCCTTGTAGCATTCTTCTCCTAAATTGATAAATGTGTCTCGGGTTCCGTGTCGGATTTCAAACCCTAGCCATCGTCCGGCCCAAAAATACCGATTTCGTTCAATTTAAGTCGGGTGGTACAAAAATCGCGCGAAAAGTGCATATGAAATCGACGACTGGGAGATCCTTGTAGCATTCTTCTCCTAAATTTATAACTGTGTCTCGAGTTCCGTGTCAGATTTCAAACCCTAGCCATCGTCCGGCCCGAAAATACCTATTTCGGCTCGTTTTTGTCGGGTGGTACGAAAATCGCCCAAAAATTGTAGATGAAATCGCATCCAGGAGATCCTTGTAGCATTCTTCTCCAAAATTTATAATTGTGTCTCGGGTTCCGTGTCGGATTTCAAACCCTAGCCATCGTGGGGCCCAAAAATACCGATTTCTGCCAATTTAAGTCGAGTGGTACGAAAATCGCCCGAAAAGTGCAGATGAAATCGACGACTGGGAGATCGTTGTAGCGTTCTTCTCCTAAATTTATAATTGTGTCTCGGGTTCCGTGTCGGATTTATAACCCTAGCAATCGTCCGACCCAAAAATACCGATTTCGGCCCATTCTTGTCGGGTGGTACGAAAAACGCCCGAAAAGTGAAGATGAAATCGACGACCGGGAGATCCTTGTAGCATTCTTCTCCTAAATTTATAATATTGTCTCGGGTTCCATGTCGGATTTAAAACCCTAGCCTTCGTCCGGCCTAAAAATACCGATTTCGGCCAATTTTTGTCGTGTGGTACGAAAATCGCCCGAAAAGTGGAGATGAAATCGACGACCTGATGATCCTTGTAGCATTCTTTTCCTAAATTTATAATTGTGTCTCGGGTTTCGTGTCGGATTTACCGATTTAAGCCAATTTTAGTCGGGTGGTACGAAAATCGCCCGAAAAGCGCAGATGAAATTGACGACCGGGAGATACTTGTAGCATTCTTCTCCTAAATTTTTAACTGTGTCTCGAGTTCCGTGTCAGATTTCAAACCCTAGCCATCGTCCGGCCCGAAAATACCTATTTCGGCTCATTTTTGTCGGGTGGTACGAAAATCGCCCGAAAATTGTAGATGAAATCGACGACCGGGAGATCCTTGTAGCATTCTTCTCCTATATTTATAACTGTGTCTTGGGTTCTGTGTCGGATTTCAAACCCTTGCCATCGTCCGGACCAAAAATACCGATTTCGGCCCATTTTGGTCGGGTGGTACGAAAATTGCTCGAAAAGAGCAGATGAAATCGACGACCGGGAGATCCTTGTAGCATTCATCTCCTATATTTATAACTGTGTCTCGGGTTCCGTGTCGGATTTCAAACCCTTGCCATCGTCCAGCCCGAAAATACCGATTTCGCCTCATTTTTGTCGTGTGGTACGAAAATCGCTCGAAAAGTGCAGATGAAATCGACGACCGGGAGATCCTTGTAGCTATCTTCTCCTAAATTTATAATTGTGTCTCGGGTTCCGTGTCGGATTCCAAACCCTAGCCATCGTCCAGCCTGAAAATACCGATTTCGGCCCATTTTTGTCTTGTGGTACGAAAATCGCCCGAAAAGTGCAGATGAAATCGACGACTGGGAGATCCTTGTAGCATTGTTCTCCTAAATTTATAACTGTGTCTCGGGTTCCGTGTCGGATTTCAATCCCTTGCCATCGTCCAGCCCGAAAATACCTATTTCGGCCCATTTTTGTCGTGTGGTACGAAAATCGCCCGAAAAGTGCAGATGAAATCGACGACCGGGAGATCCTTGTAGCTTTCTTCTCCTAAATTTATAACTGTGTCTCGGGTTCCGTGTCGGATTTCAAACTCTAGACATTGTCCGGCACGAAATTACCAATTTCGGCCCATTTTAGTCGGGTGGTACAAAAATCGCCCGAAAAGCGAATATGAAATCGACGACCGGGAGATCCTGGTAGCATTCTTCTCCTAAATTTATAACTATGTCTCGGGTTTTGTGTCGGATTTAAAACCCTAGCCATCGTTTAGCCCGAAAATACCGATTTTGACCCATTCTTGTTGAGTGGTACGAAAAGCGCCCGAAAAGTGCAAATGAAATCGACGACCGGGGGATCCTTGTAGCATTCTTCTCCTATATTTATAACTGTGTCTCGGGTTCCGTGTCGGATTTCAAACCCTTGCCATCGTCCAACCCGAAAATACCGATTTGGGCCCATTTTTGTCGTGTGGTACGAAAATCGCACGAAAAGTGCAGATGAAATCGACGACCTGGAGATCCTTGTAGCATTCTTCTCCTAAATGTATATCTGTGTCTCGGGTTCCGTGTCGGATTTCAAACCCTAGCCATCGTCCAGCCCGAAAATACCGATTTCGGCATATTTTAGTCGAGTGGTACGAAAATCGCCCGAAAAATGCAGATGAAATCAACGACCGGGAGATCCTTGTAGCATTCTTCTTCTAAATTTATATATGTGTCTCGTGTTCCGTGTCGGATTTGAAAACCTAGCCATCGTCCAGCCCAAAAATACCGATTTCGGCCCATTTTTGTCGTGTGGTACGAAAATCACTTGAAAAGTGCAGATGAAATCGACGATCGGAGGATCCTTGTAGCATTCTTCTCCTAAATTTATAACTGTGTCTTGGGTTCCGTGTCGGATTTCAAACACTAGCCATCGTCCGGCCCAAGAATACCGATTTCGTTCAATTTAAGTCGGGTGGTACGAAAATCGCCCGAAAAGTGCAGATGAAATCGACGACCGGGAGATCCTTGTAGCATTCTTCTCCTAAATTTATAACTGTGTCTCGAGTTCCGTGTCAGATTTCAAACCCTAGCCATCGTCCGGCCCGAAAATACCTATTTCGGCTCATTTTTGTCGGGTGGTACGAAAATCCCCCGAAAATTGTAGATGAAATCGACGACCGGGAGATCCTTGTAGCATTCTTCTCCAAAATTTATAATTGTGTCTCGGGTTTCGTGTCGGATTTAAAACTCTAGCCATCGCCCGACCCGAAAATACCGATTTAAGCCAATTTTAGTCGGGTGGTACGAAAATCGCCCGAAAAGCGCAGATGAAATTGACGACCGGGAGATACTTGTAGCATTCTTCTCTTAAATTTATAACTGTGTCTCGCGTTCCGTGTCAGATTTAAAACCCTAGCCATCGTCCGGCCCAAAAATACCGATTTCGGTCCATTTTAGTCGGGTGGTATGAAAATCGCCCGAAAAGCGCAGATGAAATCGACGACTGGGAGATCCTTGTAGCATTCTTCTCCTATATTTATAACTGTGTCTTGGGTTCTGTGTCGGATTTCAAACCCTTGCCATCGTCCGGACCAAAAATACCAATTTCGGCCCATTTTGGTCGGGTGGTACGAAAATCGCTCGAAAAGAGCAGATGAAATCGATGACCGGGAGATCCTTGTAGCATTCATCTCCTATATTTATAACTGTGTCTCGGGTTCCGTGTCGGATTTCAAACCCTTGCCATCGTCCAGCCCGAAAATACCGATTTCGCCTCATTTTTGTCGTGTGGTACGAAAATCGCCCGAAAAGTGCAGATGAAATCGACTACCGGGAGATCCTTGTAGCAATCTTCTCCTAAATTTATAATTGTGTCTCGGGTTCCGTGTCGGATTCCAAACCCTAGCCATCGTCTAGCCTGAAAATACCAATTTCGGCCCATTTTTGTCGTGTGGTACGAAAATCGCCCGAAAAGTGTAGATGAAATCGACGACTGGGAGATCCTTGTAGCATTGTTCTCCTAAATTTATAACTGTGTCTCGGGTTCCGTGTCGGATTTCAAACCCTTGCCATCGTCCAGCCCGAAAATACCGATTTCGGCCCATTTTTGTCGTGTGGTACGAAAATCGCCCGAAAAGTGCAGAAGAAATCGACGACCGGGAGATCCTTGTAGCTTTCTTCTCCTAAATTTATAACTGTGTCTCGGGTTCCGTGTCGGATTTCAAACTCTAGACATTGTCCGGCCCGAAAATACCGATTTCGGCCCATTTTAGTCGGGTGGTACGAAAATCGCCCGAAAAGCGAAGATGAAATCGACGACCGGGAGATCCTGGTAGCATTCTTCTCCTAAATTTATAACTATGTCTCGGGTTTTGTGTCGGATTTAAAACCCTAGCCATCGTTTAGCCCGAAAATACCGATTTTGACCCATTCTTGTCGAGTGGTACGAAAAACGCCCGAAAAGTGCAAATGAAATCGACGACCGGGGGATCCTTGTAGCATTCTTCTCCTATATTTATAACTGTGTCTCGGGTTCCGTGTCGAATTTCAAACCCTTGCCATCGTCCAACCCGAAAATACCGATTTGGGCCCATTTTTGTCGTGTGGTACGAAAATCGCACGAAAAGTGCAGATGAAATCGACGACCTGGAGATCCTTGTAGCATTCTTCTCCTAAATGTATATCTGTGTCTCGGGTTCCGTGTCGGATTTCAAACCCTAGCCATCGTCCAGCCCGAAAATACTGATTTCGGCATATTTTAGTCGAGTGGTACGAAAATCGCCCGAAAAGTGCAGATGAAATCAACGACCGGGAGATCCTTGTAGCATTCTTCTCCTAAATTTATATATGTGTCTCGTGTTCCGTGTCGGATTTCAAAACCTAGCCATCGTCCAGCCCAAAAATACCGATTTCGGCCCATTTTTGTCGTGTGGTACGAACATCACTTGAAAAGTGCAGATGAAATCGATGACCGGAAGATCCTTGTAGCATTCTTCTCCTAAATTTATAACTGTGTCTCCGGTTCCGTGTCGGATTTCAAACCCTAGCCATCGTCCGGCCCAAAAATACCGATTTCGTTCAATTTAAGTCGGGTGGTACGAAAATCGCCCGAAAAGTGCAGATGAAATCGACGACCGGGAGATCCTTGTAGCATTCTTCTCCTAAATTTATAACTGTGTCTCGAGTTCCGTGTCAGATTTCAAACCCTAGCCATCGTCCGGCCCGAAAATACCTATTTCGGCTCATTTTTGTCGGGTGGTACGAAAATCGCCCGAAAATTGTAGATGAAATCGACGACCGGGAGATCCTTGTAGCATTTTTCCCCAAAATTTATAATTGTGTCTCGGGTTCCGAGTCGGATTTCAAACCCTAGCCATCGTGGGGCCCAAAAATACCGATTTCGGCCATTTTAAGTCGAGTGGTACGAAAATCGCCCGAAAAGTGCAGATGAAATCAACGACTGGGAGATCCTTGTAGCATTCTTCTCCTAAATTTATAATTGTGTCTCGGGTTCCGTGTCGGATTTAAAACCCTAGCCATCGTCCGACCCAAAAATACCTATTTCGGCCCATTCTTGTCGGGTGGTACGAAAAACGCCTGAAAAGTGAAGATGAAATCGACGACCGGGAGATCCTTGTAGCATTCTTCTCCTAAATTTATAATATTGACTCGGGTTCCGTGTCGGATTTAAAACCCTAGCCATCGTCCGGCCCAAAAATACCGATTTCGGCCCATTCTTGTCGGGTGGTACGAAAAACGCCCGAAAAGTGCAGATGAAATCCACGACCGGGAGATCCTTCTAGCATTCTTCTCCTAAATTTATAATTGTGTCTCGGGTTCCGTGTCGGATTTCAAACCCTAGCCATCGTCCCGCCCGAAAATACCGATTTCGGCCCATTTTAGTCAGGTGGTACAAAAATCGCCTGAAAAGCGCAGATGAAATCGACGACCGGGAGATCCTTGTAGCATTCTTCTCCTAAATTTATAATTGTGTCTCGGGTTTTGTGTCGGATTTAAAACCCTAGCCATCGTCCGGCCCGAAAATACCAATTTTGGCCCATTTTTGTCGTGTGGTACGACAATCACCCGAAAAGTGCAGATGAAATCGAAGACCGGAGGATCCTTGTAGCTTTCTTCTCCTATATTTATAACTGTGTCTCGGGTTCTGTGTCGGATTTCAAACCCTTTCCATCGTCCAGCCCGAAAATACCGATTTCGGCCCATTTTTGTCGTGTGGTACGAAAATCGCTTGAAAAGTGCAGATGAAATCGACGACTGAAGGATCCTTGTAGCATTCTTCTCCTAAATTTATAACTGTGTCTCGAGTTCTGTGTCGGATTTCAAACCCTAGCCATTGTCCGACCCAAAAATACAGATTTCGGCCAATTTAAGTCGGGTGGTACGAAAATCGCCCGAAAAGTGCAGATGAAATCGACGACCGGGAGATCCTTGTAGCATTCTTCTCCTAAATTTATAACTGTGTCTCGAGTTCCGAGTCGGATTTCAAACGCAAGCCATCGTCCGGCCCGAAAATACCTATTTCGGCCCATTTTTGTCGGGTGGTACGAAAATCGCCCGAAAAGTGCAGACGAAATCGACGACCGGGAGATCCTTGTAGCATTCTTCTTTTAAATTTATAATTGTGTCTCGGGTTCCGTGTCGGATTTCAAACCCTAGCCATCGTCGGGCCCAAAAATACCGATTTCGGCCAATTTAAGTCGGGTGGTACTAAAATCGATCAGAAAGTGCAGATGAAATCGACGACCGGGAGATCCTTGTAGCATTCTCCTCCAAAATTTATAACTGTGTCTCGGGTTCCGTATCGGATTTAAAATCCTAGCCATCGTCCGGCCCAAAAATACCGATTTCGGCCCATTCTTGTCGGGTGGTACGAAAAACGCCTGAAAAGTGCAGATGAAATCGACGACCGAGAGATCCTTGTAGCATTCTTCTCCTAAATTTATAACTGTGTCTCGGGTTCCGTGTTGGATTTCAAACCCTAGCCATTGTCCAGCCCGAAAATACCGATTTTGGCCCATTTTTGTCGTGTGGTACGAAAATCGCTTGAAAAGTGTAGATGAAATCGACGACCGGAGGATCCTTGTAGCATTCTTCTCCTAAATTTATAACTGTGTCTCGGGTTCCGTGTCGGATTTCAAACCCTAGCCATCGTCCGGCCCAAAAATACCGATTTCGGCCTATTTAAGTCGGGTGGTACGAAAATCGCCCGAAAGTGCAGATGAAATCGACGACCGGGAGATCCTTTTAGCATTCTTCTCCAAAATTTATAACTGTGTCTTGGGTTCCGTGTCGGATTTAAAACCCTAGCCATCGTCCGACCCAAAAATACCGATTTCGGCCCATTCTTGTCGGGTGGTACGAAAACGCCCGAAAAGTGCAGATGAAATCGACGACCGGAGGATCCTTGTAGCATTCTTCTCCTAAATTTATAATTGTGTCTCGGGTTCTGTGTCGGATTTCAAACTCTAGCCATCGTCCAGCCTGAAAATACCGATTTTGGCCCATTTTTGTTGGGTGGTACGAAAATCGCCCGAAAAGTGTAGATGAAATCGACGACCGGAGGAACCTTGTAGCATTCTTCTCCTAAATTTATAACTGTATCTTGGGTTCCGTGTCGGATTTAAAACCCTAGCCATCGTCCGGCCCGAATATACCGATTTCGGCCCATTTTTGTTGTGTGGTACGACAATCACCCGAAAAGTGCAGATGAAATCGAAGACCAGAGGATCCTTGTAGCATTCTTCTCCTAAATTTATAACTGTGTCTCGGGTTCTGTGTCGGATTTCAAACCCTAGCCATCGTTCGGCCCGAAAATACCGATTTCGGCCCATTTTAGTCGGGTGGTACGAAAATCGCCCGAAAAGTGCAGATGAAATCGACGACCGGGAGATCCTTGTAGCATTCTTCTCCTAAATTTATAACTGTGTCTCGGGTTCCGTGTCGGATTTCAAACCCTAGCCATCGTCTAGCCCGAAAATACCGATTTCGGCCAATTTTTGTCGTGTGGTACGAAAATCGCCCGAAAAGTGCAGATGAAATCGACGACCTGATGATCCTTGTAGCATTCTTCTCCTAAATATATAATTGTGTCTCGGGTTTCGTGTCGGATTTAAAACTCTAGCCATCGCCCGACCCGAAAATACCAATTTAAGCCAATTTTAGTCGGGTGGTATGAAAATCGCCCGAAAAGCGCAGATGAAATTGACGACTGGGAGATACTTGTAGCATTCTTCTCCTAAATTTATAACTGTGTCTCGAGTTCCATGTCAGATTTAAAACCCTAGCCATCGTCCGGCCCAAAAATACCGATTTCGGTCCATTTTAGTCGGGTTGTATGAAAATCGCCCGAAAAGCGCAAATGAAATCGACGACTGGGAGATCCTTGTAGCATTCTTCTCCTATATTTATAACTGTGTCTTGGGTTCTGTGTCGGATTTCAAACCCTTGCCATCGTCCGGACCAAAAATACCGATTTCGGCCCATTTTGGTCGGGTGGTACGAAAATCGCTCGAAAAGAGCAGATGAAATCGACGACTGGGAGATCCTCGAGCATTCATCTCCTATATTTATAACTGTGTCTCGGGTTCCGTGTCGGATTTCAAACCCTTGCCATCGTCCAGCCCGAAAATACCGATTTCACCTCATTTTTGTCGTGTGGTACGAAAATCGCCCGAAAAGTGCAGATGAAATCGACGACCGGGAGATCCTTGTAGCAATCTTCTCCTAAATTTATAATTGTGTCTCAGGTTCCGTGTCGGATTCCAAACCCTAGCCATCGTCCAGCCTGAAAATACCGATTTCAGCCCATTTTTGTCGTGTGGTACGAAAATCGCCCGAAAAGTGTAGATGAAATCGACGACTGGGAGATCCTTGTAGCATTGTTCTCCTAAACATATAACTGTGTCTCGGGTTCCGTGTTGGATTTCAAACCCTTGCCATCGTCCAGCCCGAAAATACCGATTTCAGCCCATTTTTGTCGTGTGGTACGAAAATCGCCCGAAAAGTGCAGATGAAATCGACGATTGGGAGATCCTTGTAGCATTGTTCTCCTAAACTTATAACTGTGTCTCGGGTTCCGTGTTGGATTTCAAACCCTGGCCATCGTCCAGCCCGAAAATACCGATTTCGGCCCATTTTTGTCGTGTGGTACGAAAATCGCCCGAAAAGTGCAGATGAAATCGACGACCGGGAGATCCTTGTAGCTTTCTTCTCCTAAATTTATAACTGTGTCTCGGGTTCCGTGTCGGATTTCAAACTCTAGACATTGTCCGGCCCGAAAATACCGATTTCGGCCCATTTTAGTCGGGTGGTACGAAAATCGCCCGAAAAGCGAAGATGAAATCGACGACCGGGAGATCCTGGTAGCATTCTTCTCCTAAATTTATAACTATGTCTCGTGTTTTGTGTCGGATTTAAAACCCTAGCCATCGTTTAGCCCGAAAATACCGATTTTGACCCATTCTTGTCGAGTGGTACGAAAATCGCTCGAAAAGTGCAGATGAAATCGACGATCGGGAGATCCTTGTAGCATTCTTCTCCTAAATTTATAAATGTGTCTCGAGTTCCGTGTCAGATTTCAAACCCTAGCCATCGTCCGGCCCGAAAATACCTCTTTCGGCCCATTTTTGTCGGGTGGTACGAAAATCGCCCGAAAATTGTAGATGAAATCGACGACCGGGAATCCTTGTAGCATTCTTCTCCAAAATTTATAATTGTGTCTCGGGTTCCGTGTCCGATTTCAAACCCTAGCCATCGTGGGGCCCAAAAATACCGATTTCGGCCAATTTAAGTCGAGTGGTACGAAAATCGCCCGAAAAGTGCAGATGAAATCGACGACTGGGAGATCCTTGTAGCATTCTTCTCATAAATTTATAATTGTGTCTCGGGTTCCGTGTCGGATTTAAAACCCTAGCCATCGTCCGACCCAAAAATACCGATTTCGGCCCATTCTTGTCGGGTGGTACGAAAAACGCCCGAAAAGTGAAGATGAAATCGACGATCGGGAGATCCTTGTAGCATTCTTCTCCTAAATTTATAATATTGACTCAGGTTCCGTGTCGGATTTAAAACCCTAGCCATCGTCCGGCCCAAAAATACCGATTTCGGCCCATTCTTGTCGGGTGGTACGAAAAACGCCCGAAAAGTGCATATGAAATCCACGACCGGGAGATCCTTCTAACATTCTTCTCCTAAATTTATAATTGTGTCTCGGGTTCCGTGTCGGATTTCAAACCCTAGCCATCGTCCCGCCCGAAAATACCGATTTCGGCCCATTTTAGTCAGGTGGTACGAAAATCGCCCAAAAAGCGCAGATGAAATCGACGACCGGGAGATCCTTGTAGCATTCTTCTCCTAAATTTATAATTGTGTCTCGGGTTTTGTGTCGGATTTAAAACCCTAGCCATCGTCCGGCCCGAAAATACCAATTTTGGCCCATTTTTGTCGTGTGGTACGACAATCACCCGAAAAGTGCAGATGAAATCGAAGACCGGAGGATCCTTGTAGCTTTCTTCTCCTATATTTATAACTGTGTCTCGGGTTCCGTGTCGGATTTCAAACCCTTTCCATCGTCCAGCCCGAAAAAACCGATTTCGACCCATTTTTGTCGTGTGGTACGAAAATCGCTTGAAAAGTGCAGATGAAATCGACGACCGAAGGATCCTTGTAGCATTCTTCTCCTAAATTTGTAACTGTGTCTCGAGTTCTGTGTCGGATTTCAAACCCTAGCCATTGTCCGGCCCAAAAATACAGATTTCGGCCAATTTAAGTCGGGTGGTACGAAAATCGCCCGAAAAGTGCAGATGAAAACGACGACCGGGAGATCCTTGTAGCATTCTTCTCCTAAATTTATAACTGTGTCTCGAGTTCCGAGTTGGATTTCAAACGCTAGCCATCGTCCGGCCCGAAAATACCTATTTCGGCCCATTTTTGTCGGGTGGTACGAAAATCGCCCGAAAAGTGCAGATGAAAACGACGACCGGGAGATCCTTGTAGCATTCTTCTCCTAAATTTATAACTGTGTCTCGAGTTCCGAGTTGGATTTCAAACGCTAGCCATCGTCCGGCCCGAAAATACCTATTTCGGCCCATTTTTGTCGGGTGGTACGAAAATCGCCCGAAAAGTGCAGATGAAATCGACGACCGGGAGATCCTTGTAGCATTCATCTCCTAAATTTATAATTGTGTCTCGGGTTCCGTGTCGGATTTCAAACCCTAGCCATCGTCGGGCCCAAAAATACCGATTTCGGCCAATTTAAGTCGGGTGGTACTAAAATCGCCCAGAAAGTGCAGATGAAATCGACGACCGGGAGATCCTTGTAGCATTCTCCTCCAAAATTTATAACTGTGTCTCGGGTTCCGTATCGGATTTAAAACCCTAGCCATCGTCCGGCCCAAAAATACCGATTTCGGCCCATTCTTGTCGGGTGGTACGAAAAACGCCCGAAAAGTGCAGATGAAATCCACGACCGGGAGATCCTTCTAGCATTCTTCTCCTAAATTTATAATTGTGTCTCGGGTTCCGTGTCGGATTTCAAACCCTAGCCATCGTCCCGCCCAAAAATACCGATTTCGGCCCATTTTAGTCAGGTGGTACGAAAATCGCCCAAAAAGCGCAGATGAAATCGACGACCGGGAGATCCTTGTAGCATTCTTCTCCTAAATTTATAATTGTGTCTCGGGTTTTGTGTCGGATTTAAAACCCTAGCCATCGTCCGGCCCGAAAATACCAATTTTGGCCCATTTTTGTCGTGTGGTACGACAATCACCCGAAAAGTGCAGATGAAATCGAAGACCGGAGGATCCTTGTAGCTTTCTTCTCCTATATTTATAACTGTGTCTCGGGTTCCGTGTCGGATTTCAAACCCTTTCCATCGTCCAGCCCGAAAAAACCGATTTCGACCCATTTTTGTCGTGTGGTACGAAAATCGCTTGAAAAGTGCAGATGAAATCGACGACCGAAGGATCCTTGTAGCATTCTTCTCCTAAATTTGTAACTGTGTCTCGAGTTCTGTGTCGGATTTCAAACCCTAGCCATTGTCCGGCCCAAAAATACAGATTTCGGCCAATTTAAGTCGGGTGGTACGAAAATCGCCCGAAAAGTGCAGATGAAAACGACGACCGGGAGATCCTTGTAGCATTCTTCTCCTAAATTTATAACTGTGTCTCGAGTTCCGAGTTGGATTTCAAACGCTAGCCATCGTCCGGCCCGAAAATACCTATTTCGGCCCATTTTTGTCGGGTGGTACGAAAATCGCCCGAAAAGTGCAGATGAAAACGACGACCGGGAGATCCTTGTAGCATTCTTCTCCTAAATTTATAACTGTGTCTCGAGTTCCGAGTTGGATTTCAAACGCTAGCCATCGTCCGGCCCGAAAATACCTATTTCGGCCCATTTTTGTCGTGTGGTACGAAAATCGCCCGAAAAGTGCAGATGAAATCGACGACCGGGAGATCCTTGTAGCTTTCTTCTCCTAAATTTATAACTGTGTCTCGGGTTCCGTGTCGGATTTCAAACTCTAGACATTGTCTGGCCCGAAAATACCGATTTCGGCCCATTTTAGTCGGGTGGTACGAAAATCGCCCGAAAAGCGAAGATGAAATCGACGACCGGGAGATCCTGGTAGCATTCTTCTCCTAAATTTATAACTATGTCTCGTGTTTTGTGTCGGATTTAAAACCCTAGCCATCGTTTAGCCCGAAAATACCGATTTTGACCCATTCTTGTCGAGTGGTACGAAAATCGCTCGAAAAGTGCAGATGAAATCGACGATCGGGAGATCCTTGTAGCATTCTTCTCCTAAATTTATAAATGTGTCTCGAGTTCCGTGTCAGATTTCAAACCCTAGCCATCGTCCGGCCCGAAAATACCTCTTTCGGCCCATTTTTGTCGGGTGGTACGAAAATCGCCCGAAAATTGTAGATGAAATCGACGACCGGGAATCCTTGTAGCATTCTTCTCCAAAATTTATAATTGTGTCTCGGGTTCCGTGTCCGATTTCAAACCCTAGCCATCGTGGGGCCCAAAAATACCGATTTCGGCCAATTTAAGTCGAGTGGTACGAAAATCGCCCGAAAAGTGCAGATGAAATCGATGACTAGGAGATCCTTGTAGCATTCTTCTCATAAATTTATAATTGTGTCTCGGGTTCCGTGTCGGATTTAAAACCCTAGCCATCGTCCGACCCAAAAATACCGATTTCGGCCCATTCTTGTCGGGTGGTACGAAAAACGCCCGAAAAGTGAAGATGAAATCGACGATCGGGAGATCCTTGTAGCATTCTTCTCCTAAATTTATAATATTGACTCGGGTTCCGTGTCGGATTTAAAACCCTAGCCATCGTCCGGCCCAAAAATACCGATTTCGGCCCATTCTTGTCGGGTGGTACGAAAAACGCCCGAAAAGTGCAGATGAAATCCACGACCGGGAGATCCTTCTAGCATTCTTCTCCTAAATTTATAATTGTGTCTCGGGTTCCGTGTCGGATTTCAAACCCTAGCCATCGTCCCGCCCAAAAATACCGATTTCGGCCCATTTTAGTCAGGTGGTACGAAAATCGCCCAAAAAGCGCAGATGAAATCGACGACCGGGAGATCCTTGTAGCATTCTTCTCCTAAATTTATAATTGTGTCTCGGGTTTTGTGTCGGATTTAAAACCCTAGCCATCGTCCGGCCCGAAAATACCAATTTTGGCCCATTTTTGTCGTGTGGTACGACAATCACCCGAAAAGTGCAGATGAAATCGAAGACCGGAGGATCCTTGTAGCTTTCTTCTCCTATATTTATAACTTTGTCTCGGGTTCCGTGTCGGATTTCAAACCCTTTCCATCGTCCAGCCCGAAAAAACCGATTTCGACCCATTTTTGTCGTGTGGTACGAAAATCGCTTGAAAAGTGCAGATGAAATCGACGACCGAAGGATCCTTGTAGCATTCTTCTCCTAAATTTGTAACTGTGTCTCGAGTTCTGTGTCGGATTTCAAACCCTAGCCATTGTCCGGCCCAAAAATACAGATTTCGGCCAATTTAAGTCGGGTGGTACGAAAATCGCCCGAAAAGTGCAGATGAAAACGACGACCGGGAGATCCTTGTAGCATTCTTCTCCTAAATTTATAACTGTGTCTCGAGTTCCGAGTTGGATTTCAAACGCTAGCCATCGTCCGGCCCGAAAATACCTATTTCGGCCCATTTTTGTCGGGTGGTACGAAAATCGCCCGAAAAGTGCAGATGAAATCGACGACCGGGAGATCCTTGTAGCATTCATCTCCTAAATTTATAATTGTGTCTCGGGTTCCGTGTCGGATTTCAAACCCTAGCCATCGTCGGGCCCAAAAATACCGATTTCGGCCAATTTAAGTCGGGTGGTACTAAAATCGCCCAGAAAGTGCAGATGAAATCGACGACCGGGAGATCCTTGTAGCATTCTCCTCCAAAATTTATAACTGTGTCTCGGGTTCCGTATCGGATTTAAAACCCTAGCCATCGTCCGGCCCAAAAATACCGATTTCGGCCCATTCTTGTCGGGTGGTACGAAAAACGCCCGAAAAGTGCAGATGAAATCGACGACCGAGAGATCCTTGTAGCATTCTTCTCCTAAATTTATAACTGTGTCTCGGGTTCCGTGTTGGATTTCAAACCCTAGCCATTGTCCAGCCCGAAAATACCGATTTTGGCCCATTTTTGTCGTGTGGTACGAAAATCGCTTGAAAAGTGTAGATGAAATCGACGACCGGAGGAACCTTGTAGCATTCTTCTCCTAAATTTATAACTGTGTCTCGGGTTCCGTGTCGGATTTCAAACCCTAGCCATCGTCCGACCCAAAAATACCGATTTCGGCCTATTTAAGTCGGGTGGTACGAAAATTGCCCGAAAGTGCAGATGAAATCGACGACCGGGAGATCCTTGTAGCATTCTTCTCCAAAATTTATAACTGTGTCTTGGGTTCCGTGTCGGATTTAAAACCCTAGCCATCGTCCGACCCAAAAATACCGATTTCGGCCCATTCTTGTCGGGTGGTACGAAAATGCTCGAAAAGTGCAGATGAAATCGACGACCGGAGGATCCTTGTAGCATTCTTCTCCTAAATTTATAATTGTGTCTCGGGTTCCGTGTCGGATTTCAATCTCTAGCCATCGTCCAGCCTGAAAATACCGATTTTGGCCCATTTTTGTTGGGTGGTACGAAAATCGCCCGAAAAGTGTAGATGAAATCGACGACCGGAGGAACCTTGTAGCATTCTTCTCCTAAATTTATAACTGTATCTTGGGTTCCGTGTCGGATTTAAAACCCTAGCCATCGTCCAGCCCGAATATACCGATTTCGGCCCATTTTTGTCGTGTGGTACGACAATCACCCGAAAAGTGCAGATGAAATCGACGACTGGGAGATCCTTGTAGCATTCTTCTCCTAAATTTATAACTGTGTCTCGGATTCCGTGTCGGATTTCAAACCCTAGCCATCGTCCAGCCCGAAAATACCGATTTCGGCCCATTTTTGTCGTGTGGTACGAAAATCGCCCGAAAAGTGCAGATGAAATCGACGACCGGGAGATCCTTGTAGCTTTCTTCTCCTAAATTTATAACTGTGTCTCGGGTTTCGTGTCGGATTTCAAACTCTAGATATTGTCCGGCCCGAAAATACCGATTTCGGCCCATTTTAGTCGGGTGGTACGAAAATCGCCCGAAAAGCGAAGATGAAATCGACGACCGGGAGATCCTGGTAGCATTCTTCTCCAAAATTTATAACTATGTCTCGTGTTTCGTGTCGGATTTAAAACCCTAGCCATCGTTTAGCCCGAAAATACCGATTTTGACCCATTCTTGTCGAGTGGTACGAAAATCGCCCGAAAAGTGCTGATGAAATCGACGACCGGGAGATCCTTGTAGCATTCTTCTCCTAAATTTATAAATGTGTCTCGAGTTCCGTGTCAGATTTCAAACCCTAGCCATCGTCCGGCCCGAAAATACCTATTTCGGCCCATTTTTGTCGGGTGGTACGAAAATCGCCCGAAAATTGTAGATGAAATCGACGACCGTGAGATCCTTGTAGCATTCTTCTCCAAAATTTATAATTGTGTCTCGTGTTCCGTGTCCGATTTCAAACCCTAGCCATCGTGGGGCCCAAAAATACCGATTTCGGCCAATTTAAGTCGAGTGGTACGAAAATCGCCCGAAAAGTGCAGATGAAATCGACGACTGGGAGATCCTTGTAGCATTCTTCTCATAAATTTATAATTGTGTCTCGGGTTCCGTGTCGGATTTAAAACCGTAGCCATCGTCCGACCCAAAAATACCGATTTCGGCCCATTCTTGTCGGGTGGTACGAAAAACGCCCGAAAGTGAAGATGAAATCGACGACCGGGAGATCCTTGTAGCATTCTTCTCCTAAATTTATAATATTGTCTCGGGTTCCGTGTCGGATTTAAAACCCTAGCCATCATCCGACCCAAAAATACCGATTTCGGCCCATTCTTGTCGGGTGGTACGAAAAACGCCCGAAAAGTGCAGATGAAATCCACGACCGGGAGATCCTTGTAGCATTCTTCTCCTAAATTTATAATTGTGTCTCGGGTTCTGTGTCGGATTTCAAACCCTAGCCATCGTCCCGCCCGAAAATACCGATTTCAGCCCATTTTAGTCAGGTGGTACGAAAATCGCCCGAAAAGCGCAGATGAAATCGACAACCGGGAGATCCTTGTAGCATTCTTCTCCTAAATTTATAATTGTGTCTCGGGTTTTGTGTCGGATTTAAAACCCTAGCCGTCGTCCGGCCCGAAAATACCAATTTCGACCCATTCTTGTCGGGTGGTACGAAAAACGCCTGAAAAGTGCAAATGAAATCGACGACCAGGGGATCCTTGTAGCATTCTTCTCCTATATTTATAACTGTGTCTCGGGTTCCGTGTCGGATTTCAAACCCTTGCCATCGTCCAGCCCGAAAATACCGATTTCGGCCCATTTTTGTTGTGTGGTACGAAAATCGCCCGAAAAGTACTGATGAAATCGACGACCGAAGGATCCTTGTATCATTCTTCTCCTAAATATCTGTATCTCGGGTTCCGTGTCGGATTTCAAACCCTAGCCATCGACCAGCCCAAAAATACCGATTTCGTCCCATTTTTGTCGTGTGGTACGAAAATCGCTTGAAAAGTGCAGATGAAATCGACGACCGAAGGATCCTTGTAGCATTCTTCTCCTAAATTTATAACTGTGTCTCGAGTTCCGTGTCGGATTTCAAACCCTAGCCATCGTCCGGCCCAAAAATACAGATTTCGGCCAATTTAAGTCGGGTGGTATGAAAATCGCCCGAAAAGTTCAGATGAAATCGACGACCGAGAGATCCTTGTAGCATTCTTCTCCTAAATTTATAAGTGTGTCTCGAGTTCCGAGTCGGATTTCAAACCCTAGCCATCGTCCGGCCCGAAAATACCTATTTCGGCCCATTTTTGTCGGGTGGTACGAAAATCGCCCGAAAAGTGCAGATGAAATCGACGACCGGGAGATCCTTGTAGCATTCTTCTCCTAAATTTATAATTGTGTCTCGGGTTCCGTGTCGGATTTCAATCTCTAGCCATCGTCCAGCCTGAAAATACCGATTTTGGCCCATTTTTGTTGGGTGGTACGAAAATCGCCCGAAAAGTGTAGATGAAATCGACGACCGGAGGAACCTTGTAGCATTCTTCTCCTAAATTTATAACTGTATCTTGGGTTCCGTGTCGGATTTAAAACCCTAGCCATCGTCC
>JBBPBP010009777.1:15808158-15844519 GCA_037974735.1 Cicer chorassanicum
GCCCGAAAAGTTCAGATGAAATCGACGACCGAGAGATCCTTGTAGCATTCTTCTCCTAAATTTATAAGTGTGTCTCGAGTTCCGAGTCGGATTTCAAACCCTAGCCATCGTCCGGCCCGAAAATACCTATTTCGGCCCATTTTTGTCGGGTGGTACGAAAATCGCCCGAAAAGTGCAGATGAAATCGACGACCGGGAGATCCTTGTAGCATTCTTCTCCTAAATTAATAATTGTGTCTCGGGTTCCGTGTCGGATTTCAAACCGTAGCCATCGTCGGGCCCAAAAATACCGATTTCGGCCAATTTAAGTCGGGTGGTACCAAAATCCCCCAGAAAGTGCAGATGAAATCGATGACCGGGAGATCCTTGTAGCATTCTCCTCCAAAATTTATAACTGTGTCTCGGGTTCCGTATCGGATTTAAAACCCTAGCCATCGTCCGGCCCAAAAATACCGATTTCGGCCCATTCTTGTCGGGTGGTACGAAAAACGCCCGAAAAGTGCAGATGAAATCGACCACCGGGAGATCCTGGTAGCATTCTTCTCCTAAATTTATAACTGTGTCTCGGGTTCCGTGTTGGATTTCAAACCCTAGCCATTGTCCAGCCCGAAAATACCGATTTCGGTCCATTTTTGTCGTGTGGTACGAAAATCGCCCAAAAAGTGCAGATGAAATCGACGACCGGATGATCCTTGTAGCATTCTTCTCCTAAATTTATAACTGTGTCTCGGGTTCCGTGTCGGATTTCAAACTCTAGCCATCGCCCGACCCGAAAATACCGATTTCGGCCAATTTTAGTCGGGTGGTACAAAAATCGCCCGAAAAGCGCAGATGAAATCGACGACCGGGAGATCCTTGTAGCATTCTTCTCCTAAATTTATAACTGTGTCTCGGGTTTTGTGTCGGATTTAAAACCCTAGCCATTGTCCGGCCTGAAAATACCGATTTCGGCCCATTTTTGTCGTGTGGTACGAAAATCGCCCAAAAAGTGCAGATGAAATCGACGACCGGAGGATCCTTGTAGCTTTCTTCTCCTAAATTTATATCTGTGTCTCGGGTTCAATGTCGGATTTCAAAACCTAGCCATCGTCCAGCCCGAAAATACTGATTTCGCCCATTTTTGTCGTGTGGTACGAAAATCGCTTGAAAAGTGAAGATGAAATCGACGACCGGAGGATCCTTGTAGCATTCTTCTCCTAAATTTATAACTGTGTCTCGGCTTTCGTGTCGGATTTCAATCCCTAGCCATCGTCCGGCCCAAAAATACCGATTTTGGCCAATTTAAGTCGGGTGGTACGAAAATCGCCCGAAAAGTGCAGATGAAATCGACGACCGGGAGATCCTTGTAGCATTCTTCTCCTAAATTTATAACTGTGTCTCGAGTTCCGTGTCAGGTTTCAAACCCTAGCCATCGTCGGGCCCGAAAATACCTATTTCGGCCCATTTTTGTCGGGTGGTACGAAAATCGCCCGAAAAATGCAGATGAAATCTACGACCAGGAGATCCTTGTAGAATTTTTCTCCTAAATTTATAATTGTGTCTCGGGTTTTGTGTAGGATTTAAAACCCTAGTCGTCGTCCGGCCCGAAAATACCAATTTCGACCCATTCTTGTCGGGTGGTACGAAAAACGCCCAAAAAGTGCAAATGAAATCGACGACAAGGGGATCCTTGTAGCATTCTTCTCCTATATTTATAACTGTGTCTCGGGTTCCGTGTCGGATTTCAAACCCTTGCCATCGTCCAGCCCGAAAATACCGATTTCGGCCCATTTTTGTCGTGTGGTACGAAAATCGCCCGAAAAGTACTGATGAAATCGACGACCAGGAGATCCTTGTAGCATTTTTCTCCTAAATTTATAATTGTGTCTGAGGTTCCGTGTCGGATTTCAAACCCTAGCCATCGTCGGGCCCAAAAATACCGATTTCGGCCAATTTAAGTCGGGTGGTACGAAAATCGCCTGAAAAGTGCAGATGAAATTGACGACCGGGAGATCCTTGTAGCATTCTTCTCCTAAATTTATAACTGTGTCTCGGGTTCCGTGTCGGATTTAAAACCCTAGCCATCGTCCGACCCAAAAATACCGATTTCGGCCCATTCTTGTCGGGTGGTACGAAAAACGCCCGAAAAGTGCAGATGAAATCGACGACCAGAGGATCCTTGTAGCATTCTTCTCCTAAATTTATAACTGTGTCTCGGGTTCCGTGTCGGATTTCATACCCTAGCCATCGTCCAGCCCGAAAACACCGATTTCGGCCCATTATTGTCGTGTGGTACGAAAATTGCCCAAAAAGTGTAGATGAAATCGACGACCGGGAGATCCTTGTAGCATTCTTCTCCTAAATTTACATCTGTGTCTCGGGTTCCGTGTCGGATTTCAAACCCTAGCCATCGTCCGACCCAAAAATACCGATTTCGGCCAATTTAAGTCGGGTGGTACGAAAATCGCCCGAAAAGTGTAGATGAAATCGACGACCGGGAGATCCTTGTAGCATTCATCTCCTAAATTTTTAACAGTGTCTCGGGTTCCGTGTCGGATTTCAAACCCTAGCCATCGTCCGGCTCGAAAATACCGATTTCGGCCCATTTTTGTTGTGTGGTACGAAAATTGCCATAAAGTGCAGATGAAATCGACGACCGGAGGATCCTTGTGGCTTTCTTCTCCTAAATTTATAACTGTGTCTAGGGTTCCGTGTCGAATTTCAAACTCTAGCCATCGTCCGGCCCTAAAATACAGTTTTCGGCCCATTTTAGTCAGGTGGTACGAAAATCGCTTGAAAAGCGCAGATGAAATCAACGACCGGGAGATCCTTGTAGCATTCTTCTCCTAAATTTATAACTGTGTCTCGGGTTCTGTGTCGGATTTAAAACCCTAGCCGTCGTCCGGCTCGAAAATAGCAATTTCGACCCATTCTTGTCGGGTGGTACGAAAATCTCCCGAAAAGTGCAGATGAAATTGACAATCGGGTGATCCTTGTAGCATTCTTCTCCTAAATTTATAACTGTGTCTCGGGTTCCGTGTCGGATTTGATAACCTAGACATCGTCCAACCCGAAAATACCGATTTTGGCCAATTTAAGTCGCGTGGTACGAAAATCGCCCGAAAAGTGCAGATGAAATTGACGACAAGGAGATCCTTGTAGCATTCATCTCCTGAATTTATAACAGTGTCTCGGGTTCCGTGTCGGATTTCAAACCGTAGCCATCGTCCGACCCGAAAATACCTATTTCGTCCCATTTTTGTCGGGTGGTACGAAAATCGCCCAAAAAGTGCAGATGAAATTGACGACTAGGAGATCTTTGTAGCATTCTTCTCCTAAATTTATAATTGTGTCTCGGGTTCCGTGTCGGATTTCAAACCCTAGCCATCGTCCGGCCCGCAAATACTGATTTCGGCCAATTTTAGTCGGGTGGTACGAAAATCGCCCGAAAAGCGAAGATTAAATCGACGACCGGGAGAACCTTGTAGCATTCTTCTCCTAAATTTATAACTGTGTCTCGGGTTCTGGGTCGGATTTAAAACCCTAGCCATCGTCCGGCCTGAGAATACCGATTTCGGCCCATTTTTGTCGTGTGGTACGAAAATCGCCCGAAAAGTGCAGATGAAATCGACGACCGGAGGATCCTTGTAGCTTTCTTCTCCTAAATTTATAACTGTGTCTCGGGTTCTGTGTCGGATTTCAAACTCTAGCCATCGTCCAACCCTAAAATACCGTTTTCGGCCCATTTTAGTCAAATGGTACTAAAATCGCTCGAAAAGCGCAGATGAAATCGACGACCGGGAGATCCTTGTAGCATTCTTCTCCTAAATTTATAAATGTGTCTCGGGTTCTATGTCGGATTTAAAACCCTAGCCGTCGTCCGGCCCGCAAAATCCGATTTCGACCCATTCTTGTCGGGTGGTACGAAAAACGCCTGAAAAGTGCAAATGAAATCGACGACCAGGGGATCCTTGTAGCATTCTTCTCCTAAATTTATAACTGTGTCTCGAGTTCCGTGTCAGATTTCAAACCCTAGCCATCGTCCGGCCCGAAAATACCTATTTCGGCCCATTTTTGTCGGGTGGTACGAAAATAGCCCGAAAAATGCAGATGAAATCTACGACCGGAGGATCCTTGTAGCATTCTTCTCCTAAATTTATAACTGTGTCTCGGGTTCTGTGTCGGATTTCAAACTCTAACCATCGTCCGGCCCGAAAATACCGATTTCGGCCCATTTTAGTCGGGCGGTACGAAAATCGCCCGAAAAGCGCTGATGAAATCGACGACCGGGAGATCATTGTAGCATTCTTCTCCTAAATTTATAACTGTGTCTCGGGTTTTGTGTCGGATTTAAAACCCTAGCCATCGTCCGGCCCGAAAATACATATTTCGACCCATTCTTGTCGGGTGGTACGAAAAACGCCCGAAAAGTGCAAATGAAATCGACGACCAGGGGATCTTTGTAGCATTCTTCTCCTATATTTATAACTGTGTCTCGGGTTCCGTGTCGGATTTCAAACCCTAGCCATCTACCAGCCCGAAAATACCGATTTCGGCCCATTTTTGTCGTGTGGTACTAAATCGACGACCGAAGGATCCTTGTAGCATTCTTCTCCTAAATTTATAACTGTGTCTCGGGTTCCGTGTCGGATTTAAAACCCTAGCCATCGTACGGCTCAAAAATACCGATTTCGGCCCATTCTTGTCGGGTGGTACGAAAATCGCCCGAAAAGTGCAGATGAAATCGACGATCGAGAGATCCTTGTAGCATTCATCTCCTAAATTTATAACAGTGTCTCGAGTTTCATGTCGGATTTCAAACCCTAGCCATCGTCCGGCCCGAAAATACCTATTTCGTCCCATTTTTTTTGGGTGGTACGAAAATCGCCCGAATAGTGCAAATGAAATCGACGACCGGGAGATCTTTGTAGCATTCTTCTCCTAAATTTATAACTGTGTCTCGGGTTCCGTGTCGGATTTCAAACCCTAGCCATCGTCTGGCCCGAAAATACCGATTTCGGCCCATTTTTGACGTGTGGTACGAAAATCACCCGAAAAGTGTAGATGAAATCGACGACCGGGAGATCTTTGTAGCATTCTTCTCCTAAATTTATAACTGTGTCTCGGGTTCCGTGTCGGATTTCAAACCCTAGCCATTGTATGGCCTGAAAATACCGATTTCGGCCCATTTTTGTCGTGTGGTACGAAAATCGGACGAAAAGTGCAAATGAAATCGAAGACCCGAGGATCCGTGTAGCACTCTTCTCCTAAATTTATAACTGTGTCTCGCGTTCCGTGTCCGATATCAAACCCTAGCCATCGTTCGGCCCAAAAATACCGATTTCGGCCAATATATGTCGGGTGGTACGAAAATCGCCCGAAAAGTGCAGATGAAATCGACGACCGGGAGATCATTGTAACATTCATCTCCTAAATTTATAACAGTGTCTCGAGTTCCGTGTCGGATTTCAAACCCTAGCCATCGTCCGGCCCGAAAATACCTATTTCGTCCCATTTTTTTTGGGTGGTACGAAAATCGCCCGAATAGTGCAAATGAAATCGACGACCGGGAGATCTTTGTAGCATTCTTCCCCTAAATTTATAACTGTGTCTCGGGTTCCGTGTCGGATTTCAAACCCTAGCCATCGTCTGGCCCGAAAATACCGATTTCGGCCCATTTTCGTCGTGTGGTACGAAAATCACCCGAAAAGTGCAGATGAAATCGACGACCGGGAGATCCTTGTAGCATTCTTCTCCTAAATTTATAACTGTGTCTCGGGTTCCGTGTCGGATTTCAAACCCTAGCCATTGTATGGCCTGAAAATACCGATTTCGGCCCATTTTTGTCGTGTGGTACGGAAATCGGACGAAAAGTGCAGATGAAATCGAAGACCCGAGGATCCGTGAAGCACTCTTCTCCTAAATTTATAACTGTGTCTCGCGTTCCGTGTCAGATATCAAACCCTAGCCATCGTCCGGCCCAAAAATACCGATTTCGGCCAATATATGTCGGGTGGTACGAAAATCGCCCGAAAAGTGCAGATGAAATCGACGACCGGGAGATCCTTGTAGCATTCTTCTCCTGAATTTATAACTGTGTCTCGGGTTCCGTGTCGGATTTCAAACCCTAGCCATCGTCCGGCTCGAAAATACCAATTTCGGCCCATTTTTGTCGTGTGGTACGAAAATCGCCCGAAAAGTGCAGATGAAATCGATGACCGGGAGATCCTTGTAGCATTCTTTTCCTAAATTTATAATTGTGTCTTGGGTTCCATGTCGGATTTCAAACCCTAGCCATCGTCGCGCCCAAAAGTACCAATTTCGGCCAATTTAAATCGGGTGGTACGAAAATTGCCCGAAAAGTGCAGATGAAATCGACGACCAGGAGATCCTTGTAGCATTCTTCTCCTTAATTTATAACTGTGTCTCGGGTTCCGTATCGGATTTAAAACACTAGCCATTGCCCGGCCCAAAAATATTGATTTCGGCCCATTCTTGTCAGGTGGTACGAAAAACGCCCGAAAAGTGCAGATGAAATCGACGACCGGAGGATCCTTGTAGCATTCTTCTCCTAAATTTATAACTGTGTCTCGGGTTCTGTGTCGGATTTCATACCCTAGCCATCGTCCAGCCCGAAAATACCGATTTCGGCCCATTTTTGTCGTGTGGTACGAAAATCGCCTGAAAAATGTAGATGAAATCGACGACCGGGAGATCCTTGTAGCATTCTTCTCCTAAATTTATATCTGTGTCTCGGGTTCCGTGTCGGATTTCAAACCCTAGCCATCGTCCGGCCCAAAAATACCGATTTCGGCCAATTTAAGTCGGGTGGTACGAAAATCGCCCGAAAAGTGTAGATGAAATCGACGACCGGGAGATCCTTGTAGCATTCATCTCCTAAATTTATAACAGTGTCTCGAGATCCGTATTGGATTTCAAACCCTAGCCATCGTCCGGCCCGAAAATACCTATTTCGTCCCATTTTTGTTGGGTGGTACGAAAATCGCTCGAAAAGTGCAGATCAAATCGACGACCGGAGGATCCCTGTAGCTTTCTTCTCTGAAATTTATAATTGTGTCTCGGGTACCGTGTCGGATTTTCAAACCCTAGCCGTCGTCCGGCCCAAAAATACCGATTTCGGCCCATTATAGTCGGGTGGTACGAAAATCGCCCGAAAAGTGCAGATGAAATCGACGACCTGGGGATCCTTTTTGCATTCTTCTCCTAAATTTATAACTGTGTCTCGGGTTCCGTGTCGGATTTCAAACCCTAGCCATCGTCCGGCCCAAAAATACCGATTTCGGCCCATTTTTGTCGTGTGGTACGACAATCGCCCGGAAAATGCAGATTAAATCGACGACCGGAGGATCTTTGTAGCATTCTTCTCCCAAATTTATAACTATGTCTCGGGTTCCGTGTCGGATTTCAAATCCTAGCCATCGTCCGGCCCAAAAATATCGATTTCTGCCCATTTTTGTCGTGTGGTACGAAAATCGCCCGAAAAGTGCAGATGAAATCGACGACCGGAGGATCCCTGTAGCTTTCTTCTCCTAAATTTATAATTGTGTCTCGGGTTCTGTGTTGCATTTCAAACACTAGCCGTTGTCCGGCCCGAAAATACCGATTTCGGCCCATTTTAGTAGAGTGGTACGAAAATCTTCTGAAAAGTGCAGATGAAATCAACGACTGGGAGATCCTTGTAGCATTCTTCTCCTAAATTTATAACTGTGTCTCGAGTTCCGTGTTGGATTTAAAACCCTAACCATCGTTCGGCCTGAAAATACCGATTAAGGCCCATTTTTGTCGGGTGGTACGAAAATTGGCCGAAAAGTGCAGATGAAATCGACGACCTGGGGATCCTTGTAGCATTCTTCTCTTAAATTTATAACTGTGTCTCGGGTTCGATGTCGGATTTCAAACCCTAGGCATCGTCTAGCCCGAAAATACCGATTTTGGCCCATTTTAGTCGGGTGGTACGAAAATCGCCCTAAAAAGTGCAGATGAAATCGAAGACCGGGAGAACCTTCTAGCATTTTTCTCCTAAATTTATAACTGTGTCTCAGGTTCCGTGTCGGATTTCAAACCCTAGCCATCGACCGGCCCGAAAATACCGATTTTGGCCCATTTTTTTCGTGTGGTACGATAATCGCCCGAAAAGTGCAGATTAAATCGACGACCGGAGGATCCCTGTAGCATTCTTCTCCTAAATTTATAACTGTGTCTCGGGTTCCGTGTCAGATTTCAAACCCTAGCCATCGTCCGGCCCAAAAATAACGATTTCGGCCCATTTTTGTCGTGTGGTATGAAAATCGCCCGAAAAGTGCAGATGAAATCGACGACCGGAGGATCCTTGTAGCATTCTTCTCCTAAATTTATAACTGTGTCTCGAGTTCTGTGTCGGATTTAAAACCCTAGCCATCGTCCGGCCCAAAAATACCGATTTCGGCCCATTTTAGTCGGGTTGTACGAAAATCGCTCGAAAAGTGTAGATGAAATCGACGACCTGGGGATCCTTGTAGCATTCTTCTCCTAAATTTATAACTGTGTCACGTGTTCCGTGTCTGATTTAAAACCCTAGCCATCGTCCGTCCCGAAAATACCGATTTCGGCCCATTTTTTTCGTGTGGTACGAAAATCGCCCGAAAAGTGCAGATGAAATCGACGACCAGAGGATCCTTGTAGTATTCTTCTCCTAAATTTATAACTGTGTCTCGGGTTCCGTGTTGGATTTCAAACCCTAGCCATCGTCCAGCTCGAAAATACCGATTTCGGCCCATTTTTGTCATGTGGTAAGAAAATAGCCCGAAAAGTGCAGATTAAATCGACGACCGGGAGAAGTTTGTAGCATTCTTCTCCTAAATTTATAACTGTGTCTCAGGTTCCGTGTCGGATTTCAAACCCTAGCCATCGACCGGCCCGAAAATACCGATTTTGGCCCATTTTTGTCGTGTGGTACGATAATCGCCCGAAAAGTGCAGATTAAATCGACGACCTGAGGATCCTTGTAGCATTCTTCTCCTAAATTTATAACTGTGTCTCGGGTTCCGTGTCAGATTTCAAACCCTAGCCATCGTCCGGCCCAAAAATAACGATTTCGGCCCATTTTTGTCGTGTGGTACGAAAATCGCCCGAAAAGTGCAGATGAAATCGACGACCGGAGGATCCTTGTAGCATTCTTCTCCTAAATTTATAACTGTGTCTCGAGCTCTGTGTCGGATTTAAAACCCTAGCCATCGTCCGGCCCAAAAATACCGATTTCGGCCCATTTTAGTCGGGTGGTACGAAAATCGCCCGAAAAGTGCAAATTAAATCGACGACCTGGGGATCCTTGTAGCATTCTTCTCCTAAATTTATAACTGTGTCTCGGGTTCCGTGTCGGATTTCAAACCCTAGGCATCTTCCGGCCCGAAAATACCGATTTCGGCCCATTTTTATCGGGTGGTACGAAAATCGCCCGAAAAGTGTAGATGAAATCGAAGACCTGGGGATCCTTGTAGCATTCTTCTCCTAAATTTATAACTGTGTCACGGGTTCCGTGTCGGATTTAAAACCCTAGCCATCGTCCGTCCCGAAAATACCGATTTCGGCCCATTTTTGTCGTGTGGTACGAAAATCGCCCGAAAAGTGCAGATGAAATCGATGACCAGAGGATCCTTGTAGCATTCTTCTCCTAAATTCATAACTGTGTCTCGGGTTCCGTGTTGAATTTCAAACCCTAGCCATCGTCCAGCCCGAAAATACCGATTTCGGCCCATTTTTGTCATGTGGTAAGAAAATCGCCCGAAAAGTGCAGATGAAATCGACGACCGGGAGAAGTTTGTAGCATTCTTCTCCTAAATTTATAACTGTGTCTCAGGTTCCGTGTCGGATTTCAAAACCTAGCCATCGACCGGCCCGAAAATACCGATTTTGGCCCATTTTTGTCGGTTGGAACGAAAATCTCCCAATAAGTGCAAAATGAAATCGACGACCGGAGGATCCTTGTAGCATTCTTCCCCTAAATTTATAACTGTGTCTCGGGTTCTGTGTCGGATTTCAAACCCTAGCCATCGTACGGCACGAAAATACCTATTTCATCCCATTTTTGTTGGGTGGTACGAAAATCGCCCGAAAAGTGTAGATGAAATCGACGACCGGGAGATCCTTGTAGCATTCTTCTCCTAAATTTATAATTGTGTCTCGGGTTCCGTGTCGGATTTCAAAACCTAGGCATCGTCCGGCCCGAAAATACCGATTTCGGCCCATTTTAGTCGATAGGTACGAAAATCGCCCGAAAAGTGCAGATCAAATCGACGACCGGAGGATCCCTGTAGCTTTCTTCTCTGAAATTTATAATTGTGTCTCGGGTACCGTGTCGGATTTCAAACCCTAGCCGTCGTCCGGCCCGAAAATACCTATTTCGGCCCATTATAGTCGGGTGGTACGAAAATCTTCCGAAAAGTGCAGATGAAATTGACGGCTGGGAGATCCTTGTAGCATTCTTTTCCTAAATTTATAATTGTGTCTCGAGTTCCGTGTCAAATTTAAAACCCTTACCCATTGTCCGGCTCGAAAATACCGGTTTCGGCCCATTTTTGTCGGCTGGTACGAAAATCGCCCGAAAAGTGCATATGAAATCGACGACCTGGGGATCCTTGTAGCATTCTTCTCCTAAATTTATAACTGTGTCTCGGGTTCCGTGTCGGATTTCAAACCCTAGCCATCGTCCGGCCCGAAAATACCGATTTCGGCCCATTTTTGTCGTGTGGTACGACAATCGCCCGGAAAATGCAGATTAAATCGACGACCGGAGGATCCCTGTAACATTCTTCTCCTAAATTTATAACTGTGTCTCGGGTTCCGTGTTGGATTTCAAATCCTAGCCATCGTCCGGCCCAAAAATACCGATTTCGGCCCATTTTTGTCGTGTGGTACGAAAATCGCCCGAAAAGTGCAGATGAAATCGACGACCGGAGGATCCCTGTAGCTTTCTTCTCCTAAATTTATAACTGTGTCTCGGGTTCTGTGTTGCATTTCAAACCCTAGCCGTTGTCCGGCCCGAAAATACCGATTTCGGCCCATTTTAGTCGAGTGGTACGAAAATCTTCTGAAAAGTGCAGATGAAATCAACGACCGGGAGATCCTTGTAGCATTCTTCTCCTAAATTTATAACTGTGTCTCGAGTTCCGTGTTGGATTTAAAACCCTAACCATCGTCCGGCCTGAAAATACCGATTTAGGCCCGAAAAGTGCAGATGAAATCGACGACCTGGGGATCCTTGTATCATTCTTCTCTTAAATTTATAACTGTGTCTCGGGTTCCATGTCGGATTTTCAAACCCTAGGCATCGTCCGGCCCGAAAATACCGATTTTGGCCCATTTTAGTCGGGTGGTACGAAAATCGCCCGAAAAAGTGCAGATGAAATCGAGGACCGGGAGAACCTTATAGCATTTTTCTCCTAAATTTATAACTGTGTCTCAGGTTCCGTGTCGGATTTCAAACCCTAGCCATCGATCGGCCCAAAAATACCGATTTTGGCCCATTTTTGTCGTGTGGTACGATAATCGCCCGAAAAGTGCAGATTAAATCGACGACCGAGAGAAGTTTGTAGCACTCTTCTCCTAAATTTATAACTTCGTCTCAGGTTCCGTGTCGGATTTCGATCCCTAGCCATCGACCGGCCCGAAAATACCGATTTTGAATCATTTTTGTCGTGTGGTACGATAATCGCCCGAAAAGTGCAGATTAAATCGACGACCTGAGGATCCATGTAGCATTCTTCTCCTAAATTTATAACTGTGTCTCGGGTTCCGTGTCAGATTTCAAACCCTAGCCATCGTCCGGCCCAAAAATAATGATTTCGGCCCATTTTTGTCGTGTGGTACGAAAATCGCCCGAAAAGTGCAGATTAAATCGACGACGGGGAGAAGTTTGTAGCATTCTTCTCCTAAATTTATAACTGTGTCTCAGGTTCCGTGTCGGATTTCAAAACCTAGCCATCGACCGGCCCGAAAATACCGATTTCGGCCCATTTTTGTCGGTTGGAACGAAAATCGCCCGATAAGTGCAGATGAAATCGACGATCGGAGGATCCTTGTAGCATTCTTCCCCTAAATTTATAAATGTGTCTCGGGTTCCGTGTCGGATTTCAAACCCTAGCCATCGTCCGGCCCGAAAATACCGATTTTGGCCCATTTTAGTCGGGTGGTACGAAAATTGCCCGAAAAGTGCAGATGAAATCGACGACCAGAGGATCCCTGTAGCATTCTTCTCCTAAATTTATAACTGTTTCTCGGGTTCCGTGTCAGATTTCAAACCCTAGCCATTGTCCGGCCCAAAAATAACAATTTCGGCCCATTTTTATCGTGTAGTACGAAAATCGCCCGAAAAGTGCAGATGAAATCGACGACCGGAGATCCTTGTAGCATTCTTCTCCTAAATTTATAACTGTGTCTCGAGTTCTGTGTCGGATTTAAAACCCTAGCCATCGTCCGGCCCAAAAATACCGATTTCGGCTCATTTTAGTCGGGTGGTACGAAAATCGCCCGAAAAGTGTAGATGAAATCGACGACCTGGGGATCCTTGTAGCATTCTTCTCCTAAATTTATAACTGTGTCACGGGTTCCGTGTCGGATTTAAAACCCTAGCCATCGTCCGTCCCGAAAATACCGATTTCGGCCAATTTTTGTCGTCTGGTACGAAAATCGCCCGAAAAGTGCAGATGAAATCGACGACCAGAGGATCCTTGTAGTATTCTTCTCCTAAATTTATAACTGTGTCTCGGGTTCCGTGTTAAATTTCAAACCCTAGCCATCGTCCAGCCCGAAAATACCGATTTCGGCCCATTTTTGTCATGTGGTAAGAAAATCGCCCGAAAAGTGTAGATGAAATCGATGACCAGGAGAAGCTTGTAGCACTCTTCTCCTAAATTTATAACTGTGTCTCAGGTTCCGTGTCGGATTTCGAACCCTAGCCATCGACCGGCCCGAAAATACCGATTTTGGACCATTTTTGTCGTGTGGTACGATAATCGCCCGAAAAGTGCAGATGAAATCGACGACCGGGAGATCCTTGTAGCATTCTTCTCCTAAATTTATAATTGTGTCTCGGGTTCCGTGTCGGATTTCAAAACCAAGGCATCGTCCGGCCTGAAAATACCGATTTCAGCCCATTTTAGTCGGGAGGTACGAAAATCGCCCGAAAAGTGCAGATCAAATCGACGACCGGAGGATCCCTGTAGCTTTCTTCTCTGAAATTTATATTTGTGTCTCGGGTACCATGTCGGATTTCAAACCCTAGCCGTCGTCCGACCCAAAAATACCGATTTCGGCCCATTATAGTCGGGTGGTACGAAAATCTTCCGAAAAGTGCAGATGAAATCAACGACTGGGAGATCCTTGTAGAATTCTTCTCCTAAATTTATAATTGTGTCTCGAGTTCCGTGTCAGATTTAAAACCCTAGCCATCGTCCGGCCCGTAAATACCGATTTCGGCCCATTTTTGTCGGGTGGTACGAAAATCGCCCGAAAAGTGCAGATGAAATCGACGACCTGGGGATCCTTGTAGCATTCTTCACCTAAATTTATAACTGTGTCTCGGGTTCCGTGTCGGATTTCAAACCCTAGCCATCGTCCGGCCCGAAAATACCGATTTCGGCCCATTTTTGTCGTGTGGTACGACAATCGCCCGAAAAGTGCAGATTAAATCGACGACCGGAGGATCCCTGTAGCATTCTTCTCCTAAATTTATAACTGTGTCTCGGGTTCCGTGTCGGATTTCAAATCCTAGCCATCGTCCGGCCCAAAAATACTGATTTCGGCCCATTTTTGTCGTTTGGTACGAAAATCGCCCGAAAAGTGCAGATGAAATCGACGACCAGAGGATCCTTGTAGCATTCTTCTCCTAAATTTATACCTGTGTCTCGAGTTCTGTGTCGGATTTAAAACCAAAGCCATCGTCCGGCCCAAAAATACCGATTTCGGCCCATTTTAGTCGGGTGGTACGAAAATCGCCCGAAAAGTGCAAATTAAATCGACGACCTGGGGATCCTTGTAGCATTCTTCTCCTAAATTTATAACTGTGTCTCAGGTTCCGTGTCGGATTTCAAACCCTAGGCATCTTCCGGCCCAAAAATACCGATTTCGGCCCATTTTTGTCGGGTGGTACGAAAATCGCCCGAAAAGTGTAGATGAAATCGACGACCTGGGGATCCTTGTAGCATTCTTCTCCTAAATTTATAACTGTGTCACGGGTTCCGTGTCGGATTTAAAACCCTAGCCATCGTCTGTCCCGAAAATACCAATTTCGGCCCATTTTTGTCGTGTGGTACGAAAATCGCCCGAAAAGTGCAGATGAAATCGACGACCAGAGGAACCTTGTAGCATTGTTCTCCTAAATTCATAACTGTGTCTCGGGTTCCGTGTTGGATTTCAAACCCTAGCCATCGTCCAGCCCGAAAATACCGATTTCGGCCCATTGTTGTCATGTGGTAAGAAAATCGCCCGAAAAGTGCAGATTAAATCGACGACCGGGAGAAGTTTGTAGCATTCTTCTCCTAAATTAATAACTGTGTCTCAGGTTCCGTATTGGATTTCAAAACCTAGCCATCGACCGGCCCGAAAATACCGATTTCGGCCTATTTTTGTCGGTTGGAACGAAAATCGCCCGATAAGTGCAGATGAAATCGACGACCGGAGGATCCTTGTAGCATTCTTCCCCTAAATTTATAACTGTGTCTCGGGTTCCGTGTCGGATTTCAAACCCTAGCCATCGTCCGACCCAAAAATACCGATTTCGGCTCATTTTAGTCGGGTGGTACGAAAATCGCCCGAAAAGTGTAGATGAAATCGACGACCTGGGGATCCTTGTAGCATTCTTCTCCTAAATTTATAACTGTGTCACGGGTTCCGTGTCGGATTTAAAACCCTAGCCATCGTCCGTCCCGAAAATACCGATTTCGGCCCATTTTTATCGTGTGGTACGAAAATCGCCCGAAAAGTGCAGATGAAATCGACGCCCAGAGGATCCTTGTAGTATTCTTCTCCTAAATTTATAACTGTGTCTCGGGTTCCGTGTTAAATTTCAAACCCTAGCCATCGTCCAGCCCGAAAATACCGATTTCGGCCCATTTTTGTCATGTGGTAAGAAAATCGCCCGGAAAGTGTAGATGAAATCGATGACCGGGAGAAGTTTGTAGCACTCTTCTCCTAAATTTATAACTGTGTCTCAGGTTCCGTGTCGGATTTCGAACCCTAGCCATCGACCGGCCCGAAAATACCGATTTTGGCCCATTTTTGTCGTGTGGTACGATAATCGCCCGAAAAGTGCAGATTAAATCGACGACTTGAGGATCCCTGTAGCATTCTTCTCCTAAATTTATAACTGTGTCTCGGGTTCCGTTTCAGATTTCAAACCCTAGCCATCTTCCGGCCCAAAAATAACGATTTCGGCCCATTTTTGTCGTGTGGTACGAAAATCGCCCGAAAAGTGCAGATGAAATCGACGACCGGAGGATCCTTGTAGCATTCTTCTCCTAAATTTATAACTGTGTCTCGAGTTCTGTGTCGGATTTAAAACCCAAGCCATCGTCCGGCCCAAAAATACCGATTTCGGCCCATTTTAGTCGGGTGGTACGAAAATCGCCCGAAAAGTGCAAATGAAATCGACGACCTGGGGATCCTTGTAGCATTCTTCTCCTAAATTTATAATTGTGTCACGGGTTCCGTGTCGGATTTAAAACCCTAGCCATCGTTTGTCCCGAAAATACCGATTTCGGCCCATTTTTGTCGTGTGGTACGAAAATCGCCCCAAAAGTGCAGATCAAATCGACGACCAGAGGATCCTTGTAGCATTCTTCTCCTAAATTCATAACTGTGTCTCGGGTTCCGTGTTGGATTTCAATCCCTAGCCATCGTCCAGCCCGAAAATACCGATTTCGGCCCATTTTTGTCATGTGGTAAGAAGATCGCCCGAAAAGTGCAGATGAAATCGACGACCGGGAGAAGTTTGTAGCATTCTTCTCCTAAATTTATAACTGTGTCTCAAGTTCCGTGTCGGATTTCAAAACCTAGCCATCGACCGGCCCGAAAATACCGATTTCGGCCCATTTTTGTCGGTTGGAACGAAAATCGCCCGATAAGTGCAGATGAAATCGACGACCGGAGGATCCTTGTAGCATTCTTCCCCTAAAATTATACCTATGTCTCGGGTTCCGTGTCGGATTTCAAACCCTAGCCATCGTCCGGCCCGAAAATACCGATTTTGGCCCATTTTAGTCGGGTGGTACGAAAATTGCCCGAAAAGTGCAGATGAAATCGACGACCAGAGGATCCTTGTAGCATTCTTCTCCTAAATTTATAACTGTGTCTTGGGTTCCGTGTCGGATTTCAAACCCTAGCCATCGTCTGCCCGAAAATACCGATTTCGGGCCATTTTTGTCGGGTGGTACGAAAATCGCCCGAAAAGTGCAGATGAAATCGACGACCGGGAGATCCTTGTAGCATTCTTCTCCTAAATTTATAATTGTGTCTCGGGTTCCGTGTCGGATTTCAAAACCAAGGCATCGTCCGACTTGAAAATACCGATTTCGGCCCATTTTAGTCGGGAGGTACGAAAATCGCCCGAAAAGTGCAGATCAAATCGACGACCGGAGGATCCCTGTAGCTTTCTTCTCTGAAATTTATATTTGTGTCTCGGGTACCATGTCGGATTTCAAACCCTAGCCGTCGTCCGGCCCGAAAATACCGATTTCGGCCCATTATAGTCGGGTGGTACGAAAATCTTTTGAAAAGTGCAGATGAAATCAACGACTGGGAGATCCTTGTAGAATTCTTCTCCTAAATTTATAATTGTGTCTCGAGTTCCGTGTCAGATTTAAAACCCTAGCCATCGTCCGGCCCGTAAATACCGATTTCGGCCCATTTTTGTCGGGTGGTACGAAAATCGCCCGAAAAGTGCAGATGAAATCGACGACCTGGGGATCCTTGTAGCATTCTTCTCCTAAATTTATAAGTCTGTCTCGGGTTCCGTGTTGGATTTCAAACCCTAGCCATCGTCCGGCCCGAAAATACCGATTTCGGCCCATTTTTGTCGTGTGGTACGACAATCGCCCGAAAAGTGCAGATTAAATCGACGACCGGAGGATCCCTGTAGCATTCTTCTCCTAAATTTATAACTGTGTCTCGGGTTCCGTGTCGGATTTCAAATCCTAGCCATCGTCTGGCCCAAAAATACTGATTTCGGCCCATTTTTGTCGTTTGGTACGAAAATCGCCCGAAAAGTGCAGATGAAATCGACGACCAGAGGATCCTTGTAGCATTCTTCTCCTAAATTTATAACTGTGTCTCGAGTTCCGTGTCGGATTTAAAACCCTAGCCATCGTCCGACCCAAAAATACCGATTTCGGCCCATTTTTGTCGGGTGGTACGAAAATCGCCCGAAAAGTGCAGATTAAATCGACGACCTGGGGATCCTTGTAGCATTCTTCTCCTAAATTTATAACAATGTCTCAGGTTCCGTGTCGGATTTCAAACCCTAGGCATCGTTCTGCCCGAAAATACTGATATCGGCCCATTTTTGTCGGGTGGTACGAAAATCGCCCAAAAAGTGGAGATGAAATCGACGACCTGGGAATCCTTGTTGCATTCTTCTCCTAAATTTATAACTGTGTCTCGGGTTCCGTCTCGGATTTCAAACACTAGCCATCGACCGGCCCAAAAATATCGATTTCGGCCCATTTTTGTCGGTTGGAACGAAAATCGCTCGATAAGTGCAGATGAAATCGACGACCGAATGATCCTTGTAGCATTCTTCACCTAAATTTATAACTGAGTCTCGGGTTCCGTGTCGGATTTCAAACCCTAGCCATCGTCTGGCCCGAAATACCGATTTTGGCCGATTTTTGTCGTGTGGTACGACAATCGCCTGAAAAGTGTAGATGAAATCGACGACCAGAGGATCCTTGTAGCATTGTTCTCCTAAATTTATAACTGTGTCTCGGGTTCTGTGTCGAATTTCAAACCCTAGCCATCGTTCGACCCGAAAATACCGGTTTCGGCCCATTTTTGTCAATAGGAACGAAAATCGCCCGAAAAGTGCAGATGAAATCGACGACCGGAGGATCCTTGTAGCCTTCATCTCCTAAATTTATAACTGTGTTTCAAGTTCCATGTTGGATTTCAAACCCTAGCCATCGTCCGGCCCGAAAATACCGATTTCGGCCCATTTTTGTCGGGTGGTACGAAAATCTTCTGAAAAGTGCAGATGAAATCGACGACAGGGAGATCGTTGTAGCATTCTTCTCTTAAATTTATAACTCTGTCTCGGGTTTCATGTCGGATTTCAAACCCTAGCCATAGTCCGGGCCGAAAATACTGATTTCGTCCCATTTTTGTCGTGTGGTACGAAAATCGCCCGAAAAGTGCAGATGAAATCGACGACCAGAGGATCCCTGTAGCTTTCTTCTCCTCAATTTACAACTGTGTCTCGGGTTCTGTGTTGCATTTCAAACCCTAGCCGTCGTCCAGCCCGAAAATACCGATTTCGGCCCATTTTTGTCGAGTGGTACGAAAATCTTCCGAAAAGTGCAGATGAAATCAACGACTGGGAGATCCTTGTAGCATTCTTCTCCTAAATTTATAACTGTGTCTCGAGTTCCGTGTTGGATTTAAAACCCTAGCCATTGTCCAGCCCAAAAATACCGATTTAGGCCCATTTTTGTCGGGTGGTACGAAAATTGCCCGAAAAGTGCAGATGAAATCGACGACCTGGGGATCCTTGTAGCATTCTTCTCCTAAATTTATAACTGTGTCTCGGGTTCCATGTCGGATTTCAAACCCTAGCCATCGACCAGCCCGAAAATATCGATTTCGGCCCATTTTTGTCGGTTGGAACGAAAATCGCTCGATAAGTGCAGATGAAATCAACGACCCGAGGATCCTTGTAGCATTCTTCTCCTAAATTAATAACTGTGTCTCGGGTTCCGTGTCGGATTTCAAACCCTAGCCATCGACCGGCCCGAAAATATCGATTTCGGCCCATTTTTGTCGGTTGGAACGATCATCGCATGATAAGTGCAGATGATATCGACGAGCGGAGGATTCTTGTAGCATTCTTATACTAAATTTATAACTGTGTCTCGGGTTCCGTGTTGGATTTCAAACCCTAGCCATCGTCCTGCCCGAAAATACCGATTTCGGCCCATTTTTGTCGGTTGGAACGAAAATCGCCCGATAAGTGCAGATGAAATCAACGACCCGAGGATCCTTGTAGCATTCTTCTCCTAAATTAATAACTGTGTCTCGGGTTCCGTGTCGGATTTCAAACCCTAGCCATCGACCGGCCCGAAAATATCGATTTCGGCCCATTTTTGTCGGTTGGAACGATCATCGCATGATAAGTGCAGATGATATCGACGAGCGGAGGATTCTTGTAGCATTCTTATACTAAATTTATAACTGTGTCTCGGGTTCCGTGTTGGATTTCAAACCCTATCCATCGTCCTGCCCGAAAATACCGATTTCGGCCCATTTTAGTCGGTTGGAACGAAAATCGCCCGATAAGTGCAGATGAAATCGACGACCGGAGGATCCATGTAGCATTCTTCTCCTAAATTTATAACTGTGTCTCGGGTTCCGTGTCGGATTTCAAACCCTAGCCATCGTCCGGCCCGAAAATACCGATTTTGACCCATTTTAGTCGGGTGGTACGAAAATCGCCCGAAAAGTGCAGATGAAATCAACGACCGGGACAACCTTGTAGCATTCTTCTCCTAAATTTATAACTGTGTCTCGGGTTCCGTGTCGGATTTCAAACCCTAGCCATCGACCAGCCCGAAAATATAGATTTCGGCCCATTTTTGTCAGTTGGAACGAAAATCGCCTGATAAGTGCAGATGAAATCGACGACCCGAGGATCCTTGTAGCATTCTTCTCCTAAATTAATAAATGTGTCTCGGGTTCCGTGTCGGATTTCAAACCCTAGCCATCGACCGGTCCGAAAATATCGATTTCGGCCCATTTTTATCGGTTGGAACGAAAATTGCCCGATAAGTGCAGATGATATCGACGACCGGAGGATCCTTGTAGCATTCTTATACTAAATTTATAACTGTGTCTCGGGTTCCGTGTCGGATTTCAAACCCTAGCCATCGTCCGGAAAGAAAATACCGATTTCGGCCCATTTTTGTCGGGTGGTACGAAAATCGCCCGAAAAGTGCAGATTAAATCGACGACCGGAGGATCCCTGTAGCATTCTTCTCTTTAATTTATAACCGTGTCTCGGGTAACGTGTCCGATTTCAAACCCTAGCCGTAGTCCGGCCCGAAAATACCGATTTCGGCCCATTTTTGTCGTGTGGTACGAAAATCTTCCGAAAAGTGCAGATGAAATCGACAACTGGGAGATCCTTGTAGCATTCTTCTCCAAAATTTATAACTGTGTCTCGAGTTCCGTGTCGGATTTAAAACCCTAGCCATCGTCCGGAAAGAAAATACCGATTTCGGCCCATTTTTGTCGGATGGTACGAAAGTCGCCCGAAAAGTGCAGATGAAATCGACGACCTGGGTATCCTTGTAGCATTCTTCTCCTAAATTTATAACTGTGTCTGGGGTTCCGTGTCGGATTTCAAACCCTAGGCATCGTCCGACCAAATAGCGATTTCGGCATATTTTTGTCGAGTGGTACGAAAATCGCCCGAAAAGTGCAGATGAAATCGACGACCGGAGGATCCTTGTAGCATTCTTCTCCTAAATTTATAACTGTGTCTCAAGTTCCGTGTCGGATTTAAAACCCTAGCCATCGTTCGTCCCGAAAATACTGATTTCGGCCCATTTTTGTCGTGTGGTACGAAAATGGCCCGAAAAGTGCAGATGAAATCGACGACCAGAGGATCCTTGTAGCATTCTTCTCCTAAATTTATAACTGTGTATCGGGTTCCGTGTCGGATTTCAAACCCTAGCCATCGTCCGGCCCAAAAATACCGATTTCGGCCCATTCTTGTCGGGTGGTACGAAAAACGCCCGAAAAGTGTAGATGAAATCCACGACCGGGAGATCCTTCTAGCATTCTTCTCCTAAATTTATAATTGTGTGTCGGGTTCCGTGTCGGATTTCAAACCCTAGCCATCGTCCAGCCCGAAAATACCGATTTCGGCCAATTTTTGTCGTGTGGTACGAAAATCGCCCGAAAAGTGCAGATGAAATCGACGACCTGATGATCCTTGTAGCATTCTTCTCCTAAATTTATAATTGTGTCTCGGGTTTCGTGTCGGATTTAAAACTCTAGCCATCGCCCGACCCGAAAATACCGATTTAAGCCAATTTTAGTCGGTTGGTACGAAAATCGCCCGAAAAGCGCAGATGAAATTGACGACCGGGAGATACTTGTAGCATTCTTCTCCTAAATTTATCACTATGTCTCGAGTTCCGTGTCAGATTTAAAACCCTAGCCATCGTCCGGCCCAAAAATACCGATTTCGGTCCATTTTAGTCGGGTGGTATGAAAATCGCCCGAAAAGCGCAGATGAAATCGACGACTGGGAGATCCTTGTAGCATTCTTCTCCTATATTTATAACTATGTCTCGGGTTCCGTGTCGGATTTCAAACCCTTGCCATCGTCCAGCCCGAAAATACCGATTTCGCCTCATTTTTGTCGTGTGGTACGAAAATCGCCCGAAAAGTGCAGATGAAATCGACTACCGGGAGATCCTTGTAGCAATCTTCCCCTAAATTTATAATTGTGTCTCGGGTTCCGTGTCGGATTCCAAACCCTAGCCATCGTCCAGCCTGAAAATACCGATTTCGGCCCATTTTTGTCGTGTGGTACGAAAATCGCCCGAAAAGTGCAGATGAAATCGACGACTGGGAGATCCTTGTAGCATTGTTCTCCTAAATTTATAACTGTGTCTCGGGTTTCGTGTCGGATTTCAAACCGTTGCCATCGTCCAGCCCGAAAATACCGATTTCGGCCCATTTTTGTCGTGTGGTACGAAAATCGCACGAAAAGTGCAGATGAAATCGACGACCTGGAGATCCTTGTAGCATTCTTCTCCTAAATGTATATCTGTGTCTCGGGTTCCGTGTCGGATTTCAAACCCTAGCCATTGTCCAGCCCGAAAATACCGATTTCGGCATATTTTAGTCGAGTGGTACGAAAATCGCCCGAAAAGTGCAGATGAAATCAACGACCGGGAGATCCTTGTAGCATTCTTCTCCTAAATTTATATATGTGTCTCGTGTTCCGTGTCGGATTTCAAAAAATAGCCATCGTCCAGCCCAAAAATACCGATTTCGGCCCATTTTTGTCGTGTGGTACAAAAATCACTTGAAAAGTGCAGATGAAATCGACGACCGGAGGATCCTTGTAACATTCTTCTCCTAAATTTATAACTGTGTCTCGGGTTCCGTGTCGGATTTCAAACCCTTGCCATCGTCCGGCCCAAAAATACCGATTTCGTTCAATTTAAGTCGGGTGGTACGAAAATCGCCCGAAAAGTGCAGATGAAATCGACGACCGGGAGATCCTTGTAGCATTCTTCTCCTAAATTTATAACTGTGTCTCGAGTTCCGTGTCAGATTTCAAACCCTAGCCATCGTCCGGCCCGAAAATACCTATTTCGGCTCATTTTTGTCGGGTGGTACGAAAATCGCCCGAAAATTGTAGATGAAATCGACGACCGGGAGATCCTTGTAGCATTCTTCTCCTAAATTTATAATATTGTCTCGGGTTCAGTGTCGGATTTAAAACCCTAGCCATCGTCGGGCCCAAAAATACCGATTTCGGCCCATTCTTGTCGGGTGGTATGAAAAACGCCCGAAAAGTGCAGATGAAATCCACGACCTGGAGATCCTTCTAGCATTCTTCTCCTAAATTTATAACTGTGTCTCGGGTTCTGTGTCGGATTTCAAACCCTAGCCATCGCTCGGCCCGAAAATACCGATTTCGGCCCATTTTAGTCGGGTGGTATGAAAATCGCCCGAAAAGTGCAGATGAAATCGACGACCGGGAGATCCTTGTAGCATTCTTCTCCTAAACTTATAACTGTGTCTCGGGTTCCGTGTCGGATTTCAAACCCTAGCCATCGTCTAGCCCGAAAATACCGATTTCGGCCAATTTTTGTCGTGTGGTACGAAAATCGCCCGAAAAGTGCAGATGAAATCGACGACCTGATGATCCTTGTAGCATTCTTCTCCTAAATATATAATTGTGTCTCGGGTTTCGTGTCGGATTTAAAACTCTAGCCATCGCCCGACCCGAAAATACCAATTTAAGCCAATTTTAGTCGGGTGGTATGAAAATCGCCCGAAAAGCGCAGATGAAATTGACGACCGGGAGATACATGTAGCATTCTTCTCCTAAATTTATAACTGTGTCTCGAGTTCCGTGTCAGATTTAAAACCCTAGCCATCGTCCGGCCCAAAAATACCGATTTCGGTCCATTTTAGTCGGGTGGTATGAAAATCGCCCGAAAAGCGCAGATGAAATCGACGACTGGGAGATCCTTGTAGCATTCTTCTCCTATATTTATAACTGTGTCTTGGGTTCTGTGTCGGATTTCAAACCCTTGCCATCGTCCAGCTCGAAAATACCGATTTCGGCCCATTTTTGTCGTGTGGTACGAAAATCGCCCGAAAAGTGCAAATGAAATCGACGACCGGGGGATCCTTGTAGCATTCTTCTCCTATATTTATAACTGTGTCTCGGGTTCCGTGTCGAATTTCAAACCCTTGCCATCGTCCAACCCGAAAATACCGATTTGGGCCCATTTTTAGTCGAGTGGTACGAAAATCGCCCGAAAAGTGCAGCTGAAATCAACGACCGGGAGATCCTTGTAGCATTCTTCTCCTAAATTTATATATGTGTCTCGTGTTCCGTGTCGGATTTCAAAACCTAGCCATCGTCCAGCCCAAAAATACCGATTTCGGCCCATTTTTGTCGTGTGGTACAAAAATCACTTGAAAAGTGCAGATGAAATCGACGACCGGAGGATCCTTGTAGCATTCTTCTCCTAAATTTATAACTGTGTCTCGGGTTCCGTGTCGGATTTCAAACCCTAGCCATCGTCCGGCACAAAAATACCGATTTCGTTCAATTTAAGTCGGGTGGTACGAAAATCGCCCGAAAAGTGCAGATGAAATCGACGACCGGGAGATCCTTGTAGCATTCTTCTCCTAAATTTATAACTGTGTCTCGAGTTCCGTGTCAGATTTCAAACCCTAGCCATCGTCCGGCCCGAAAATACCTATTTCGGCTCATTTTTGTCGGGTGGTACGAAAATCGCCCGAAAATTGTAGATGAAATCGACGACCGGGAGATCCTTGTAGCATTTTTCTCCAAAATTTATAATTGTGTCTCGGGTTCCGTGTCGGATTTCAAACCCTAGCCATCGTGGGGCCCAAAAATACCGATTTCGGCCAATTTAAGTCGAGTGGTACGAAAATCGCCCGAAAAGTGCAGATGAAATCGACGACCGGGAGATCCTTGTAGCATTCTTCTCCTAAATTTATAACTGTGTCTCGAGTTCCGAGTCGGATTTCAAACGCTAGCCATCGTCCGGCCCGAAAATACCTATTTCGGCCCATTTTTGTCGGGTGGTACGAAAATCGCCCGAAAAGTGCAGATGAAATCGACGACCGGGAGATCCTTGTAGCATTCTTCTCCTAAATTTATAATTGTGTCTCGGGTTCCGTGTCGGATTTCAAACCCTAGCCATCGTCGGGCCCAAAAATACCGATTTCGGCCAATTTAAGTCAGGTGGTACTAAAATCGCCCAGAAAGTGCAGATGAAATCGACGACCGGGAGATCCTTGTAGCATTCTCCTCCAAAATTTATAACTGTGTCTCGGGTTCCGTATCGGATTTAAAACCCTAGCCATCGTCCGGCCCAAAAATACCGATTTCGGCCCATTCTTGTCGGGTGGTACGAAAAACGCCCGAAAAGTGCAGATGAAATCGACGACCGAGAGATCCTTGTAGCATTCTTCTCCTAAATTTATAACTGTGTCTCGGGTTCCGTGTTGGATTTCAAACCCTAGCCATTGTCCAGCCCGAAAATACCGATTTTGGCCCATTTTTGTCGTGTGGTACGAAAATCGCTTGAAAAGTGTAGATGAAATCGACGACCGGAGGAACCTTGTAGCATTCTTCTCCTAAATTTATAACTGTGTCTCGGGTTCCGTGTCGGATTTCAAACCCTAGCCATCGTCCGACCCAAAAATACCGATTTCGGCCTATTTAAGTCGGGTGGTACGAAAATTGCCCGAAAGTGCAGATGAAATCGACGACCGGGAGATCCTTGTAGCATTCTTCTCCAAAATTTATAACTGTGTCTTGGGTTCCGTGTCGGATTTAAAACCCTAGCCATCGTCCGACCCAAAAATACCGATTTCGGCCCATTCTTGTCGGGTGGTACGAAAATGCTCGAAAAGTGCAGATGAAATCGACGACCGGAGGATCCTTGTAGCATTCTTCTCCTAAATTTATAATTGTGTCTCGGGTTCCGTGTCGGATTTCAATCTCTAGCCATCGTCCAGCCTGAAAATACCGATTTTGGCCCATTTTTGTTGGGTGGTACGAAAATCGCCCGAAAAGTGTAGATGAAATCGACGACCGGAGGAACCTTGTAGCATTCTTCTCCTAAATTTATAACTGTATCTTGGGTTCCGTGTCGGATTTAAAACCCTAGCCATCGTCCGGCCCGAATATACCGATTTCGGCCCATTTTTGTTGTGTGGTACGACAATCACCCGAAAAGTGCAGATGAAATCGAAGACCAGAGGATCCTTGTAGCATTCTTCTCCTAAATTTATAACTGTGTCTCGGGTTCTGTGTCGGATTTCAAACCCTAGCCATCGTTCGGCCCGAAAATACCGATTTCGGCCCATTTTAGTCGGGTGGTACGAAAATCGCCCGAAAAGTGCAGATGAAATCGACGACCGGGAGATCCTTGTAGCATTCTTCTCCTAAATTTATAACTGTGTCTCGGGTTCCGTGTCGGATTTCAAACCCTAGCCATCGTCTAGCCCGAAAATACCGATTTCGGCCAATTTTTGTCGTGTGGTACGAAAATCGCCCGAAAAGTGCAGATGAAATCGACGACCTGATGATCCTTGTAGCATTCTTCTCCTAAATATATAATTGTGTCTCGGGTTTCGTGTCGGATTTAAAACTCTAGCCATCGTCCGGCCCGAAAATACCGATTTCGGCCCATTTTTGTCGTGTGGTACGACAATCACCCGAAAAGTGCAGATGAAATCGAAGACCGGAGGATCCTTGTAGCTTTCTTCTCCTATATTTATAACTGTGTCTCGGGTTCCGTGTCGGATTTCAAACCCTTTCCATCGTCCAGCCCGAAAATACCGATTTCGGCCCATTTTTGTCGTGTGGTACGAAAATTGCTTGAAAAGTGCAGATGAAATCGACGACCGAAGGATCCTTGTAGCATTCTTCTCCTAAATTTATAACTGTGTCTCGAGTTCCGTGTCGGATTTCAAACCCTAGCCATTGTCCGGCCCAAAAATACAAATTTCGGCCAATTTAAGTCGGGTGGTACGAAAATCGCCCGAAAAGTGCAGATGAAATCGACGACCGGGAGATCCTTGTAGCATTCTTCTCCTAAATTTATAACTGTGTCTCGAGTTCCGAGTCGGATTTCAAACGCTAGCCATCGTCCGGCCCGAAAATACCTATTTCGGCCCATTTTTGTCGGGTGGTACGAAAATCGCCCGAAAAGTGCAGATGAAATCGACGACCGGGAGATCCTTGTAGCATTCTTCTCCTAAATTTATAATTGTGTCTCGGGTTCCGTGTCGGATTTCAAACCCTAGCCATCGTCGGGCCCAAAAATACCGATTTCGGCCAATTTAAGTCAGGTGGTACTAAAATCGCCCAGAAAGTGCAGATGAAATCGACGACCGGGAGATCCTTGTAGCATTCTCCTCCAAAATTTATAACTGTGTCTCGGGTTCCGTATCGGATTTAAAACCCTAGCCATCGTCCGGCCCAAAAATACCGATTTCGGCCCATTCTTGTCGGGTGGTACGAAAAACGCCCGAAAAGTGCAGATGAAATCGAAGACCGAGAGATCCTTGTAGCATTCTTCTCCTAAATTTATAACTGTGTCTTGGGTTCCGTGTTGGATTTCAAACCCTAGCCATTGTCCAGCCCGAAAATACCGATTTCGGCCCATTTTTGTCGTGTGGTACGAAAATCGCTTGAAAAGTGTAGATGAAATCGACGACCGGAGCATCCTTGTAGCATTCTTCTCCTAAATTTATAACTGTGTCTCGGGTTCCGTGTCGGATTTCAAACCGTAGCCATCGTCCGTCCCAAAAATACCGATTTCGGCCTATTTAAGTCGGGAGGTACGAAAATCGCCCGAAAGTGGAGATGAAATCGACGACCGGGAGATCCTTGTAGCATTCTTCTCCAAAATTTATAAATGTGTCTCGGGTTCCGTGTCGGATTTAAAACCCTAGCCATCGTCCGACCTAAAAATACCGATTTCGGCCCATTCTTGTCGGGTGGAACGAAAACGCCCGAAAAGTGCAGATGAAATCGACGACCGGAGGATCCTTGTAGCATTCTTCTCCTAAATTTATAACTGTGTCTTAGGTTCCGTGTCGGATTTCATACCCTAGCCATCGTCCAGCCTGAAAATACCGATTTTGGCCCATTTTTGTTGGGTGGTACGAAAATCGCCCGAAAAGTGTAGATGAAATCGACGACCGGAGGAACCTTGTAGCATTCTTCTCCTAAATTTATAACTGTATCTTGGGTTCCGTGTCGGATTTAAAACCCTAGCCATCGTCCGTCCCGAATATACCGATTTCGGCCCATTTTTGTCGTGTGGTACGACAATCACCCGAAAAGTGCAGATGAAATCGAAGACCGGAGGATCCTTGTAGCATTCTTCTCCTAAATTTATAACTGTGTCTCGGGTTCTGTGTCGGATTTCAAACCCTAGCCATCGTCCGGCCCGAAAATACCGATTTCGGCCCATTTTAGTCGGGTGGTATGAAAATCGCCCGAAAAGTGCAGATGAAATCGACGACCGGGAGATCCTTGTAGCATTCTTCTCCTAAACTTATAACTGTGTCTCGGGTTCCGTGTCGGATTTCAAACCCTAGCCATCGTCTAGCCCGAAAATACCGATTTCGGCCAATTTTTGTCGTGTGGTACGAAAATCGCCCGAAAAGTGCAGATGAAATCGACGACCTGATGATCCTTGTAGCATTCTTCTCCTAAATATATAATTGTGTCTCGGGTTTCGTGTCGGATTTAAAACTCTAGCCATCGCCCGACCCGAAAATACCAATTTAAGCCAATTTTAGTCGGGTGGTATGAAAATCGCCCGAAAAGCGCAGATGAAATTGACGACCGGGAGATACTTGTAGCATTCTTCTCCTAAATTTATAACTGTGTCTCGAGTTCCGTGTCAGATATAAAACCCTAGCCATCGTCCGGCCCAAAAATACCGATTTCGGTCCATTTTAGTCGGGTGGTATGAAAATCGCCCGAAAAGCGCAGATGAAATCGACGACTGGGAGATCCTTGTAGCATTCTTCTCCTATATTTATAACTGTGTCTTGGGTTCTGTGTCGGATTTCAAACCCTTGCCATCGTCCAGCTCGAAAATACCGATTTCGGCCCATTTTTGTCGTGTGGTACGAAAATCGCCCGAAAAGTGCAAATGAAATCGACGACCGGGGGATCCTTGTAGCATTCTTCTCCTATATTTATAACTGTGTCTCGGGTTCCGTGTCGAATTTCAAACCCTTGCCATCGTCCAACCCGAAAATACCGATTTGGGCCCATTTTTAGTCGAGTGGTACGAAAATCGCCCGAAAAGTGCAGATGAAATCAACGACCGGGAGATCCTTGTAGCATTCTTCTCCTAAATTTATATATGTGTCTCGTGTTCCGTGTCGGATTTCAAAACCTAGCCATCGTCCAGCCCAAAAATACCGATTTCGGCCCATTTTTGTCGTGTGGTACAAAAATCACTTGAAAAGTGCAGATGAAATCGACGACCGGAGGATCCTTGTAGCATTCTTCTCCTAAATTTATAACTGTGTCTCGGGTTCCGAGTCGGATTTCAAACCCTAGCCATCGTCCGGCCCAAAAATACCGATTTCGTTCAATTTAAGTCGGGTGGTACGAAAATCGCCCGAAAAGTGCAGATGAAATCGACGACCGGGAGATCCTTGTAGCATTCTTCTCCTAAATTTATAACTGTGTCTCGAGTTCCGTGTCAGATTTCAAACCCTAGCAATCGTCCGGCCCGAAAATACCTATTTCGGCTCATTTTTGTCGGGTGGTACGAAAATCGCCCGAAAATTGTAGATGAAATCGACGACCGGGAGATCCTTGTAGCATTTTTCTCCAAAATTTATAATTGTGTCTCGGGTTCCGTGTCGGATTTCAAACCCTAGCCATCGTGGGGCCCAAAAATACCGATTTCGGCCAATTTAAGTCAAGTGGTACGAAAATCGCCCGAAAAGTGCAGATGAAATCGACGACTGGGAGATCCTTGTAGCATTCTTCTCCTAAATTTATAATTGTGTCTCGGGTTCCGTGTCGGATTTAAAACCCTAGCCATCGTCCGACCAAAAAATACCGATCTCGGCCCATTCTTGTCGGGTGGTACGAAAAACGCCCGAAAAGTGAAGATGAAATCGACGACCGGGAGATCCTTGTAGCATTCTTCTCCTAAATTTATAATATTGTCTCGGGTTCCGTGTTGGATTTAAAACCCTAGCCATCGTCCGGCCCAAAAATACCGATTTCGGCCCATTCTTGTCGGGTGGTACGAAAAACGCCCGAAAAGTGCAGATGAAATCCACGACCGGGAGATCCTTCTAGCATTCTTCTCCTAAATTTATAATTGTGTCTCGGGTTCCGTGTCGGATTTCAAACCCTAGCCATCGTCCCGCCCAAAAATACCGATTTCGGCCCATTTTAGTCAGGTGGTACGAAAATCGCCCAAAAAGCGCAGATGAAATCGACGACCGGGAGATCCTTGTAGCATTCTTCTCCTAAATTTATAATTGTGTCTCGGGTTTTGTGTCGGATTTAAAACCCTAGCCATCGTCCGGCCCGAAAATACCGATTTCGGCCCATTTTTGTCGTGTGGTACGACAATCACCCGAAAAGTGCAGATGAAATCGAAGACCGGAGGATCCTTGTAGCTTTCTTCTCCTATATTTATAACTGTGTCTCGGGTTCCGTGTCGGATTTCAAACCCTTTCCATCGTCCAGCCCGAAAATACCGATTTCGGCCCATTTTTGTCGTGTGGTACGAAAATTGCTTGAAAAGTGCAGATGAAATCGACGACCGAAGGATCCTTGTAGCATTCTTCTCCTAAATTTATAACTGTGTCTCGAGTTCCGTGTCGGATTTCAAACCCTAGCCATTGTCCGGCCCAAAAATACAAATTTCGGCCAATTTAAGTCGGGTGGTACGAAAATCGCCCGAAAAGTGCAGATGAAATCGACGACCGGGAGATCCTTGTAGCATTCTTCTCCTAAATTTATAACTGTGTCTCGAGTTCCGAGTCGGATTTCAAACGCTAGCCATCGTCCGGCCCGAAAATACCTATTTCGGCCCATTTTTGTCGGGTGGTACGAAAATCGCCCGAAAAGTGCAGATGAAATCGACGACCGGGAGATCCTTGTAGCATTCTTCTCCTAAATTTATAATTGTGTCTCGGGTTCCGTGTCGGATTTCAAACCCTAGCCATCGTCGGGCCCAAAAATACCGATTTCGGCCAATTTAAGTCAGGTGGTACTAAAATCGCCCAGAAAGTGCAGATGAAATCGACGACCGGGAGATCCTTGTAGCATTCTCCTCCAAAATTTATAACTGTGTCTCGGGTTCCGTATCGGATTTAAAACCCTAGCCATCGTCCGGCCCAAAAATACCGATTTCGGCCCATTCTTGTCGGGTGGTACGAAAAACGCCCGAAAAGTGCAGATGAAATCGACGACTGAGAGATCCTTGTAGCATTCTTCTCCAAAATTTATAATTGTGTCTTGGGTTCCGTGTTGGATTTCAAACCCTAGCCATCGTCCAGCCCGAAAATACCGATTTCGGCCCATTTTTGTCGTGTGGTACGAAAATCGCTTGAAAAGTGTAGATGAAATCGACGACCAGAGGATCCTTGTAGCATTCTTCTCCTAAATTTATAACTGTGTCTCGGGTTCCGTGTCGGATTTCAAATCCTAGCCATCGTCCGGCCCAAAAATACCGATTTCGTTCAATTTAAGTCGGGTGGTACGAAAATCGCCCGAAAAGTGCAGATGAAATCGACGACCGGGAGATCCTTGTAGAATTCTTCTCCAAAATTTATAACTGTGTCTCGGGTTCCGTGTCGGATTTAAAACCCTAGCCATCGTCCGACCCAAAAATACCGATTTCGGCCCATTCTTGTCGGGTGGTACGAAAACGCCCGAAAAGTGCAGATGAAATCGACGACCGGAGGATCCTTGTAGCATTCTTCTCCTAAATTTATAACTGTGTCTTAGGTTCCGTGTCGGATTTCATACCCTAGCCATCGTCCAGCCTGAAAATACCGATTTTGGCCCATTTTTGTTGGGTGGTACGAAAATCGCCCGAAAAGTGTAGATGAAATCGACGACCGGAGGAACCTTGTAGCATTCTTCTCCTAAATTTATAATTGTATCTTGGGTTCCGTGTCGGATTTAAAACCCTAGCCATCGTCCGGCCCGAATATACCGATTTCGGCCCATTTTTGTCGTGTGGTACGACAATCACCCGAAAAGTGCAGATGAAATCGAAGACCGGAGGATCCTTGTAGCATTCTTCTCCTAAATTTATAACTGTGTCTCGGGTTCTGTGTCGGATTTCAAACCCTAGCCATCTCCGGCCCAAAAATACCGATTTCGGCCCATTTTAGTCGGGTGGTATGAAAATCGCTCGAAAAGTGCAGATGAAATCGACGACCGGGAGATCCTTGTAGCATTCTTCTCCTAAACTTATAACTGTGTCTCGGGTTCCGTGTCAGATTTCAAACCCTAGCCATCGTCTAGCCCGAAAATACCGATTTCGGCCAATTTTTGTCGTGTGGTACGAAAATCGCCTGAAAAGTGCAGATGAAATCGACGACCTGATGATCCTTGTAGCATTCTTCTCCTAAATATATAATTGTGTCTCGGGTTTCGTGTCGGATTTAAAACTCTAGCCATCGCCCGACCCGAAAATACCAATTTAAGCCAATTTTAGTCGGGTGGTATGAAAATCGCCCGAAAAGCGCAGATGAAATTGACGACCGGGAGATACATGTAGCATTCTTCTCCTAAATTTATAACTGTGTCTCGAGTTCCGTGTCAGATTTAAAACCCTAGCCATCGTCCGGCCCAAAAATACCGATTTCGGTCCATTTTAGTCGGGTGGTATGAAAATCGCCCGAAAAGCGCAGATGAAATCGACGACTGGGAGATCCTTGTAGCATTCTTCTCCTATATTTATAACTGTGTCTTGGGTTCTGTGTCGAATTTCAAACCCTTGCCATCGTCCAGCCCGAAAATACCGATTTCGGCCCATTTTTGTCGTGTGGTACGAAAATTGCCCGAAAAGTGCAAATGAAATCGACGACCGGGGGATCCTTATAGCATTCTTCTCCTATATTTATAACTGTGTCTCGGGTTCCGTGTCGAATTTCAAACCCTTGACATCGTCCAACCCGAAAATACGGATTGGGGCCCATTTTTGTCGTGTGGTACGAAAATCGCACAAAAAGTGCAGATGAAATCGACGACCTGGAGATCCTTGTAGCATTCTTCTCCTAAATGTATATTTGTGTCTCGGGTTCCGTGTCGGATTTCAAACCCTAGCCATTGTCCAGCCCGAAAATACCGATTTCGGCATATTTTAGTCGAGTGGTACGAAAATCGCCCGAAAAGTGCAGATGAAATCAACGACCGGGAGATCCTTGTAGCATTCTTCTCCTAAATTTATATATGTGTCTCGTGTTCCGTGTCGGATTTCAAAACCTAGCCATCGTCCAGCCCAAAAATACCGATTTCGGCCCATTTTTGTCGTGTGGTACAAAAATCACTTGAAAAGTGCAGATGAAATCGACGACCGGAGGATCCTTGTAGCATTCTTCTCCTAAATTTATAACTGTGTCTCGGGTTCCGTGTCGGATTTCAAACCCTAGCCATCGTCCGGCACAAAAATACCGATTTCGTTCAATTTAAGTCGGGTGGTACGAAAATCGCCCGAAAAGTGCAGATGAAATCGACGACCGGGAGATCCTTGTAGCATTCTTCTCCTAAATTTATAACTGTGTCTCGAGTTCCGTGTCAGATTTCAAACCCTAGCCATCGTCCGGCCCGAAAATACCTATTTCGGCTCATTTTTGTCGGGTGGTACGAAAATCGCCCGAAAATTGTAGATGAAATCGACGACCGGGAGATCCTTGTAGCATTTTTCTCCAAAATTTATAATTGTGTCTCGGGTTCCGTGTCGGATTTCAAACCCTAGCCATCGTGGGGCCCAAAAATACCGATTTCGGCCAATTTAAGTCAAGTGGTACGAAAATCGCCCGAAAAGTGCAGATGAAATCGACGACTGGGAGATCCTTGTAGCATTCTTCTCCTAAATTTATAATTGTGTCTCGGGTTCCGTGTCGGATTTAAAACCCTAGCCATCGTCCGACCAAAAAATACCGATCTCGGCCCATTCTTGTCGGGTGGTACGAAAAACGCCCGAAAAGTGAAGATGAAATCGACGACCGGGAGATCCTTGTAGCATTCTTCTCCTAAATTTATAATATTGTCTCGGGTTCCGTGTTGGATTTAAAACCCTAGCCATCGTCCGGCCCAAAAATACCGATTTCGGCCCATTCTTGTCGGGTGGTACGAAAAACGCCCGAAAAGTGCAGATGAAATCCACGACCGGGAGATCCTTCTAGCATTCTTCTCCTAAATTTATAATTGTGTCTCGGGTTCCGTGTCGGATTTCAAACCCTAGCCATCGTCCCGCCCAAAAATACCGATTTCGGCCCATTTTAGTCAGGTGGTACGAAAATCGCCCAAAAAGCGCAGATGAAATCGACGACCGGGAGATCCTTGTAGCATTCTTCTCCTAAATTTATAATTGTGTCTCGGGTTTTGTGTCGGATTTAAAACCCTAGCCATCGTCCGGCCCGAAAATACCGATTTCGGCCCATTTTTGTCGTGTGGTACGACAATCACCCGAAAAGTGCAGATGAAATCGAAGACCGGAGGATCCTTGTAGCTTTCTTCTCCTATATTTATAACTGTGTCTCGGGTTCCGTGTCGGATTTCAAACCCTTTCCATCGTCCAACCCGAAAATACCGATTTCGGCCCATTTTTGTCGTGTGGTACGAAATTTGCTTGAAAAGTGCAGATGAAATCGACGACCGAAGGATCCTTGTAGCATTCTTCTCCTAAATTTATAACTGTGTCTCGAGTTCCGTGTCGGATTTCAAACCCTAGCCATCGTCCGGCCCGAAAATACCTATTTCGGCCCATTTTTATCGGGTGGTACGAAAATCGCCCGAAAAGTGCAGATGAAATCGACGACCGGGAGATCCTTGTAGCATTCTTCTCCTAAATTTATAATTGTGTCTCGGGTTCCGTTTCAGATTTCAAACCCTAGCCATCGTCGGGCCCAAAAATACCGATTTCGGCCAATTTAAGTCAGGTGGTACTAAAATCGCCCAGAAAGTGCAGATGAAATCGACGACCGGGAGATCCTTGTAGCATTCTCCTCCAAAATTTATAACTGTGTCTCGGGTTCCGTATCGGATTTAAAACCCTAGCCATCGTCCGGCCCAAAAATACCGATTTCGGCCCATTCTTGTCGGGTGGTACGAAAAACGCCCGAAAAGTGTAGATGAAATCGACGACCGAAAGATCCTTGTAGCATTCTTCTCCTAAATTTATAACTGTGTCTCGGGTTCCGTGTTGGATTTCAAACCCTAGCCATTGTCCAGCCCGAAAATACCGATTTCGGCCCATTTTTGTCGTGTGGTACGAAAATCGCTTGAAAAGTGTAGATGAAATCGACGACCGGAGGATCCTTATAGCATTCTTCTGCTAAATTTATAACTGTGTCTCGGGTTCCGTGTCGGATTTCAAACCCTAGCCATCGTCCGGCCCAAAAATACCGATTTCGGCCTATTTAAGTCGAGAGGTACGAAAATCGCCCGAAAGTGGAGCTGAAATCGACGACCGGGAGATCCTTGTAGCATTCTTCTCCAAAATTTATAACTGTGTCTCGGGTTCCGTGTCGGATTTAAAACCCTAGCCATCGTCCGACCCAAAAATACTGATTTCGGCCCATTCTTGTCGGGTGGTACGAAAACGCCCGAAAAGTGCAGATTAAATCGACGACCGGAGGATCCTTGTAGCATTCTTCTCCTAAATTTATAACTGTGTCTCGGGTTCCGTGTCGGATTTCAAACCCTAGCCATCGTCCGGCCCGAAAATACCGATTTCGGCCCATTTTTGTCGTGTGGTACGACAATCACCCGAAAAGTGCAGATGAAATCGAAGACCGGAGGATCCTTGTAGCTTTCTTCTCCTATATTTATAACTGTGTCTCGGGTTCCGTGTCGGATTTCAAACCCTTTCCATCGTCCAGCCCGAAAATACCGATTTCGGCCCATTTTTGTCGTGTGGTACGAAATTTGCTTGAAAAGTGCAGATGAAATCGACGACCGAAGGATCCTTGTAGCATTCTTCTCCTAAATTTATAACTGTGTCTCAAGTTCCGTGTCGGATTTCAAACCCTAGCCATTGTCCGGCCCAAAAATACAAATTTCGGCCAATTTAAGTCGGGTGGTACGAAAATTGTCCGAAAAGTGCAGATGAAATCGACGACCGGGAGATCCTTGTAGCATTCTTCTCCTAAATTTATAACTGTGTCTCGAGTTCCGAGTCGGATTTCAAACGCTAGCCATCGTCCGGCCCGAAAATACCTATTTCGGCCCATTTTTGTCGGGTGGTACGAAAATCGCCCGAAAAGTGCAGATGAAATCGACGACTGGAGGATCCTTATAGCATTCTTCTCCTAAATTTATAACTGTGTCTCGGGTTCCGTGTCGGATTTCAAACCGTAGCCATCGTCCGGCCCAAAAATACCGATTTCGGCCTATTTAAGTCGGGAGGTACGAAAATCGCCCGAAAGTGGAGATGAAATCGACAACCGGGAGATCCTTGTAGCATTCTTCTCCAAAATTTATAACTGTGTCTCGGGTTCCGTGTCGGATTTCAAACCCTAGCCATCGTCCGACCCAAAAATACCGATTTCGGCCCATTCTTGTCGGGTGGTACGAAAACGCCCGAAAAGTGCAGATGAAATCGACGACCGGAGGATCCTTGTAGCATTCTTCTCCTAAATTTATAACTGTGTCT
>JBBPBP010009777.1:15845411-15856922 GCA_037974735.1 Cicer chorassanicum
CTTGTAGCATTCTTCTCCTAAATTTATAACTGTGTCTCGAGTTCCGTGTCAGATTTAAAACCCTAGCCATCGTCCGGCCCAAAAATACCGATTTCGGTCCATTTTAGTCGGGTGGTATGAAAATCGCCCGAAAAGCGCAGATGAAATCGACGACTGGGAGATCCTTGTAGCATTCTTCTCCTATATTTATAATTGTGTCTTGGGTTCTGTGTCGGATTTCAAACCCTTGCCATCGTCCAGCCCGAAAATACCGATTTCGCCTCATTTTTGTCGTGTGGTACGAAAATCGCCCGAAAAGTGCAGATGAAATCGACGACCGGGAGATCCTTGTAGCAATCTTCTCCTAAATTTATAATTGTGTCTCGGGTTCCGTGTCGGATTCCAAACCCTAGCCATCGTCCAGCCTGAAAATACCGATTTCAGCCTATTTTTGTCGTGTGGTACGAAAATCGCCCGAAAAGTGCAGATGAAATCGACGACTAGGAGATCCTTGTAGCATTGTTCTCCTAAACTTATAACTGTGTCTCGGGTTCCGTGTTGGATTTCAAACCCTTGCCATCGTCCAGCCCGAAAATACCGATTTCGGCCCATTTTTGTCGTGTGGTACGAAAATCGCCCGAAAAGTGCAGATGAAATAGACGACCGGGAGATCCTTGTAGCTTTCTTCTCCTAAATTTATAACTGTGTCTCGGGTTCCGTGTCGGATTTCAAACTCTAGACATTGTCCGGCCCGAAAATACCGATTTCGGCCCATTTTAGTCGGGTGGTACGAAAATCGCCCGAAAAGCGAAGATGAAATCGACGACCGGGAGATCCTGGTAGCATTCTTATCCTAAATTTATAACTATGTCTTGTGTTTTGTGTCGGATTTAAAACCCTAGCCATCGTTTAGCCCGAAAATACCGATTTTGACCCATTCTTGTCGAGTGGTACGAAAATCGCCCGAAAAGTGCAGATGAAATCGACGACCGGGAGATCCTTGTAGCATTCTTCTCCTAAATTTATAAATGTGTCTCGAGTTCCGTGTCAGATTTCAAACCCTAGCCATCGTCCAGCCCGAAAATACCTATTTCGGCCCATTTTTGTCGGGTGGTACGAAAATCGCCCGAAAATTGTAGATGAAATCGACGACCGGGAGATTCTTGTAGCATTCTTCTCCAAAATTTATAATTGTGTCTCGGGTTCCGTGTCCGATTTCAAACCCTAGCCATCGTGGGGCCCAAAAATACCGATTTCGGCCAATTTAAGTCGAGTGGTACGAAAATCGCCCGAAAAGTGCAGATGAAATCGACGACTGGGAGATCCTTGTAGCATTCTTCTCATAAATTTATAATTGTGTCTCGGGTTCCGTGTCGGATTTAAAACCCTAGCCATCGTCCGACCCAAAAATACCGATTTCGGCCCATTCTTGTCGGGTGGTACGAAAAACGCCCGAAAAGTGAAGATGAAATCGACGACCGGGAGATCCTTGTAGCATTCTTCTCCTAAATTTATAATATTGTCTCGGGTTCCGTGTCGGATTTAAAACCCTAGCCATCGTCCGGCCCAAAAATACCGATTTCGGCCCATTCTTATCGGGTGGTACGAAAAACGCCCGAAAAGTGCAGATGAAATCCACGACCGGGAGATCCTTGTAGCATTCTTCTCCTAAATTTATAATTGTGTCTCGCGTTCCGTGTCGGATTTCAAACCCTAGCCATCGTTCCGCCCGAAAATACCGATTTCGGCCCATTTTAGTCAGGTGGTACGAAAATCGCCCGAAAAGCGCAGATGAAATCGACGACCGGGAGATCCTTGTAGCATTCTTCTCCTAAATTTATAATTGTGTCTCGGGTTTTGTGTCGGATTTAAAACCCTAGCCGTCGTCCGGCCCGAAAATACCAATTTCGACCCATTCTTGTCGGGTGGTACGAAAATCGCCCGAAAAGTGCAGATGAAATCGACGACTGGGAGATCCTTGTAGCATTCTTCTCCTATATTTATAACTGTGTCTCGGGTTCCGTGTCGGATTTCAAACCCTTGCCATCGTCCAGCCCGAAAATACCGATTTCGGCCCATTTTTGTCGTGTGGTACGAAAATCATCCGAAAAGTACTGATGAAATCGACGACCAGGAGATCCTTGTAGCATTCTTCTCCTAAATTTATAACTGTGTCTCGGGTTCCGTGTTGGATTTCAAACCCTAGCCATTGTCAAGCCCGAATATACCGATTTCGGCCCATTTTTGTCGTGTGGTACGAAAATCGCCCAAAAAATGCAGATGAAATCGACGACTGGATGATCCTTGTAGCATTCTTCTCCTAAATTTATAACTGTGTCTCGGGTTCCGTGTCGGATTTCAAACTCTAGCCATCGCCCGACCCGAAAATACCGATTTCGGCCAATTTTAGTCGGGTGGTACAAAAATCGCCCGAAAAGCGCAGATGAAATCGACGACCGGGAGATCCTTGTAGCATTCTTCTCCTAAATTTATAACTGTGTCTCGGGTTCTGTGTCGGAATTAAAACCCTAGCCATTGTCCGGCCTGAAAATACCGATTTCGGCCCATTTTTGTCGTGTGGTACGAAAATCGCCCGAAAAGTGCAGATGAAATCGACGACCGGAGGATCCACGTAGCTTTCTTCTCCTAAATTTATAACTGTGTCTCGGGTTCCGTGTCGGATTTCAAACTCTAGCCATCGTCCGGCCCGAATATACCGATTTCGGCCCATTTTAGTCGGGTGGTACGAAAATCGCCTGAAAAGCGCAGATGACATCGACGACCGGGAGATCCTTGTAGCATTCTTCTCCTAAATTTATATCTGTGTCTCGGGTTCCATGACGGATTTCAAAACCTAGCCATCGTCCAGCCTGAAAATACCAATTTAGGCCCATTTTTGTCGTGTGGTACGAAAATCGCTTGAAAAGTGAAGGTGAAATCGACGACCGGAGGATCCTTGTAGCATTCTTCTCCTAAATTTATAACTGTGTCTCGGGTTTCGTGTCGGATTTCAATCCCTAGCCATCGTCCGGCCCAAAAATACCGATTTTGGCCAATTTAAGTTGGGTGGTACAAAAATCGCCTGAAAAGTGCAGATGAAATCGACGACCGGGAGATCCTTGTAGCATTCTTCTCCTAAATTTATAACTGTGTCTCGAGTTCCGTGTCAGGTTTCAAACCCTAGCCATCGTCGGGCCCGAAAATACCTATTTCGGCCCATTTTTGTCGGGTGGTACGAAAATCGCCCGAAAAATGCAGATGAAATCTACGACCAGGAGATCCTTGTAGTATTTTTCTCCTAAATTTATAATTGTGTCTGAGGTTCCGTGTCGGATTTCAAACCCTAGCCATCGTCGGGCCCAAAAATACAGATTTCGGCCAATTTAAGTCGGGTGGTACGAAAATCGCCTGAAAAGTGCAGATGAAATTGACGACCGGGAGATCCTTGTAGCATTCTTCTCCTAAATTTATAACTGTGTCTAGGGTTCCGTGTCGGATTTAAAACCCTAGCCATCGTTCGGCCCAAAAATACCGATTTCGGCCCATTCTAGTCGGGTGGTACGAAAAACGCCCGAAAAGTGCAGATGAAATCGACGACCGGAGGATCCTTGTAGCATTCTTCTCCTAAATTTATAACTGTGTCTCGGGTTCCGTGTCGGATTTCATACCCTAGCCATCGTCCAGCCCGAAAACACCGATTTCGGCCCATTATTGTCGTGTGGTACGAAAATCGCCCAAAAAGTGTAGATGAAATCGACGACCGGGAGATCCTTGTAGCGTTCTTCTCCTAAATTTATATCTGTGTCTCGGGTTCCGTGTCGTATTTCAAACCCTAGCCATCGTCCGACCCAAAAATACCGATTTCGGCCAATTTAAGTCGGGTGGTACGAAAATCGCCCGAAAAGTGTAGATGAAATCGACAACCGGGAGATCCTTGTAGCATTCATCTCCTAAATTTATAACAGTGTCTCGGGTTCCGTGTCGGATTTCAAACCCTAGCCATCGTCCGGCTCGAAAATACCGATTTCGGCCCATTTTTGTCGTGTGGTACGAAAATCGCCATAAAGTGCAGATGAAATCGACGACCGGAGGATCCTTGTGGCTTTCTTCTCCTAAATTTATAACTGTGTCTCAAGTTCCGTGTCGGATTTCAAACTCTAGCCATGGTCCGGCCCTAAAATACCGTTTTCGGCCCATTTTAGACGGATGGTACGAAAATCGCTTGAAAAGCGCAGATGAAATCAACGACCGGGAGATCCTTGTAGCATTCTTCTCCTAAATTTATAACTGTGTCTCGGGTTCTGTGTCGGATTTAAAACCCTAGCCGTCGTCCGGCTCGAAAATACCGATTTCGACCCATTCTTGTCGGGTGGTACGAAAATCTCCCGAAAAGTGCAATGAAATTGACAATCGGGTGATCCTTGTAGCATTCTTCTCCTAAATTTATAACTGTGTCTCGGGTTCCGTGTCGGATTTAAAACCCTAGCCATCGTCCGACCCAAAAATACCGATTTCGGCCCATTCTTGTCGGGTGGTACGAAAAACACCCGAAAAGTGCAGATGAAATCGACGACCGGAGGATCCTTGTAGCATTCTTCTTCTAAATTTATAACCGTGTCTCGGGTTCCGTGTCGGATTTCATAACCTAGCCATCGTCCAACCCGAAAACACCGATTTCGGCCTATTATTGTCGTGTGGTACGAAAATCGCCCAAAAAGTGCAGATGAAATCGACGACCGGGAGATCCTTGTAGCATTCTTCTCCTAAATTTATATCTGTGTCTCGGGTTCCGTGTTGGATTTCAAACCCTAGCCATCGTCCGACCCAAAAATACCGATTTCGGCCAATTTAAGTCGGGTGGTACGAAAATCGCCCGAAAAGTGCAGATGAAATCGACGACCGGGAGATCCTTGTAGCATTCATCTCCTAAATTTATAACAGTGTCTCGGGTTCCGTGTCGGATTTCAAACCCTAGCCATCGTCCGGCTCGAAAATACCGATTTCGGCCCATTTTTGTCGTGTGGTACGAAAATCGCCATAAAGTGCAGATGAAATCGACGACCGGAGGATCCTTGTGGCTTTCTTATCCTAAATTTATAACTGTGTCTCGGGTTCCGTGTCGGATTTCAAACTCTAGCCATCGTCCGACCCTAAAATACCGTTTTCGGCCCATTTTAGTCGGGTGGTACGAAAATCGCTTGAAAAGCGCAGATGAAATCAACGACCGGGAGATCCTTGTAGCATTCTTCTCCTAAATTTATAACTGTGTCTCGGGTTCTGTGTCGGATTTAAAACCCTAGCCGTCGTCCGGCCCGAAAATACCGATTTGAACCCATTCTTGTCGGGTGGTACGAAAATCTCCCGAAAAGTGCAGATGAAATTGACAATCGGGTGATCCTTGTAGCATTCTTCTCCTAAATTTATAACTGTGTCTCGGGTTCCGTGTCGGATTTCATAACCTAGACATCGTCCAATCCGAAAATACCGATTTTGGCCAATTTAAGTCGCGTGGTACGAAAATCGCCCGAAAAGTGCAGATGAAATCGACGACAAGGAGATCCTTGTAGCATTCATCTCCTGAATTTATAACAGTGTCTCGGGTTCCGTGTCGGATTTCAAACCCTAGCCATCGTCCGACCCGAAAATACCTATTTCGTCCCATTTTTGTCGGGTGGTACGAAAATCGCCCAAAAAGTGCAGATGAAATTGACGACTGGGAGATCTTTGTAGCATTCTTCTCCTAAATTTATAATTGTGTCTCGGGTTCCGTGTCGGATTTCAAACCCTAGCCATCGTCCGACCCGAAAATACTGATTTCGGCCAATTTCAGTCGGTTGTACGAAAATCGCCCGAAAAGCGCAGATTAAATCGACGACCGGGAGATCCTTGTAGCATTCTTCTCCTACATTTATAACTGTGTCTCGGGGTCTGTGTCGGATTTAAAACCCTAGCCATCGTCCGGCCTGAGAATACCGATTTCGGCCCATTTTTGTCGTGTGGTACGAAAATCGCCCGAAAAGTGCAGATGAAATCGACGACCGGAGGATCCTTGTAGCTTTCTTCTCCTAAATTTATAACTGTGTCTCGGGTTCTGTGTCGGATTTCAAACTCTAGCCATCGTCCGACCCTAAAATACCGTTTTCGGCCCATTTTAGTCAAATGGTACTAAAATCGCTCGAAAAGCGCAGATGAAATCGACGACCGGGAGATCCTTGTAGCATTCTTCTCCTAAATTTATAATTGTGTCTCGGGTTCTATGTCGGATTTAAAACCCTAGCCGTCGTCCGGCCCGCAAAATCCGATTTCGACCCATTCTTGTCGGGTGGTACGAAAAACGCCTGAAAAGTGCAAATGAAATCGACGACCAGGGGATCCTTGTAGCATTCTTCTCCTAAATTTATAACTATGTCTCGAGTTCCGTGTCAGATTTCAAACCCTAGCCATCGTCCGGCCCGAAAATACCTATTTCGGCCCATTTTTGTCGGGTGGTACGAAAGTAGCCTGAAAAGTGCAGATGAAATCTACGACCGGGAGATCCTTGTAGCATTTTTCTCCTAAATTTATAATTGTGTCTCGGGTTCCGTGTCGGATTTCCAACCCTAGCCATCGTCGAGCCCAAAAATACCGATTTCGGCCAATTTAAGTCGGGTGGTACCAAAATCGTCCGAAAAGTGCAGATGAAATTGACGACCGGGAGATCCTTGTAGCATTCTTCTCCTAAATTTATAACTGTGTCTCGGGTTATGTGTCGGATTTAAAACCCTAGCCATCGTCCGGCCTGAAAATACCGATTTCGGCCCATTTTTGTCGTGTGGTACGAAAATCGCCTGAAAAGTGCAGATGAAATCGACGACCGGGAGAACCTTGTAGCATTCTTCTCCTAAATTTATAATTGTGTCTCGGGTTCCGTGTCGGATTTAAAACCCTAGCCATCGTCCGACCTGAAAATACCAATTTCTGCCCATTTTTGTCGTGGAACGAAAATCGCCCGAAAAGTGCAGATGAAATCGACGACCGGGAGATCCTTGTAGCATTCTTCTCCTAAATTTATATCTGCGTCCCGGGTTCCGTGTCGGATTTCAAACCCTAGCCATCGACCAGCCTGAAAATACCGATTTCGGCCCATTTTTGTCGTGTGGTACGAAAATCGCTTGAAAAGTGCAGATGAAATCGACGACCGAAGGATCCTTGTAGCATTCTTCTCCTAAATTTATAACTGTGTCTCGGGTTTTGTGTCGGATAAAAAACCCTAGCCGTCGTCCGGCCCGAAAATACCGATTTTGACCCATTCTTGTCGGGTGATACGAAAAACGCCTGAAAAGTGCAAATGAAATCGACGACCAGGGGATCCTTGTAGCATTCTTCTCCTATATTTATAACTGTGTCTCGGATTCCGTGTCGGATTTCAAACCCTTGCCATCGTCCAGCCCGAAAATACCGATTTCGGCCTATTTTTGTCGTGTGGTACGAAATTCGCATGAAAAGTGCAGATGAAATCAACGACTGGGAGATCCTTGTAGCATTCTTCTCCTAAATTTATATCTGTGTCTCGGGTTCGGTGTCGGATTTCAAAACCTAGCCATCGTCCAACCCGAAAATACCGATTTCGGCCGATTTTTGTCGTGTGGTACGAAAATCGCTTGAAAAGTGCAGATGAAATCGAATACCGGAGGATCATTGTAGCATTCTTCTCCTAAATTTATAACTGTGTCTCGGGTTTTGTGTCGGATTTCAAACCCTAGCCATCGTCCGGCCCAAAAATACCGATTTCGGCCAATTTAAGTCGGGTGGTACGAAAATCGTCCGAAAAGTGTAGATGAAATCGACGACCGGGAGATCCTTGTAGCATTCATCTCCTAAATTTATAACAGTGTCTCGGGTTCTGTGTCGGATTTCAAACCCTAGCCATCGTCCGGCCCGAAAATACCTATTTCGTCCCATTTTTGTCGGATGGTACGAAAATCGCCCAAAAAGTGTAGATGAAATCGACGACCGGGAGATCTTTGTAGCATTATTCTCCTAAATTTATAATTGTGTGTCGGGTTCCGTGTCGGATTTCAAACCCTAGGCATCGTCCGGCCCGAAAATACCGATTTCGGTCCATTTTTGTCGGGTGGTACGAAAATCGCCCGAAAAGTGCAGATGAAATCGATGACCGGAGGATCCTTGTAGCATTCTTCTCCTAAATTTATAACTGTGTCTCGGGTTCCGTGTCGGATTTCAAACTCTAGCCATCGCCCGACCCGAAAATACCGATTTTTCAATTTTAGTCGGGTGGTACAAAAATCGCACGAAGAGCGCAGATGAAATCGACGACCGGGAGATCCTTGTAGCATTCTTCTCCTAAATTTATAACTGTGCCTCGGGTTCCGTGTCGAATTTAAAACCCTAGCTATCGTCCGGCCAGAAAATACCGATTTCGGCCCATTTTTGTCGTGTGGTACGAAAATCACCCGAAAAGTGTAGATGAAATCGACAACCGAATGATCCTTGTAGCTTTCTTCTCCTAAATTTTTAACTGTGTCTCGGGTTCCGTGTCGGATTTCAAGTCCTAGCCATCGTCCCGCCCGAAAATACCGATTTCGGCCCATTTTAGTCTAGTGGTACGAAAATCGCCCGAAAAGCGCAGATGAAATTGACGACCAGGAGATCCTTGTAGCATTCTTCTCCTAAATTTATAACTGTGTCTCGGGTTCCGTGTCGGATTTAAAACCCTAGCCATCGTCCGGCCTGAAAATACCGATTTCTGCCCATTTTTGTCGTGGTACGAAAATCGCCCGAAAAGTGCAGATGAAATCGACGACCAGGAGATCCTTGTAGCATTCTTCTCCTAAATTTATATATGCGTCTCGGGTTCCGTGTCTGATTTCAAACCCTAGCCATCGACCAGCCTGAAAATACTGATTTCGGCCCATTTTTGTCGTGTGGTACGAAAATCGCTTGAAAAGTGTAGATGAAATTGACGACCGAAGGATCCTTGTAGCATTCCTGTCCTAAATTTATAACTGTGTCTCGGGTTTTGTGTCGGATATAAAACCCTAGCCGTCGTCCGGCCCGAAAATACCGATTTCGACCCATTCTTGTCGGGTGGTACGAAAAACGCCTGAAAAGTGCAAATGAAATCGACGACCAGGGGATCCTTGTAGCATTCTTCTCCTATATTTATAACTGTGTCTCGGGTTCCGTGTCGGATTTCAAACCCTTGCCATCGTCCAGCCCGAAAATACTGATTTCGGCCTATTTTTGTCGTGTGGTACGAAATTCGCCCAAAAAGTGCAGATGAAATCAACGACCGGGAGATCCTTGTAGCATTCTTCTCCTAAATTTATATCTGTGTCTCGGGTTCAGTGTCGGATTTCAAAACCTAGCCATCGTCCGGCCCGAAAATACCTATTTCGGCCCATTTTTGTCGGGTGGTACGAAAATCGCCCGAAAAGTGCAGATGAAATCGACGACCGGGAGATCCTTGTAGCATTCTTCTCCTAAATTTATAATTGTGTCTCGGGTTCCGTGTCGGATTTCAAACCGTAGCCATCGTCCGGCCCAAAAATACCGATTTCGGCCAATTTAAGTCGGTTGGTACGAAAATCGCCCGAAAAGTGCAGATGAAATCGACGACCGGGAGATCTTTGTAGCATTCTACTCCTAAATTTATAATTGTGTCTCGGGTTCCGTGTCGGATTTCAAACCCTAGCCATCGTCCGACCCAAAAATACCGATTTCGGCACATTCCTGTCGGGTGGTACGAAAAACGCCCGAAAAGTGCAGATGAAATCGACCACCGGAGGATCCTTGTAGCATTCTTCTCCTAAATTTATAATTGTGTCTCGGGTTCCGTGTCGGATTTCATACCCTAGCCATCGTCCAGCCCGAAAATACCGATTTCGGCCCATTTGTTGTCATGTGGTACGAAAATCGCCCGAAAAGTGCAGATAAAATCGACGACCGGGAGATCCTTGTAGCATTCTTCTCCTATATTTATATCTGTGTCTCGGGTTTCGTGTCGGATTTCAAACCGTAGCCATCGTCCGGCCCAAAAATACCGATTTCGGCCAATTTAAGTCGGTTGGTACGAAAATCGCCCGAAAAGTGCAGATGAAATCGACGACCGGGAGATCTTTGTAGCATTCTACTCCTAAATTTATAATTGTGTCTCGGGTTCCGTGTCGGATTTCAAACCCTAGCCATCGTCCGGCCCGAAAATACCGATTTCGGTCCATTTTTGTCGGGTGGTACGAAAATCGCCCGAAAAGTGCAGATGAAATCGACGACTGGAGGATCCTTGTAGCATTCTTTTCCTAAATTTATAACTGTGTCTCGGGTTCCGTGTCGGATTTCATACCCTAGCCATCGTCCAGCCCGAAAATACCGATTTCGGCACATTTTTGTCATGTGGTACGAAAATCGCCCGAAAAGTGCAGATAAAATCGACGACCGGGAGATCCTTGTAGCATTCTTCTCCTAAATTTATATCTGTGTCTCGGGTTCGGTGTCGGATTTCAAAACCTAGCCATCGTCCGGCCCAAAAATACCGATTTCGGCCAATTTAAGTCGGTTGGTACGAAAATCGCCCGAAAAGTGCAGATGAAATCGACGACCGGGAGATCTTTGTAGCATTCTACTCCTAAATTTATAATTGTGTCTCGGGTTCCGTGTCGGATTTCAAACCTTAGCCATCGTCCGGCCCGAAAATAACGATTTCGGTCCATTTTTGTCGGGTGGTACGAAAATCGCCCGAAAAGTGCAGATGAAATCGACGACCGGAGGATCCTTGTAGCATTCTTCTCCTAAATTTATAAATGTATCTCGGGTTCCGTGTCGGATTTAAAACCCTAGCGATCGTCCGACCCAAAAATACCGATTTCGGCCCATTCTTGTCGGGTGGTACGAAAAACGCCCGAAAAGTGCAGATGAAATCGACGACCGGAGGATCCTTGTAGCATTCTTCTCCTAAATTTATAACTGTGTCTCGGGTTCCGTGTCAGATTTCATACCCTAGCCATCGTCCAGCCCGAAAATACCGATTTCGGCCCATTTTTGTCGTGTGGTACGAAAATCGCCCGAAAAGTGCAGATAAAATCGACGACCGGAGGATCCTTGTAGATTTCTTCTCCTAAATTTATAACAGTGTCTCGGGTTCCGTGTCGGATTTCAAACTCTAACCATCGTCTGACCCGAAAATACCGATTTCGGCCCATTTTATTCGGGCGGTATGAAAATCGCCCGAAAAGCGCAGATGAAATCGACGACCGGGAGATCATTGTAGCATTCTTCTCCTAAATTTATAACTGTGTCTCGGGTTTTGTGTCGGATTTAAAACCCTAGCCGTCGTCCGGCCGGAAAATACATATTTCGACCCATTCTTGTCGGGTGGTACGAATAACGCCCGAAAAGTGCAAATGAAATCGACGACCAGGGGATCCTTGTAGCATTCTTCTCCTATATTTATAACTATGTTTCGGGTTCCGTGTCGGATTTCAAATCCTTGCCATCGTCCAGCCTGAAAATACCGATTTCGGCCCATTTTTGTCG
>JBBPBP010009777.1:15860269-15884895 GCA_037974735.1 Cicer chorassanicum
GCCCATTTTTGTCGGGTGGTACGAAAATCGCCCGAAAAGTGCAGATGAAATCGATGACCTGGAGATCCTTGTAGCATTCTTCTCCTAAATTTATAATTGTGTCTCGGGTTCCGTGTCGGATTTCAAACCCTAGCCATCGTCGGGCCTAAAAATACTGATTTCGGCCAATTTAAGTCGGGTGGTAGGAAAATTGCCCGAAAAGTGCAGATGAAATCGACGACCGGGAGATCCTTGTAGCATTCTTCTCCTAAATTTATAATTGTGTCTCGAGTTCCGTGTCAGATTTCAAACCCTAGCCATCGTCCGGCCCGAAAATACTGATTTCGGCCAATTTAAGTCGGGTGGTACGAAAATTGCCCGAAAAGTGCAGATGAAATCGACGACCGGGAGATCCTTGTAGCATTCTTCTCCTAAATTTATAAATGTGTCTCGGGTTCCGTGTCGGATTTAAAACCCTAGCTATCGTCCGACCCGAAAATACCGATTTCAGCCCATTTTTGTCGTGTGGTACGAAAATCACCCGAAAAGTGCAGATGAAATCGATGACCGAAGGATCCTTTTAGCTTTCTTCTCCTAAATTTTTAACTGTGTCTCGTGTCGGATTTCAAACCCTAGCCATCGTCCCGCCCAAAAATACCGATTTCGGCCAATTTAAGTCGGGTGGTACGAAAATCGCCCGAAAAGCGCAGATGAAATCGACGACCGGGAGATCCTTGTAGTATTCTTCTCCTAAATTTATAACTGTGTCTCGGGTTCCGTGTCGGATTTAAAACCCTAGCCATCGTCCGGCCTGGAAATACCGATTTCTGCCCATTTTTGTCGTGTGGTACGAAAATCGCCCGAAAAGTGCAGATAAAATCGACGACCGGAGGATCCTTGTAGATTTCTTCTCCTAAATTTATAACAGTGTCTCGGGTTCCGTGTCGGATTTCAAACTCTAACCATCGTCTGACCCGAAAATACCGATTTCGGCCCATTTTATTCGGGCGGTACAAAAATCGCCCGAAAAGCGCAGATGAAATCGACGACCGGGAGATCATTGTAGCATTCTTCTCCTAAATTTATAACTGTGTCTCGGGTTTTGTGTCGGATTTAAAACCCTAGCCGTCGTCCGGCCGGAAAATACATATTTCGACCCATTCTTGTCGGGTGGTACGAATAACGCCCGAAAAGTGCAAATGAAATCGACGACCAGGGGATCCTTGTAGCATTCTTCTCCTATATTTATAACTATGTCTCGGGTTCCGTGTCGGATTTCAAATCCTTGCCATCGTCCAGCCCGAAAATACCGATTTCGGCCCATTTTTGTCGTGTGGTACGAAAATCACCCGAAAAGTGCAGATGAAATCGATGACCGAAGGATCCTTGTAGCTTTCTTCTCCTAAATTTTTAACTGTGTCTCGTGTCGGATTTCAAACCCTAGCCATCGTCCCGCCCAAAAATACCGATTTCGGCCAATTTAAGTCGGGTGGTACGAAAATCGCCCGAAAAGCGCAGATGAAATCGACGACCGGGAGATCCTTGTAGTATTCTTCTCCTAAATTTATAACTGTGTCTCGGGTTCCGTGTCGGATTTAAAACCCTAGCCATCGTCCGGCCTGGAAATACCGATTTCTGCCCATTTTTGTCGTGTGGTACGAAAATCGCCCGAAAAGTGCAGATAAAATCGACGACCGGAGGATCCTTGTAGATTTCTTCTCCTAAATTTATAACAGTGTCTCGGGTTCCGTGTCGGATTTCAAACTCTAACCATCGTCTGACCCGAAAATACCGATTTCGGCCCATTTTATTCGGGCGGTACGAAAATCGCCCGAAAAGCGCAGATGAAATCGACGACCGGGAGATCATTGTAGCATTCTTCTCCTAAATTTATAACTGTGTCTCGGGTTTTGTGTCGGATTTAAAACCCTAGCCGTCGTCCGGCCGGAAAATACATATTTCGACCCATTCTTGTCGGGTGGTACGAATAACGCCCGAAAAGTGCAAATGAAATCGACGACCAGGGGATCCTTGTAGCATTCTTCTCCTATATTTATAACTATGTTTCGGGTTCCGTGTCGGATTTCAAATCCTTGCCATCGTCCAGCCTGAAAATACCGATTTCGGCCCATTTTTGTCGTGTGGTACAAAAATCGCCCGAAAAGTGCAGATGAAATCGACGACCGAGAGATCCTTGTAGCATTCTTCTCCTAAATTTATATCTGTGACTCGGGTTCCGTGTCGGGTTTCAAACCCTTGCCATCGTCCAGCCCGAAAATACCGATTTCGGCCTATTTTTGTCGTGTGGTACGAAATTCGCCCAAAAAGTGCAGATGAAATCAACGACCGGGAGATCCTTGTAGCATTCTTCTCCTAAATTTATATCTGTGTCTCGAGTTCGGTGTCGGATTTCAAAACCTAGCCATCGTCCTGCCCGAAAATACTGATTTCGGCCCATTTTTGTTGTGTGGTACGAAAATCGCTTGAAAAGTGCAGATGAAATCGACGACCGGAGGATCATTGTAGCATTCTTCTCCTAAATTTATAACTGTGTCTCGGGTTCCGTGTCGGATTTCAAACCCTAGCCATCGTCCGGCCCAAAAATACCGATTTCGGCCAATTTAAGTCGGGTGGTACGAAAATCGCCCGAAAAGTGCAGATGAAATCGACGACCGGGAGATCCTTGTAGCATTCTTCTCCTAAATTTATAATTGTGTCTCGAGTTCCGTGTCAGATTTCAAACCCTAGCCATCGTCCGGCCCGAAAATACCTATTTCGGCCCATTTTTGTCGGGTGGTACGAAAATCGCCCGAAAAGTGCAGATGAAATCGATGACCTGGAGATCCTTGTAGCATTCTTCTCCTAAATTTATAATTGTGTCTCGGGTTCCGTGTCGGATTTCAAACCCTAGCCATCGTCGGGCCCAAAAATACTGATTTCGGCCAATTTAAGTCGGGTGGTACGAAAATTGCCCGAAAAGTGCAGATGAAATCGACGACCGGGAGATCCTTGTAGCATTCTTCTCCTAAATTTATAAATGTGTCTCGGGTTCCGTGTCGGATTTAAAACCCTAGCCATCGTCCGGCCCAAAAATACCGATTTCGACCCATTCTTGTCGGGTGGTACGAAAAACGCCCGAAAAGTGCAGATGAAATCGACGACTGGAGGATCCTTGTAGCATTCTTCTCCTAAATTTATAACTGTGTCTCGGGTTCCGTGTCGGATTTCATACCCTAGCCATCGTCCAGCCCGAAAATACCGATTTCGACCCATTTTTGTCATGTGGTACGAAAATCGCCCGAAAAGTGCAGATAAAATCGGCGACCGGGAGATCCTTGTAGCATTCTTCTCCTATATTTATATCTGTGTCTCGGGTTCCGTGTCGGATTTCAAACCGTAGCCATCGTCCGGCCCAAAAATACCGATTTCGGCCCATTCTTGTCGGGTGGTACGAAAAACGCCCGAAAAGTGCAGATGAAATCGACGACCGGACGATCCTTGTAGCATTCTTCTCCTAAATTTATAACTGTGTCTTGGGTTCCCTGTCGGATTTCATACCCTAGCCATCGTCCAGCCCGAAAATACCGATTTCGGCCCATTTTTGTCATGTGGTACGAAAATCGCCCGAAAAGTGCAGATAAAATCGACGACCGGGAAATCCTTGTAGCATTCTTCTCTTATATTTATATCTGTGTCTCGGGTTCCGTGTCGGATTTCAAACCGTAGCCATCGTCCGGCCAAAAAATACCGATTTCGGCCAATTTAAGTAAGTTGGTACGAAAATCGCCCGAAAAGTGCAGATGAAATCCACGACCGGGAGATCCTTGTAGCATTCATCTCCTAAATTTATAACAGTGTCTTGGGTTTCGTGTCGAATTTCAAACCCTAGCCAACGTCCGGCCAGAAAATACCTATTTCGTCCCATTTTTGTCGGGTGGTACGAAAATCGCCCGAAAAGTGCAGATGAAATTGACGACCGGGTGATCTTTGTAGCATTCTACTCCTAAATTTATAATTGTGTCTTGGGTTCCGTGTCGGATTTCAAACCCTAGCCATCGTCCGGCCCGAAAATACCGATTTCGGTCCATTTTTGTCGGGTGGTACGAAAATCGCCCGAAAAGTGCAGATGAAATCGACGACCGGAGGATCCTTGTAGCATTCTTCTCCTAAATTTATAAATGTATCTCGGGTTCCGTTTCGGTTTTAAAACCCTAGCTATCGTCCGACCCGAAAATACTGATTTCAGCCCATTTTTGTCATGTGGTACGAAAATCACCCGAAAAGTGCAGATGAAATCGATGACCGAAGGATCCTTGTAGCTTTCTTCTCCTAAATTTTTAACTGTGTCTCGTGTCGGATTTCAAACCCTAGCCATCGTCCCGCCCAAAAATACCGATTTCGGCCAATTTAAGTCGGGTGGTACGAAAATCGCCCAAAAAGCGCAGATGAAATCGACGACCGGGAGATCCTTGTAGTATTCTTCTCCTAAATGTATAACTGTGTCTCGGGTTCCGTGTCGGATTTAAAACCCTAGCCATCGTCCGGCCTGGAAATACCGATTTCTGCCCATTTTTGTCGTGTGGTACAAAAATCGCCCGAAAAGTGCAGATAAAATCGACGACCGGAGGATCCTTGTAGATTTCTTCTCCTAAATTTATAACAGTGTCTCGGGTTCCGTGTCGGATTTCAAACTCTAACCATCGTCTGACCCGAAAATACCGATTTCAGCCCATTTTAGTCGGGCGGTACGAAAATCGCCCGAAAAGCGCAGATGAAATCGACGACCGGGAGATCATTGTAGCATTCTTCTCCTAAATTTATAACAGTGTCTCGGGTTTTGTGTCGGATTTAAAACCCTAGCCGTCGTCCGGCCGGAAAATACATATTTCGACCCATTCTTGTCGGGTGGTACGAATAACGCCCGAAAAGTGCAAATGAAATCGACGACCAGGGGATCCTTGTAGCATTCTTCTCCTATATTTATAACTATGTCTCGGGTTCCGTGTCGGATTTCAAATCCTTGCCATCGTCCAGCCTGAAAATACCGATTTCGGCCCATTTTTGTCGTGTGGTACAAAAATCGCCCGAAAAGTGCAGATGAAATCGACGACCGAGAGATCCTTGTAGCATTCTTCTCCTAAATTTATATCTGTGACTCGGGTTCCGTGTCGGGTTTCAAACCCTTGCCATCGTCCAGCCCGAAAATACCGATTTCGGCCTATTTTTGTCGTGTGGTACGAAATTCGCCCAAAAAGTGCAGATGAAATCAACGACCGGGAGATCCTTGTATCATTCTTCTCCTAAATTTATATCTGTGTCTCGGGTTCGGTGTCGGATTTCAAACCCTAAGCATCGTCGGGCCCAAAAATACTGATTTCGGCCAATTTAAGTCGGGTGGTACGAAAATTGCCCGAAAAGTGCAGATGAAATCGACGACCGGGAGATCCTTATAGCATTCATCTCCTAAATTTATAAATGTGTCTCGGGTTCCGTGTCGGATTTAAAACCCTAGCCATCGTCCGGCCCAAAAATACCGATTTCGGCCCATTCTTGTCGGGTGGTACGAAAAACGCCCGAAAAGTGCAGATGAAATCGACGACCGGAGGATCCTTGTAGCATTCTTCTCCTAAATTTATAACTGTGTCTCGGGTTCCGTGTCGGATTTCATACCCTAGCCATCGTCCAGCCCGAAAATACCGATTTCGGCCCATTTTTGTCATGTGGTACGAAAATCGCCCGAAAAGTGCAGATAAAATCGACGACCGGGAGATCCTTGTAGCATTCTTCTCCTATATTTATATCTGTGTCTCGGGTTCCGTGTCGGATTTCAAACCGTAGCCATCGTCCGGCCCAAAAATACCGATTTCGGCCAATTTAAGTCGGTTGGTACGAAAATCGCCCGAAAAGTGCAGATGAAATCGACGACCAGGAGATCCTTGTAGCATTCATCTCCTAAATTTATAACAGTGTCTTGGGTTTCGTGTCGAATTTCAAACCCTAGCCAACGTCCGGCCCGAAAATACCTATTTCGTCCCATTTTTGTCGGGTGGTACGAAAATCGCCCGAAAAGTGCAGATGAAATTGACGACCGGGAGATCTTTGTAGCATTCTACTCCTAAATTTATAATTGTGTCTCGGGTTCCGTGTCGGATTTCAAACCCTAGCCATCGTCCGGCCCGAAAATACCGATTTCGGTCCATTTTTGTCGGGTGGTACGAAAATCGCCCGAAAAGTGCAGATGAAATCGACGACCGGAGGATCCTTGTAGCATTCTTCTCCTAAATTTATAAATGTATCTCGGGTTCCGTTTCGGTTTTAAAACCCTAGTTATCGTCCGACCCGAAAATACCGATTTCAGCCCATTTTTGTCATGTGGTACGAAAATCACCCGAAAAGTGCAGATGAAATCGATGACCGAAGGATCCTTGTAGCTTTCTTCTCCTAAATTTTTAACTGTGTCTCGTGTCGGATTTCAAACCCTAGCCATCGTCCCGCCCAAAAATACCGATTTCGGCCAATTTAAGTCGGGTGGTACGAAAATCGCCCAAAAAGCGCAGATGAAATCGACGACCGGGAGATCCTTGTAGTATTCTTCTCCTAAATGTATAACTGTGTCTCGGGTTCCGTGTCGGATTTAAAACCCTAGCCATCGTCCGGCCTGGAAATACCGATTTCTGCCCATTTTTGTCGTGTGGTACAAAAATCGCCCGAAAAGTGCAGATAAAATCGACGACCGGAGGATCCTTGTAGATTTCTTCTCCTAAATTTATAACAGTGTCTCGGGTTCCGTGTCGGATTTCAAACTCTAACCATCGTCTGACCCGAAAATACCGATTTCAGCCCATTTTAGTCGGGCGGTACGAAAATCGCCCGAAAAGCGCAGATGAAATCGACGACCGGGAGATCATTGTAGCATTCTTCTCCTAAATTTATAACAGTGTCTCGGGTTTTGTGTCGGATTTAAAACCCTAGCCGTCGTCCGGCCGGAAAATACATATTTCGACCCATTCTTGTCGGGTGGTACGAATAACGCCCGAAAAGTGCAAATGAAATCGACGACCAGGGGATCCTTGTAGCATTCTTCTCCTATATTTATAACTATGTCTCGGGTTCCGTGTCGGATTTCAAATCCTTGCCATCGTCCAGCCTGAAAATACCGATTTCGGCCCATTTTTGTCGTGTGGTACAAAAATCGCCCGAAAAGTGCAGATGAAATCGACGACCGAGAGATCCTTGTAGCATTCTTCTCCTAAATTTATATCTGTGACTCGGGTTCCGTGTCGGGTTTCAAACCCTTGCCATCGTCCAGCCCGAAAATACCGATTTCGGCCTATTTTTGTCGTGTGGTACGAAATTCGCCCAAAAAGTGCAGATGAAATCAACGACCGGGAGATCCTTGTAGCATTCTTCTCCTAAATTTATATCTGTGTCTCGAGTTCGGTGTCGGATTTCAAAACCTAGCCATCGTCCTGCCCGAAAATACTGATTTCGGCCCATTTTTGTTGTGTGGTACGAAAATCGCTTGAAAAGTGCAGATGAAATCGACGACCGGAGGATCATTGTAGCATTCTTCTCCTAAATTTATAACTGTGTCTCGGGTTCCGTGTCGGATTTCAAACCCTAGCCATCGTCCGGCCCAAAAATACCGATTTCGGCCAATTTAAGTCGGGTGGTACGAAAATCGCCCGAAAAGTGCAGATGAAATCGACGACCGGGAGATCCTTGTAGCATTCTTCTCCTAAATTTATAATTGTGTCTCGAGTTCCGTGTCAGATTTCAAACCCTAGCCATCGTCCGGCCCGAAAATACCTATTTCGGCTCATTTTTGTCGGGTGGTACGAAAATCGCCCGAAAAGTGCAGATGAAATCGATGACCTGGAGATCCTTGTAGCATTCTTCTCCTAAATTTATAATTGTGTCTCGGGTTCCGTGTCGGATTTCAAACCCTAGCCATCGTCGGGCCCAAAAATACTGATTTCGGCCAATTTAAGTCGGGTGGTACGAAAATCGCCCGAAAAGTGCAGATGAAATCGACGACCGGGAGATCCTTGTAGCATTCTTCTCCTAAATTTATAAATGTGTCTCGGGTTCCGTGTCGGATTTAAAACCCTAGCCATCGTCCGGCCCAAAAATACCGATTTCGGCCCATTCTTGTCGGGTGGTACGAAAAACGCCCGAAAAGTGCAGATGAAATCGACGACCGGAGGATCCTTGTAGCATTCTTCTCCTAAATTTATAACTGTGTCTCGGGTTCCGTGTCGGATTTCATACCCTAGCCATCGTCCAGCCCGAAAATACCGATTTCGGCCCATTTTTGTCATGTGGTACGAAAATCGCCCGAAAAGTGCAGATAAAATCGACGAACGGGAGATCCTTGTAGCATTCTTCTCCTATATTTATATCTGTGTCTCGGGTTCCGTGTCGGATTTCAAACCGTAGCCATCGTCCGGCCCAAAAATACCGATTTCGGCCAATTTAAGTTGGTTGGTACGAAAATCGCCCGAAAAGTGCAGATGAAATCGACGACCGGAGGATCCTTGTAGCATTCTTCTCCTAAATTTATAAATGTATCTCGGGTTCCGTGTCGGATTTGAAACCCTAGCTATCGTCCGACCCGAAAATACCGATTTCAGCCCATTTTTGTCGTGTGGTACGAAAATCACCCGAAAAGTGCAGATGAAATCGATGACCGAAGGATCCTTGTAGCTTTCTTCTCCTAAATTTTTAACTGTGTCTCGTGTCGGATTTCAAACCCTAGCCATCGTCCCGCCCAAAAATACCGATTTCGGCCAATTTAAGTCGGGTGGTACGAAAATCGCCCGAAAAGCGCAGATGAAATCGACGACCGGGAGATCCTTGTAGTATTCTTCTCCTAAATTTATAACTGTGTCTCGGGTTCCGTGTCGGATTTAAAACCCTAGCCATCGTCCGGCCTGGAAATACCGATTTCTGCCCATTTTTGTCGTGTGGTACGAAAATCGCCCGAAAAGTGCAGATAAAATCGACGACCGGAGGATCCTTGTAGATTTCTTCTCCTAAATTTATAACAGTGTCTCGGGTTCCGTGTCGGATTTCAAACTCTAACCATCGTCTGACCCGAAAATACCGATTTCGGCCCATTTTAGTCGGGCGGTACGAAAATCGCCCGAAAAGCGCAGATGAAATCGACGACCGGGAGATCATTGTAGCATTCTTCTCCTAAATTTATAACTGTGTCTCGGGTTTTGTGTCGGATTTAAAACCCTAGCCGTCGTCCGGCCGGAAAATACATATTTCGACCCATTCTTGTCGGGTGGTACGAATAACGCCCGAAAAGTGCAAATGAAATCGACGACCAGGGGATCCTTGTAGCATTCTTCTCCTATATTTATAACTATGTCTCGGGTTCCGTGTCGGATTTCAAATCCTTGCCATCGTCCAGCCCGAAAATACCGATTTCGGCCCATTTTTGTCGTGTGGTACGAAAATCACCCGAAAAGTGCAGATGAAATCGATGACCGAAGGATCCTTGTAGCTTTCTTCTCCTAAATTTTTAACTGTGTCTCGTGTCGGATTTCAAACCCTAGCCATCGTCCCGCCCAAAAATACCGATTTCGGCCAATTTAAGTCGGGTGGTACGAAAATCGCCCGAAAAGCGCAGATGAAATCGACGACCGGGAGATCCTTGTAGTATTCTTCTCCTAAATTTATAACTGTGTCTCGGGTTCCGTGTCGGATTTAAAACCCTAGCCATCGTCCGGCCTGGAAATACCGATTTCTGCCCATTTTTGTCGTGTGGTACAAAAATCGCCCGAAAAGTGCAGATAAAATCGACGACCGGAGGATCCTTGTAGATTTCTTCTCCTAAATTTATAACAGTGTCTCGGGTTCCGTGTCGGATTTCAAACTCTAACCATCGTCTGACCCGAAAATACCGATTTCGGCCCATTTTAGTCGGGCGGTACGAAAATCGCCCGAAAAGCGCAGATGAAATCGACGACCGGGAGATCATTGTAGCATTCTTCTCCTAAATTTATAATAGTGTCTCGGGTTTTGTGTCGGATTTAAAACCCTAGCCGTCGTCCGGCCGGAAAATACATATTTCAACCCATTCTTGTCGGGTGGTACGAATAACGCCCGAAAAGTGCAAATGAAATCGACGACCAGGGGATCCTTGTAGCATTCTTCTCCTATATTTATAACTATGTCTCGGGTTCCGTGTCGGATTTCAAATCCTTGCCATCGTCCAGCCTGAAAATACCGATTTCGGCCCATTTTTGTCGTGTGGTACTAAAATCGCCCGAAAAGTGCAGATGAAATCGACGACCGAGAGATCCTTGTAGCATTCTTCTCCTAAATTTATATCTGTGACTCGGGTTCCGTGTCGGGTTTCAAACCCTTGCCATCGTCCAGCCCGAAAATACCGATTTCGGCCTATTTTTGTCGTGTGGTACGAAATTCGCCCAAAAAGTGCAGATGAAATCAACGACCGGGAGATCCTTGTAGCATTCTTCTCCTAAATTTATATCTGTGTCTCGAGTTCGGTGTCGGATTTCAAAACCTAGCCATCGTCCTGCCCGAAAATACTGATTTCGGCCCATTTTTGTTGTGTGGTACGAAAATCGCTTGAAAAGTGCAGATGAAATCGACGACCGGAGGATCATTGTAGCATTCTTCTCCTAAATTTATAACTGTGTCTCGGGTTCCGTGTCGGATTTCAAACCCTAGCCATCGTCCGGCCCAAAAATACCGATTTCGGCCAATTTAAGTCGGGTGGTACGAAAATCGCCCGAAAAGTGCAGATGAAATCGACGACCGGGAGATCCTTGTAGCATTCTTCTCCTAAATTTATAATTGTGTCTCGAGTTCCGTGTCAGATTTCAAACCCTAGCCATCGTCCGGCCCGAAAATACCTATTTCGGCCCATTTTTGTCGGGTGGTACGAAAATCGCCCGAAAAGTGCAGATGAAATCGACGACCTGGAGATCCTTGTAGCATTCTTCTCCTAAATTTATAATTGTGTCTCGGGTTCCGTGTCAGATTTCAAACCCTAGCCATCGTCGGGCCCGAAAATACCTATTTCGGCCAATTTAAGTCGGGTGGTACGAAAATCGCCCGAAAAGTGCAGATGAAATCGACGACCGGGAGATCCTTTTAGCATTCTTCTCCTAAATTTATAATTGTGTCTCGGGTTCCGTGTCGGATTTCAAACCCTAGCCATCGTCCCGCCCAAAAATACCGATTTCGGCCAATTTAAGTCGGGTGGTACGAAAATCGCCCGAAAAGCGCAGATGAAATCGACGACCGGGAGATCCTTGTAGTATTCTTCTCCTAAATTTATAACTGTGTCTCGGGTTCCGTGTCGGATTTCATACCCTAGCCATCGTCCAGCCCGAAAATACCGATTTCGGCCCATTTTTGTCATGTGGTACGAAAATCGCCCGAAAAGTGCAGATAAAATCGACGAACGGGAGATCCTTGTAGCATTCTTCTCCTATATTTATATCTGTGTCTCGGGTTCCGTGTCGGATTTCAAACCGTAGCCATCGTCCGGCCCAAAAATACCGATTTCGGCCCATTTTATTCGGGCGGTACGAAAATCGCCCGAAAAGCGTAGATGAAATCGACGACCGGGAGATCATTGTAGCATTCTTCTCCTAAATTTATAACTGTGTCTCGGGTTTTGTGTCGGATTTAAAAACCTAGCCGTCGTCTGGCCGGAAAATACATATTTCGACCCATTCTTGTCGGGTGGTACGAATAACGCCCGAAAAGTGAAAATGAAATCGACGACCAGGGGATCCTTGTAGCATTCTTCTCCTATATTTATAACTATGTCTCGGGTTCCGTGTCGGATTTCAAATCCTTGCCATCGTCCAGCCTGAAAATACCGATTTCGGCCCATTTTTGTCGTGTGGTACAAAAATCGCCCGAAAAGTGCAGATGAAATCGACGACCGAGAGATCCTTGTAGCATTCTTCTCCTAAATTTATATCTGTGACTCGGGTTCCGTGTCGGGTTTCAAACCCTTGCCATCGTCCAGCCCGAAAATACCGATTTCGGCCTATTTTTGTCGTGTGGTACGAAATTCGCCCAAAAAGTGCAGATGAAATCAACGACCGGGAGATCCTTGTATCATTCTTCTCCTAAATTTATATCTGTGTCTCGGGTTCGGTGTCGGATTTCAAACCCTAAGCATCGTCGGGCCCAAAAATACTGATTTCGGCCAATTTAAGTCGGGTGGTACGAAAATTGCCCGAAAAGTGCAGATGAAATCGACGACCGGGAGATCCTTATAGCATTCATCTCCTAAATTTATAAATGTGTCTCGGGTTCCGTGTCGGATTTAAAACCCTAGCCATCGTCCGGCCCAAAAATACCGATTTCGGCCCATTCTTGTCGGGTGGTACGAAAAACGCCCGAAAAGTGCAGATGAAATCGACGACCGGAGGATCCTTGTAGCATTCTTCTCCTAAATTTATAACTGTGTCTCGGGTTCCGTGTCGGATTTCATACCCTAGCCATCGTCCAGCCCGAAAATACCGATTTCGGCCCATTTTTGTCATGTGGTACGAAAATCGCCCGAAAAGTGCAGATAAAATCGACGACCGGGAGATTTTTGTAGCATTCTTCTCCTATATTTATATCTGTGTCTCGGGTTCCGTGTCGGATTTCAAACCGTAGCCATCGTCCGGCCCAAAAATACCGATTTCGGCCAATTTAAGTCGGTTGGTACGAAAATCGACCGAAAAGTGCAGATGAAATCGACGACCGGAGGATCCTTGTAGCATTCTTCTCCTAAATTTATAAATGTATCTCGGGTTCCGTGTCGAATTTAAAACCCTAGCTATCGTCCGACCCGAAAATACCGATTTCAGCCCATTTTTGTCGTGTGGTACGAAAATCACCCGAAAAGTGCAGATGAAATCGATGACCGAAGGATCCTTGTAGCTTTCTTCTCCTAAATTTTTAACTGTGTCTCGTGTCGGATTTCAAACCCTAGCCATCGTCCCGCCCAAAAATACCGATTTCGGCCAATTTAAGTCGGGTGGTACGAAAATCGCCCGAAAAGCGCAGATGAAATCGACGACCGGGAGATCCTTGTAGTATTCTTCTCCTAAATTTATAACTGTGTCTCGGGTTCCGTGTCGGATTTAAAACCCTAGCCATCGTCCGGCCTGGAAATACCGATTTCTGCCCATTTTTGTCGTGTGGTACAAAAATCGCCCGAAAAGTGCAGATAAAATCGACGACCGGAGGATCCTTGTAGATTTCTTCTCCTAAATTTATAACAGTGTCTCGGGTTCCGTGTCGGATTTCAAACTCTAACCATCGTCTGACCCGAAAATACCGATTTCGGCCCATTTTAGTCGGGCGGTACGAAAATCGCCCGAAAAGCGCAGATGAAATCGACGACCGGGAGATCATTGTAGCATTCTTCTCCTAAATTTATAATAGTGTCTCGGGTTTTGTGTCGGATTTAAAACCCTAGCCGTCGTCCGGCCGGAAAATACATATTTCAACCCATTCTTGTCGGGTGGTACGAATAACGCCCGAAAAGTGCAAATGAAATCGACGACCAGGGGATCCTTGTAGCATTCTTCTCCTATATTTATAACTATGTCTCGGGTTCCGTGTCGGATTTCAAATCCTTGCCATCGTCCAGCCTGAAAATACCGATTTCGGCCCATTTTTGTCGTGTGGTACTAAAATCGCCCGAAAAGTGCAGATGAAATCGACGACCGAGAGATCCTTGTAGCATTCTTCTCCTAAATTTATATCTGTGACTCGGGTTCCGTGTCGGGTTTCAAACCCTTGCCATCGTCCAGCCCGAAAATACCGATTTCGGCCTATTTTTGTCGTGTGGTACGAAATTCGCCCAAAAAGTGCAGATGAAATCAACGACCGGGAGATCCTTGTAGCATTCTTCTCCTAAATTTATATCTGTGTCTCGAGTTCGGTGTCGGATTTCAAAACCTAGCCATCGTCCTGCCCGAAAATACTGATTTCGGCCCATTTTTGTTGTGTGGTACGAAAATCGCTTGAAAAGTGCAGATGAAATCGACGACCGGAGGATCATTGTAGCATTCTTCTCCTAAATTTATAACTGTGTCTCGGGTTCCGTGTCGGATTTCAAACCCTAGCCATCGTCCGGCCCAAAAATACCGATTTCGGCCAATTTAAGTCGGGTGGTACGAAAATCGCCCGAAAAGTGCAGATGAAATCGACGACCGGGAGATCCTTGTAGCATTCTTCTCCTAAATTTATAATTGTGTCTCGAGTTCCGTGTCAGATTTCAAACCCTAGCCATCGTCCGGCCCGAAAATACCTATTTCGGCCCATTTTTGTCGGGTGGTACGAAAATCGCCCGAAAAGTGCAGATGAAATCGATGACCTGGAGATCCTTGTAGCATTCTTCTCCTAAATTTATAATTGTGTCTCGGGTTCCGTGTCGGATTTCAAACCCTAGCCATCGTCGGGCCCAAAAATACTGATTTCGGCCAATTTAAGTCGGGTGGTACGAAAATTGCCCGAAAAGTGCAGATGAAATCGACGACCGGGAGATCCTTGTAGCATTCTTCTCCTAAATTTATAAATGTGTCTCGGGTTCCGTGTCGAATTTAAAACCCTAGCCATCGTCCGGCCTGGAAATACCGATTTCTGCCCATTTTTGTCGTGTGGTACGAAAATCGCCCGAAAAGTGCAGATAAAATCAACGACTGGAGGATCCTTGTAGATTTCTTCTCCTAAATTTATAACTGTGTCTCGGGTTCCGTGTCGGATTTCAAACTCTAACCATCGTCCGGCCCGAAAATACCGATTTCGGCCCATTTTAGTCGGGTGGTACGAAAATCGCCCGAAAAGCTCTGATGAAATCGACGACCGGGAGATCATTGTAGCATTCTTCTCCTAAATTTATAACTGTGTCTCGGGTTTTGTGTCGGATTTAAAACCCTTGCCGTTGTCCGGCCCGAAAATACATATTTCGACCCATTCTTGTCGGGTGGTACGAAAAACGCCCGAAAAGTGCAAATGATATCGACGACCAGGGGATCCTTGTAACATTCTTCTCCTATATTTATAACTGTGTCTCGGGTTCCCTGTCGGATTTCAAATCCTTGCCTTCGTCCAGCCTGAAAATACCGATTTCGGCCCATTTTTGTCGTGTGGTACGAAAATCGCCTGAAAAGTGCAGATGAAATCGACGACCGGGAGATCCTTGTAGCATTCTTCTCCTAAATTTATATCTGTGACACGGGTTCCGTGTCGGATTTCAAACCCTAGCCATCTACCAGCCCGAAAATATCGATTTCGGCCCATTTTTGTCGTGAGGTACTAAATCGACGACCGAAGGATCCTTGTAGCATTCTTCTCCTAAATTTATAACTGTGTCTCGGGTTCCGTGTCGGATTTAAAACCCTAGCCATCGTACGGCCCAAAAATACCGATTTCGGCCCATTCTTGTCGGGTGGTACGAAAATCGCCCGAAAAGTGCAGATGAAATCGACGACCGAGAGATCCTTGTAGCATTCATCTCCTAAATTTATAACAGTGTCTCGAGTTTCGTGTCGGATTTCAAACCCTAGCCATCGTCCGGCCCGAAAATACCTATTTCGTCCCATTTTTTTTGGGTGGTACGAAAATCGCCCGAATAGTGCAAATGAAATCGACGACCGGGAGATCTTTGTAGCATTCTTCTCCTAAATTTATAACTGTGTCTCGGGTTCCGTGTCGGATTTCAAACCCTAGCCATCGTCTGGCCCGAAAATACCGATTTCGGCCCATTTTTGTCGTGTGGTACGAAAATCACCCGAAAAGTGCATATGAAATCGACACTCGGGAGATCCTTGTAGCATTCTTCTCCTAAATTTATAACTGTGTCTCGGGTTCCGTGTCGGATTTCAAACCCTAGCCATTGTATGGCCTGAAAATACCGATTTCGGCCCATTTTTGTCGTGTGGTACGAAAATCGGACGAAAAGTGCAGATGAAATCGAAGACCCAAGGATCCGTGTAGCACTCTTCTCCTAAATTTATAACTGTGTCTCGCGTTACGTGTCAGATATCAAACCCTAGCCATCGTCCGGCCCAAAAATACCGATTTCGGCCAATATATGTCGGGTGGTACGAAAATCGCCCGAAAAGTGCAGATGAAATCGACGACCGGGAGATCCTTGTAGCATTCTTCTCCTGAATTTATAACTGTGTCTCGGGTTCTGTGTCGGATTTCAAACCCTAGCCATCGTCCGGCTCGAAAATACCAATTTCGGCCCAATTTTGTCTTGTGGTACGAAAATCGCCCGAAAAGTGCAGATGAAATCGACGACCGGGAGATCCTTGTAGCATTCTTTTCCTAAATTTATAATTGTGTCTTGGGTTCCATGTCGGATTTCAAACCCTAGCCATCGTCGGGCCCAAAAGTACCGATTTCGGCCAATTTAAATCGGGTGGTACGAAAATTGCCCGAAAAGTGCAGATGAAATCGACGACCAGGAGATACTTGTAGCATTCTTCTCCTTAATTTATAACTGTGTCTCGGGTTCCGTGTCGGATTTAAAACACTAGCCATTGTCCGGCCCAAAAATATTGATTTCGGCCAATTCTTGTCAGGTGGTACGAAAAACGCCCGAAAAGTGCAGATGAAATCGACGACCGGGAGATCCTTGTAGCATTCTTCTCCTAAATTTATAATTGTGTCTCGGGTTCCGTGTTTGATTTCAAAACCTAGGCATCGTCCGGCCCGAAAATACCGATTTCGGCCCATTTTAGTCGATAGGTACGAAAATCGCCCGAAAAGTGCAGATCAAATCGACGACCGGAGGATCCCTGGAGCTTTCTTCTCTGAAATTTATAATTGTGTCTCGGGTACCGTGTCGGATTTCAAACCCTAGCCGTCGTCCGGCCCGAAAATACCGATTTCGGCCCATTATAGTCGGGTGGTACGAAAATCTTCCGAAAAGTGCAGATGAAATCGACGGCTGGGAGATCCTTGTAGCATTCTTCTCCTAAATTTATAATTGTGTCTCGAGTTCCGTGTTAGATTTAAAACCCTAGCCATCGTCCGGCCCGAAAATACCGATTTCGGCCCATTTTTGTCGGGTGGTACGAAAATAGCCCGAAAAGTGCAAATGAAATCGACGACCTGGGGATCCTTTTTGCATTCTTCTCCTAAATTTATAACTGTGTCTCGGGTTCCGTGTCGGATTTCAAACCCTAGCCATCGTCCGGCCCGAAAATACCGATTTCGGCCCATTTTTGTCGTGTGGTACGACAATCGCCCGGAAAATGCAGATTAAATCGACGACCGGAGGATCCCTGTAGCATTCTTCTCCTAAATTTATAACTGTGTCTCGGGTTCCGTGTCGGATTTCAAATCCTAGCCATCGTCCGGCCCAAAAATACCGATTTCGGCCAATATATGTCGGGTGGTACGAAAATCGCCCGAAAAGTGCAGATGAAATCGACGACCGGGAGATCCTTGTAGCATTCATCTCCTAAATTTATAATAGTGTCTCGAGTTCCGTGTCGGATTTCAAACCCTAGCCATCGTCCGGCCCGAAAATACCTATTTCGTCCCATTTTTTTTGGGTGGTACGAAAATCGCCCGAATAGTGCAAATGCAATCGACGACCGGGAGATCTTTATAGCATTCTTCTCCTAAATTTATAATTGTGTCTCGGGTTCCGTGTCGGATTTCAAACCATAGCCATCGTCTGGCCCGAAAATACCGATTTCGGCCCATTTTTGTCGTGTGGTACGAAAATCACCCGAAAAGTGCAGATGAAATCGACGACCGGGAGATCCTTGTAGCATGCTTCTCCTAAATTTATAACTGTGTCTCGGGTTCCGTGTCGGATTTCAAACCCTAGCCATTGTATGGCCTGAAAATACCGATTTCGGCCCATTTTTGTCGTGTGGTACGAAAATCGAACGAAAAGTGCAGATGAAATCGAAGACCCAAGGATCCGTGTAGCACTCTTCTCCTAAATTTATATTGTGTCTCGCGTTCCGTGTCAGATATCAAACCCTAGCCATCGTCCGGCCCAAAAATACCGATTTCGGCCAATATATGTCGGGTGGTACGAAAATCGCCCGAAAAGTGCAGATGAAATCGACGACCGGGAGATCCTTGTAGCATTCTTCTCCTGAATTTATAACTGTGTCTCGGGTTCCGTGTCGGATTTCAAACCCTAGCCATCGTCCGGCTCGAAAATACCAATTTCGGCCAATTTTTGTCGTGTGGTACGAAAATCGCCCGAAAAGTGCAGATGAAATCGACGACCGGGAGATCCTTGTAGCATTCTTTTCCTAAATTTATAATTGTGTCTTGGGTTCCATGTCGGATTTCAAACCCTAGCCATTGCGGGCCCAAAAGTACCGATTTCGGCCAATTTAAATCGGGTGGTACGAAAATTGCCCGAAAAGTGCAGATGAAATCGACGACCAGGAGACACTTGTAGCATTCTTCTCCTTAATTTATAACTGTGTCTCGGGTTCCGTGTCGGATTTAAAACACTAGCCATTGTCCGGCCCAAAAATATTGATTTCGGCCCATTCTTGTCAGGTGGTACGAAAAACGCCCAAAAAGTGCAGATGAAATCGACGACCGGAGGATCCTTGTAGCATTCTTCTCCTAAATTTATAACTGTGTCTCGAGTTCTGTGTCGGATTTCATACCCTAGGCATCGTCCGGCCCGAAAATACCGATTTCGGCCCATTTTAGTCGATAGGTACGAAAATCGCCCGAAAAGTGCAGATCAAATCGACGACCGGAGGATCCCTGTAGCTTTCTTCTCTGAAATTTATAATTGTGTCTCGGGTACCGTGTCGGATTTCAAACCCTAGCCGTCGTCCGGCCCGAAAATACCGATTTCGGCCCATTATAGTCGGGTGGTACGAAAATCTTCCGAAAAGTGCAGATGAAATCGACGGCTGGGAGATCCTTGTAGCATTCTTCTCCTAAATTTATAATTGTGTCTCGAGTTCCGTGTCAGATTTAAAACCCTAGCCATCGTCCGGCCCGAAAATACCGGTTTCGGCCCATTTTTGTCGGGTGGTACGAAAATCGCCCGAAAAGTGCATATGAAATCGACGACCTGGGGATCCTTGTAGCATTCTTCTCCTAAATTTATAACTGTGTCTCGGGTTCCGTGTCGGATTTCAAATCCTAGCCATCGTCCGGCCCGAAAATACCGATTTCGGCCCATTTTTCTCGTGTGATACGACAATCGCACGGAAAATGCAGATTAAATCGACGACCGGAGGATCCCTGTAACATTTTTCTCCTAAATTTATAACTGTGTCTCGGGTTCCGTGTTGGATTTCAAATCCTAGCCATCGTCCGGCCCAAAAATACCGATTTCGGCCCATTTTTGTCGTGTGGTACGAAAATCGCCCGAAAAGTGCAGATGAAATCGACGACCGGAGGATCCCTCTAGCTTTCTTCTCCTAAATTTATAACTGTGTCTCGGGTTCTGTGTTGCATTTCAAACCCTAGCCGTTGTCCGGCCCGAAAATACCGATTTCGGCCCATTTTAGTCGAGTGGTACGAAAATCTTCTGAAAAGTGCAGATGAAATCAACGACTGGGAGATCCTTGTAGCATTCTTCTCCTAAATTTATAACTGTGTCTCGAGTTCCGTGTTGGATTTAAAACCCTAACAATCGTCCGGCCTGAAAATACCGATTTAGGCCCATTTTTGTCGGGTGGTACGAAAATTGCCCGAAAAGTGCAGATGAAATCGACGACCTGGGGATCCTTGTAGCATTCTTCTCTTAAATTTACAACTGTGTCTCGGGTTCCATGTCGGATTTTCAAACCCTAGGCATCGTCCGGCCCGAAAATACCGATTTTGGCCCATTTTAGCCGGGTGGTACGAAAATCGCCCGAAAAAGTGCAGATGAAATCGAGGACCGGGAGAACCTTATAGCATTTTTCTCCTAAATTTATAACTGTGTCTCAGGTTCCGTGTCGGATTTCAAACCCTAGCCATCGACCGGCCCAAAAATACCGATTTTGGCCCATTTTTGTCGTGTGGTACGATAATCGCCCTAAAAGTGCAGATTAAATCGACGACCTGAGGATCCCTGTAGCATTCTTCTCCTAAATTTATAACTGTGTCTCGGGTTCCGTGTCAGATTTCAAACCCTAGCCATCGTCCGGCCGTAAAATAACGATTTCGGCCCATTTTTGTCGTGTGGTACGAAAATCGCCCGAAAAGTGCAGATTAAATCGACGACCTGAGGATCCCTGTAGCATTCTTCTCCTAAATTTATAACTGTGTCTCGGGTTCCGTGTCAGATTTCAAACCCTAGCCATCGTCCGGCCCAAAAATAACGATTTCGGCCCATTTTTGTCGTGTGGTACGAAAATCGCCCGAAAAGTGCAAATTAAATCGACGACCTGGGGATCCTTGTAGCATTCTTCTCCTAAATTTATAACTGTGTCTCGGGTTCCGTGTTGGATTTCAAACCCTAGCCATCGTCCAGCCCGAAAATACCGATTTCGGCCCATTTTTGTCATGTGGTAAGAAAATCGCCCGAAAAGTGCAGATGAAATCGACGACCGTGAGAAGTTTGTAGCTTTCTTCTCCTAAATTTATAACTGTGTCTCAGGTTCCGTGTCGGATTTCAAAACCTAGCCATCGACCGGCCCGAAAATACCGATTTCGGCCCATTTTTGTCGGTTGGAACGAAAATCGCCCGATAAGTGCAGATGAAATCGACGACCGGAGGATCCTTGTAGCATTCTTCCCCTAAATTTATAACTGTGTCTCGGGTTCCGTGTCGGATTTCAAACCCTAGCCATCGTCCGCCCCGATAATACCGATTTTGGCCCATTTTAGTCGGGTGGTACGAAAATTGCCCGAAAAGTGCAGATGAAATCGACGACCAGAGGATCCCTGTAGCATTCTTCTCCTAAATTTATAACTGTTTCTCGGGTTCCGTGTCAGATTTCAAACCCTAGCCATCGTCCGGCCCAAAAATAACGATTTCTGCCCATTTTTGTCGTGTGGTACGAAAATCGCCCGAAAAGTGCAGATGAAATCGACGACCGGAGATCCTTGTAGCATTCTTCTCCTAAATTTATAACTGTGTCTCGAGTTCTGTGTCGGATTTAAAACCCTAGCCATCGTCCGGCCCAAAAATACCGATTTCGGCCCATTTTAGTCGGGTGGTACGAAAATCGCCCGAAAAGTGCAGATGAAATCGACGACCTGGGGATCCTTGGAGCATTCTTCTCTTAAATTTATAACTGTGTCTCGGGTTCCATGTCGGATTTTCAAACCCTAGGCATCGTCCGGCCCGAAAATACCGATTTTGGCCCATTTTAGTCGGGTGGTACGAAAATCGCCCGAAAAAGTGCAGATGAAATCGAAGACCGGGAGAACCTTATAGCATTTTTCTCCTAAATTTATAACTGTGTCTCAGGTTCCGTGTCGGATTTCAAACCCTAGCCATCGATCGGCCCAAAAATACCGATTTTGGCCCATTTTTGTCGTGTGGTACCATAATCGCCCGAAAAGTGCATATTAAATCGACGACCGGGAGAAATTTGTAGCACTCTTCTCCTAAATTTATAACTGTGTCTCAGGTTCCGTGTCAGATTTCGAACCCTAGCCATCGACCGGCCCGAAAATACCGATTTTGGACCATTTTTGTCGTGTGGTACGATAATCGCCCGAAAAGTGCAGATTAAATCGACGACCTGAGGATCCCTTTAGCATTCTTCTCCTAAATTTATAACTGTGTCTCGGGTTCCGTGTCAGATTTCAAACCCTAGCCATCGTCCGGCCCAAAAATAACGATGTCGGCCCATTTTTGTCGTGTGGTACGAAAATCGCCCGAAAAGTGCAGATTAAATCGACGACCTGAGGATCCCTGTAGCATTCTTCTCCTAAATTTATAACTGTGTCTCGGGTTCCGTGTCAGATTTCAAACCCTAGCCATCGTCCGGCCCAAAAATAACGATTTCGGCCCATTTTTGTCGTGTGGTACGAAAATCGCCCGAAAAGTGCAAATTAAATCGACGACCTGGGGATCCTTGTAGCATTCTTCTCCTAAATTTATAACTGTTTCTCGGGTTCCGTGTCAGATTTCAAACCCTAGCCATCGTCCGGCCCAAAAATAACGATTTCGGCCCATTTTTGTTGTGTGGTACGAAAATCGCCTGAAAAGTGCAGATGAAATCGACGACCGGAGATCCTTGTAGCATTCTTCTCCTAAATTTATAACTGTGTCTCGAGTTCTGTGTCGGATTTAAAACCCTAGCCATCGTCCGGCCCAAAAATACCGATTTCGGCCCATTTTAGTCGGGTGGTACGAAAATCGCCCGAAAAGTGTAGATGAAATCGACGACCGGAGATCCTTGTAGCATTCTTCTCCTAAATTTATAACTGTGTCTCGAGTTCTGTGTCGGATTTAAAACCCTAGCCATCGTCCGTCACGAAAATACCGATTTCGGCCCATTTTTGTCGTGTGGTACGAAAATCGCCCGAAAAGTGCAGATGAAATCGACGACCAGAGGATCCTTGTAGTATTCTTCTCCTAAATTTATAACTGTGTCTCGGGTTCCGTGTTAAATTTCAAACCCTAGCCATCGTCCAGCCCGAAAATACTGATTTCGGCCCATTTTTGTCATGTGGTAAGAAAATCGCCCGAAAAGTGTAGATGAAATCGATGACCGGGAGAAGTTTGTAGCACTCTTCTCCTAAATTTATAACTGTGTCTCAGGTTCCGTGTCGGATTTCGAACCCTAGCCATCGACCGGCCCGAAAATACCGATTTTGGTCCATTTTTGTCGTGTGGTACGATAATCGCCCGAAAAGTGCAGATTAAATCGACGACCTGAGGATCCCTGTAGCATTCTTCTCCTAAATTTATAACTGTGTCTCGGGTTCCGTGTCAGATTTCAAACCCTAGGCATCTTCCGGCCCGAAAATACCGATTTCGGCCCATTTTTGTCGGGTGGTACGAAAATCGCCCGAAAAGTGTAGATGAAATCGACGACCTGGGGATCCTTGTAGCATTCTTCTCCTAAATTTATAACTGTGTCACGGGTTCCGTGTCAGATTTAAAACCCTAGCCATCGTCTGTCCCGAAAATACCGATTTCGGCCCATTTTTGTCGTGTGGTACGAAAATCGCCCGAAAAGTGCAGATGAAATCGACGACCAGAGGATCCTTGTAGCATTCTTCTCCTAAATTCATAACTGTGTCTCGGGTTCCGTGTTGGATTTCAAATCCTAGCCATCGTCCAGCCCGAAAATACCGATTTCGGCCCATTATAGTCGGGTGGTACGAAAATCTTCCGAAAAGTGCAGATGAAATCGACGACTGGGAGAAGTTTGTAGCATTCTTCTCCTAAATTTATAACTGTGTCTCAGGTTCCGTGTCGGATTTCAAAACCTAGCCATCGACCGGCCCGAAAATACCGATTTCGGCCCATTTTTGTCGATTGGAACGAAAATCGCCCGATAAGTGCAGATGAAATCGACGACCGGAGGATCCTTGTAGCATTCTTCCCCTAAATTTATAACTGTGTCTCGGGTTCCGTGTCGGATTTCAAACCCTAGCCATCGTCCGGCCCGAAAATACCGATTTTGGCCCATTTTAGTCGGGTGGTACGAAAATTGCCCGAAAAGTGCAGATGAAATCGACGACCAGAGGATCCCTGTAGCATTTTTCTCCTAAATTTATAACTGTTTCTCGGGTTCTGTGTCAGATTTCAAACCCTAGCCATCGTCTGGTTTAAAAATAACGATTTCGGCCCATTTTTGTCGTGTGGTACGAAAATCGCCCGAAAAGTGCAGATGAAATCGACGACCGGAGATCCTTGTAGCATTCTTCTCCTAAATTTATAACTGTGTCTCGAGTTCTGTGTCGGATTTAAAACCCTAGCCATCGTCCGGCCCAAAAATACCGATTTCGGCCCATTTTAGTCGGGTGGTACGAAAATCGCCCGAAAAGTGTAGATGAAATCGACGACCTGGGGATCCTTGTAGCATTCTTCTCCTAAATTTATAACTGTGTCACGGGTTCCGTGTCGGATTTAAAACCCTAGCCATCGTCCGTCCCGAAAATACCGATTTCGGCCCATTTTTGTCGTGTGGTACGAAAATCGCCCGAAAAGTGCAGATAAAATCGACAACCAGAGGATCCTTGTAGTATTCTTCTCCTAAATTTATAACTGTGTCTCGGGTTCCGTGTTAAATTTCAAACCCTAGCCATCGTCCAGCCCGAAAATACCGATTTCGGCCCATTTTTGTCATGTGGAAAGAAAATCGCCCGAAAAGTGTAGATGAAATCGATGACCAGGAGAAGTTTGTAGCACTCTTCTCCTAAATTTATAACTGTGTCTTAGGTTCCGTGTCGGATTTCGAACCCTAGCCATAGACCGGCCCGAAAATACCAATTTTGGACCATTTTTGTCGTGTGGTACAATAATCGCCCGAAAAGTGCAGATTAAATCGACGACCTGAGGATCCCTGTAGCATTCTTCTCCTAAATTTATAACTGTGTCTCGGGTTCCGTGTCAGATTTCAAACCCTAGCCATCGTCCGGCCCGTAAATACCGATTTCGGCCTATTTTTGTCGGGTGGTACGAAAATCGCCCGAAAAGTGCAGATGAAATCGACGACCTGGGGATCCTTGTAGCATTCTTCTCCTAA
>JBBPBP010009777.1:15885334-15922145 GCA_037974735.1 Cicer chorassanicum
ACCTGGGGATCCTTCTAGCATTCTTCTCCTAAATTTATAACTGTGTCTCGGGTTCCGTGTCGGATTTCAAACCCTAGGCATCTTCCGGCCCGAAAATACCGATTTCGGCCCATTTTTGTCGGTTGGAACGAAAATCGCCCGATAAGTGCAGATGAAATCGACGACCGGAGGATCCTTGTAGCATTCTTCCCCTAAATTTATAACTATGTCTCGGGTTCCGTGTTGGATTTCAAACCCTAGCCATCGTCCGGCCCGAAAATACCGATTTTGGCCCATTTTAGTCGGGTGGTACGAAAATTGCCCGAAAAGTGCAGATGAAATCGACGACCAGAGGATCCCTGTAGCATTCTTCTCCTAAATTTATAACTATTTCTCGGGTTCTGTGTCAGATTTCAAACCCTAGCCATCGTCCGGCCCAAAAATAACGATTTCGGCCCATTTTTGTCGTGTGGTACGAAAATCGCCCGAAAAGTGCAGATGAAATCGACGACCGGAGATCCTTGTAGCATTCTTCTCCTAAATTTATAACTGTGTCTCGAGTTCTGTGTCGGATTTAAAACCCTAGCCATCGTCCGGCCCAAAAATACCGATTTCGGCCCATTTTAGTCGGGTGGTACGAAAATCGCCCGAAAAGTGTAGATGAAATCGACGACCTGGAGATCCTTGTAGCATTCTTCTCCTAAATTTATAACTGTGTCACGGGTTCCGTGTCGGATTTAAAACCCTAGCCATCGTCCGTCCCGAAAATACCGATTTCGGCCCATTTTTGTCGTGTGGTACGAAAATCGCCCGAAAAGTGCAGATGAAATCGACGACCAGAGGATCCTTGTAGTATTCTTCTCTTAAATTTATAACTGTGTCTCGGGTTCCGTGTTAAATTTCAAACCCTAGCCATCGTCCAGCCCGAAAATACCGATTTCGGCCCATTTTTGTCATGTGGTAAGAAAATCGCCCGAAAAGTGTAGATGAAATCGACGACCTGAGGATCCTTGTAGCATTCTTCTCCTAAATTTATAACTGTGTCACGGGTTCCGTGTCGGATTTAAAACCCTAGCCATCGTCCGTCCCGAAAATACCGATTTCGGCCCATTTTTGTCGTGTGGTACGAAAATCGCCCGAAAAGTGCAGATAAAATCGACAACCAGAGGATCCTTGTAGTATTCTTCTCCTAAATTTATAACTGTGTCTCGGGTTCCGTGTTAAATTTCAAACCCTAGCCATCGTCCAGCCCGAAAATACCGATTTCGGCCCATTTTTGTCATGTGGAAAGAAAATCGCCCGAAAAGTGTAGTTGAAATCGATGACCAGGAGAAGTTTGTAGCACTCTTCTCCTAAATTTATAACTGTGTCTTAGGTTCCGTGTCAGATTTCGAACCCTAGCCATAGACCGGCCCGAAAATACCGATTTTGGACCATTTTTGTCGTGTGGTACAATAATCGCCCGAAAAGTGCAGATTAAATCGACGACCTGAGGATCCCTGTAGCATTCTTCTCCTAAATTTATAACTGTGTCTCGGGTTCCGTGTCAGATTTCAAACCCTAGCCATCGTCCGGCCCAAAAATAACGATTTCGGCCCATTTTTGTCGTGTGGTACGAAAATCGCCCGAAAAGTGCAGATGAAATCGACGACCGGGAGATCCTTGTAGCATTCTTCTCCTAAATTTATAATTGTGTCTCGGGTTCTGTGTCGGATTTCAAAACCAAGGCTTCGTCCGGCCTGAAAATACCGATTTCAGCCCATTTTAGTCGGGAGGTACGAAAATCGCCCGAAAAGTGCAGATCAAATCGACGACCGGAGGATCCCTGTAGCTTTCTTCTCTGAAATTTATATTTGTGTCTCGGGTACCATGTCGGATTTCAAACCCTAGCCGTCGTCCGGCCCGAAAATACCGATTTCGGCCCATTATAGTCGGGTGGTACGAAAATCTTCCGAAAAGTGCAGATGAAATCAACGACTGGGAGATCCTTGTAGAATTCTTCTCCTAAATTTATAATTGTGTCTCGAGTTCCGTGTCAAATTTAAAACCCTAGCCATCGTCCGGCCCGTAAATACCGATTTCGGCCTATTTTTGTCGGGTGGTACGAAAATCGCCCGAAAAGTGCAGATGAAATCGACGACCTTGGGATCCTTGTAGCATTCTTCTCCTAAATTTATAACTGTGTCTCGGGTTCCGTGTCGGATTTAAAACCCTAGCCATCGTCCGGCCCGAAAATACCGATTTCGGCCCATTTTAGTCGGGTGGTACGAAAATCGCCCGAAAAGTGCAGATTAAATCGACGACCTGGGGATCCCTGTAGCATTCTTCTCCTAAATTTATAACTGTGTCTCGGGTTCCGTGTCAGATTTCAAACCGTAGCCATCGTCCGGCCCAAAAATAACGATTTCGGCCCATTTTTGTCGTGTGGTACGAAAATCGCTCGAAAAGTGCAGATGAAATCGACGACCGGGAGATCCTTGTAGCATTCTTCTCCTAAATTTATAATTGTGTCTCGGTTTCCATGTCGGATTTCAAAACCAAGGCATCGTCCGGCCTGAAAATATCGATTTCAGCCCATTTTAGTCGGGAGGTACGAAAATCGCCCGAAAAGTGCAGATCAAATCGACGACCGGAGGATCCCTGTAGCTTTCTTCTCTGAAATTTATATTTGTGTCTCGGGTACCATGTCGGATTTCAAACCCTAGCCGTCGTCCGGCCCGAAAATACCGATTTCGGCCCATTATAGTCGGGTGGTACGAAAATCTTCCGAAAAGTGCAGATGAAATCAACGACTGGGAGATCCTTGTAGAATTCTTCTCCTAAATTTATAATTGTGTCTCGAGTTCCGTGTCAAATTTAAAACCCTAGCCATCGTCCGGCCCGTAAATACCGATTTCGGCCTATTTTTGTCGGGTGGTACGAAAATCGCCCGAAAAGTGCAGATGAAATCGACGACCTGGGGATCCTTGTAGCATTCTTCTCCTAAATTTATAACTGTGTCTCGGGTTCCGTGTCGGATTTAAAACCCTAGCCATCGTCCGGCCCGAAAATACCGATTTCGGCCCATTTTAGTCGGGTGGTACGAAAATCGCCCGAAAAGTGCAGATTAAATCGCAACCTGGGGATCCTTCTAGCATTCTTCTCCTAAATTTATAACTGTGTCTCGGGTTCCGTGTCGGATTTCAAACCCTAGGCATCTTCCGGCCCGAAAATACCGATTTCGGCCCATTTTTGTCGGTTGGAACGAAAATCGCCCGATAAGTGCAGATGAAATCGACGACCGGAGGATCCTTGTAGCATTCTTCCCCTAAATTTATAACTGTGTCTCGGGATCCGTGTTGGATTTCAAACCCTAGCCATCGTCCGGCCCGAAAATACCGATTTTGGCCCATTTTAGTCGGGTGGTACGAAAATTGCCCGAAAAGTGCAGATGAAATCGACGACCAGAGGATCCCTGTAGCATTCTTCTCCTAAATTTATAACTGTTTCTCGGGTTCCGTGTTAAATTTCAAACCCTAGCCATCGTCCAGCCCGAAAATACCTATTTCGGCCCATTTTTGTCATGTGGTAAGAAAATCGCCCGAAAAGTGTAGATGAAATCGATGACCGGGAGAAGTTTGTAGCACTCTTCTCCTAAATTTATAACTGTGTCTCAGGTTCCGTGTCGGATTTCGAACCCTAGCCATCGACCGGCCCGAAAATACCGATTTTGGCCCATTTTTGTCGTGTGGTACGATAATCGCCCGAAAAGTGCAGATTAAATCGACGACCTGAGGATCCCTGTAGCATTCTTCTCCTAAATTTATAACTGTGTCTCGGGTTCCGTGTCAGTTTTCAAACCCTAGCCATCGTCCGGCCCAAAAATAACGATTTCGGCCCATTTTTGTCGTGTGGTACGAAAATCGCCCGAAAAGTGCAGATGAAATCGACGACCGGAGGATCCTTGTAGCATTCTTCTCCTAAATTTATAACTGTGTCTCGAGTTCTGTGTCGGATTTAAAACCCAAGCCATAGTCCGACCCAAAAATACCGATTTCGGCCCATTTTAGTCGGGTGGTAGGAAAATCGCCCGAAAAGTACAAATTAAATCGACGACCTGGGGATCCTAGTAGCATTCTTCTCCTAAATTTATAACTGTGTCTCGGGTTCCGTGTCGGATTTCAAACCCTAGGCATCTTCCGGCCCGAAAATACCGATTTCGGCCCATTTTTGTCGGGTGGTACGAAAATCGCCCGAAAATTGTAGATGAAATCGACGACCTGGGGATCCTTGTAGCATTCTTCTCCTAAATTTTTAACTGTGTCACGGGTTCCGTGTCGGATTTAAAACCCTAGCCATCGTCTGTCCCGAAAATACCGATTTCGGCCCATTTTTGTCGTGTGGTACGAAAATCGCCCGAAAAGTGCAGATGAAATCGACGATTAGAGGATCCTTGTAGCATTCTTCTCCTAAATTCATAACTGTGTCTCGGGTTCCGTGTTGGATTTCAAACCCTAGCCATCGTCCAGCCCGAAAATACCGATTTCGGCCCATTTTTGTCATGTGGTAAGAAAATCGCCCGAAAAGTGCAGATGAAATCGACGACCGCGAGAAGTTTGTAGCATTCTTCTCCTAAATTTATAACTGTGTCTCAGGTTCCGTGTCGGATTTCAAAACCTAGCCATCGACCGGCCCGAAAATACCGATTTCGGCCCATTTTTGTCGGTTGGAACGAAAATCGCCCGATAAGTGCAGATGAAATCGACGACCGGAGGATCCTTGTAGCATTCTTCCCCTAAATTTATAACTGTGTCTCGGGTTCCGTGTCGGATTTCAAACCCTAGCCATCGTCCGGCCCGAAAATACCGATTTTGGCCCATTTTAGTCGGATGGTACGAAAATTGCCCGAAAAGTGCAGATGAAATCGACGACCAGAGGATCCCTGTAGCATTCTTCTCCTAAATTTATAACTGTTTCTCGGGTTCTGTGTCAGATTTCAAACCCTAGCCATCGTCCGGCCCAAAAATAACGATTTCGGCCCATTTTTGTCGTGTGGTACGAAAATCGCCCGAAAAGTGCAGATGAAATCGACGACCGGGAGATCCTTGTAGCATTCTTCTCCTAAATTTATAATTGTGTCTCGGGTTCTGTGTCGGATTTCAAAACCAAGGCTTCGTCCGGCCTGAAAATACCGATTTCAGCCCATTTTAGTCGGGAGGTACGAAAATCGCCCGAAAAGTGCAGATCAAATCGACGACCGGAGGATCCCTGTAGCTTTCTTCTCTGAAATTTATATTTGTGTCTCGGGTACCATGTCGGATTTCAAACCCTAGCCGTCGTCCGGCCCGAAAATACCGATTTCGGCCCATTATAGTCGGGTGGTACGAAAATCTTTTGAAAAGTGCAGATGAAATCAACGACTGGGAGATCCTTGTAGAATTCTTCTCCTAAATTTATAATTGTGTCTCGAGTTCCGTGTCAGATTTAAAACCCTAGCCATCGTCCGGCCCGTAAATACCGATTTCGGCCCATTTTTGTCGGGTGGTACGAAAATCGCCCGAAAAGTGCAGATGAAATCGACGACCTGGGGATCCTTGTAGCATTCTTCTCCTAAATTTATAACTGTGTCTCGGGTTCCGTGTCGGATTTCAAACCCTAGCCATCATCCGGCCCGAAAATACCGATTTTGGCCCATTTTAGTCGGGTGGTACGAAAATTGCCCGAAAAGTGCAGATGAAATCGACGACCAGAGGATCCTTGTAGCATTCTTCTCCTAAATTTATAACTGTGTCTTGGGTTCCGTGTCGGATTTCAAACCCTAGCCATCGTCTGCCCGAAAATACCGATTTCGGCCCATTTTTGTCGGGTGGTACGAAAATCGCCCGAAAAGTGCAGATGAAATCGACGACCGGGAGATCCTTGTAGCATTCTTCTCCTAAATTTATAATTGTGTCTCGGGTTCCGTGTCGGATTTCAAAACCAAGGCATCGTCCGGCCTGAAAATACCGATTTCGGCCCATTTTAGTCGGGAGGTACGAAAATCGCCCGAAAAGTGCAGATCAAATCGACGACCGGAGGATCCCTCTAGCTTTCTTCTCTGAAATTTATATTTGTGTCTCGGGTACCATGTCGGATTTCAAACCCTAGCCGTCGTCCGGCCCGAAAATACCGATTTCGGCCCATTATAGTCGGGTGGTACGAAAATCTTCCGAAAAGTGCAGATAAAATCAACGACTGGGAGATCCTTGTAGAATTCTTCTCCTAAATTTATAATTGTGTCTCGAGTTCCGTGTCAGATTTAAAACCCTAGCCATCGTTCGGCCCGTAAATACCGATTTCGGCCCATTTTTGTCGGGTGGTACGAAAATCGCCCGAAAAGTGCAGATGAAATCGACGACCTGGGGATCCTTGTAGCATTCTTCTCCTAAATTTATAACTGTGTCTCGGGTTCCGTGTCGGATTTCAAACCCTAGCCATCGTCCGGCCCGAAAATACCGATTTCGGCCCATTTTTGTCGTGTGGTACGACAATCGCCCGAAAAGTGCAGATGAAATCGACGACCGGAGATCCTTGTAGCATTCTTCTCCTAAATTTATAACTGTGTCTCGAATTCTGTGTCGGATTTAAAACCCTAGCCATCGTCCGGCCCAAAAATACCGATTTCGGCCCATTTTAGTCGGGTGGTACGAAAATCGCCCGAAAAGTGTAGATGAAATCGACGACCTGGGGATCCTTGTAGCATTCTTCTCCTAAATTTATAACTGTGTCACGGGTTCCGTGTCGGATTTAAAACCCTAGCCATCGTCCGTCCCGAAAATACCGATTTCGGCCCATTTTTGTCGTGTGGTACGAAAATCGCCCGAAAAGTGCAGATGAAATCGACAACCAGAGGATCCTTGTAGTATTCTTCTCCTAAATTTATAACTGTGTCTCGGGTTCCGTGTTAAATTTCAAACCCTAGCCATCGTCCAGCCCGAAAATACCGATTTCGGCCCATTTTTGTCATGTGGTAAGAAAATCGCCCGAAAAGTGTAGATGAAATCGATGACCAGGAGAAGTTTGTAGCACTCTTCTCCTAAATTTATAACTGTGTCTTAGGTTCCGTGTCGGATTTCGAACCCTAGCCATCGACCGGCCCGAAAATACCGATTTTGCACCATTTTTGTCGTGTGGTACGATAATCGCCCGAAAAGTGCAGATTAAATCGACGACCTGAGGATCCCTGTAGCATTCTTCTCCTAAATTTATAACTGTGTCTCGGGTTCCGTGTCAGATTTCAAACCCTAGCCATCGTCCGGCCCAAAAATAACGATTTCGGCCCATTTTTGTCGTGTGGTACGAAAATCGCTCGAAAAGTGCAGATGAAATCGACGACCGGGAGATCCTTGTAGCATTCTTCTCCTAAATTTATAATTGTGTCTCGGTTTCCGTGTCGGATTTCAAAACCAAGGCATCGTCCGGCCTGAAAATACCGATTTTAGCCCATTTTAGTTGGGAGGTACGAAAATCGCCCGAAAAGTGCAGATCAAATCGACGACCGGAGGATCCCGTTAGCTTTCTTCTCTGAAATTTATATTTGAGTCTCAGGTACCATGTCGGATTTCAAACCCTAGCCGTCGTCCGGCCCGAAAATACTGATTTCGGCCCATTATAGTCGGGTGGTACGAAAATCTTCCGAAAAGTGCAGATGAAATCAACGACTGGGAGATCCTTGTAGAATTCTTCTCCTAAATTTATAATTGTGTCTCGAGTTCCGTGTCAAATTTAAAACCCTAGCCATCGTCCGGCCCGTAAATACCGATTTCGGCCCATTTTTGTCGGGTGGTACGAAAATCGCCCGAAAAGTGCAGATGAAATCGACGACCTGGGGATCCTTGTAGCATTCTTCTCCTAAATTTATAACTGTGTCTCGGTTCCGTGTCGGATTTCAAACCCTAGCCATCGTCCGGCCCGAAAATACCGATTTCGGCCCATTTTTGTCGTGTGGTACGACAATCGCCCGAAAAGTGCAGATTAAATCGACGACCGGAGGATCCCTTAGCATTCTTCTCCTAAATTTATAACTGTGTCTCGGGTTCCGTGTCGAATTTCAAATCCTAGCCATTGTCCGGCCCAAAAATACTGATTTCGGCCCATTTTTGTCGTTTGGTACGAAAATCGCCCGAAAAGTGCAGATGAAATCGACGACCAGAGGATCCTTGTAGCATTCTTCTCCTAAATTTATAACTGTATCTCGAGTTCTGTGTCGGATTTAAATCCCAAGGCATCGTCCGGCCCAAAAATACCCATTTCGGCCCATTTTAGTCGGGTGGTACGAAAATCGCCCGAAAAGTGCAAATTAAATCGACGACCTGGGGATCCTTGTAGCATTCTTCTCCTAAATTTATAACTGTGTCTCGGGTTCCGTGTCGGATTTCAAACCCTAGGCATCTTCCGGCCCGAAAATACCGATTTCGGCCCATTTTTGTCGTGTGGTACGAAAATCGCCCGAAAAGTGCAGATGAAATCGACGACCAGAGGATCCTTGTAGCATTCTTCTCCTAAATTCATAACTGTGTCTCGGGTTCCGTGTTGGATTTCAAACCCTAGCCATCGTCCGGCCCGAAAATACCGATTTTGGCCCATTTTAGTCGGGTGGTACGAAAATTGCCCGAAAAGTGCAGATGAAATCGACGACCAGAGGATCCCAGTAGCATTCTTCTCCTAAATTTATAACTGTTTCTCGGGTTCTGTGTCAGATTTCAAACCCTAGCCATCGTCCGGCCCAAAAATACCGATTTCGGCCCATTTTAGTTGGGTGGTACGAAAATCGCCCGAAAAGTGTAGATGAAATCGACGACCTGGGGATCCTTGTAGCATTCTTCTCCTAAATTTATAACTGTGTCTCGGGTTCCGTGTCGGATTTCAAACCCTAGGCATCTTCCGGCCCGAAAATACCGATTTCGGCCCATTTTTGTCGGGTGGTACGAAAATCGCCCGAAAAGTGTAGATGAAATCGACGACCTGGGGATCCTTGTAGCATTCTTCTCCTAAATTTATAACTGTGTCACGGGTTCCGTGTCGGATTTAAAACCCTAGCCATCGTCTGTCCCGAAAATACCGATTTCGGCCCATTTTTGTCGTGTGGTACGAAAATCGCCCGAAAAGTGCAGATGAAATCGACGACCAGAGGATCCTTGTAGCATTCTTCTCCTAAATTCATAACTGTGTCTCGGGTTCCGTGTTGGATTTCAAACCCTAGCCATCGTCCGGCCCGAAAATACCGATTTTGGCCCATTTTAGTCGGGTGGTACGAAAATTGCCCGAAAAGTGCAGATGAAATCGACGACCAGAGGATCCCAGTAGCATTCTTCTCCTAAATTTATAACTGTTTCTCGGGTTCTGTGTCAGATTTCAAACCCTAGCCATCGTCCGGCCCAAAAATACCGATTTCGGCCCATTTTAGTTGGGTGGTACGAAAATCGCCCGAAAAGTGTAGATGAAATCGACGACCTGGGGATCCTTGTAGCATTCTTCTCCTAAATTTATAACTGTGTCACGGGTTCCGTGTCGGATTTAAAACCCTAGCCATCGTCCGTCCCGAAAATACCGATTTCGGGCCATTTTTGTCGTGTGGTACGAAAATCGCCCGAAAATTGCAGATGAAATCGACGACCAGAGGATCCTTGTAGTATTCTTCTCCTAAATTTATAACTGTGTCTCGGTTTCCGTGTTAAATTTCAAACCCTAGCCATCGTCCAGCCCGAAAATACCGATTTCGGCCCATTTTTGTCATGTGGTAAGAAAATCGCCCGAAAAGTGTAGATGAAATCGATGACCGGGAGAAGTTTGTAGCATTCTTCTCCTAAATTTATAACTGTGTCTCGAGTTCCGTGTCGGATTTAAAACCCTAGCCATCGTCCGACCCAAAAATACCGATTTCGGCCCATTTTTGTCGGGTGGTACGAAAATCGCCCGAAAAGTGCAGATTAAATCGACGACCTGAGGATCCCTGTAGCATTCTTCTCCTAAATTTATAACTGTGTCTCGGGTTTCGTGTCAGATTTCAAACCCTAGGCATCTTCCGGCCCGAAAATACCGATTTCGGCCCATTTTTGTCGGGTGGTACGAAAATTGCCCGAAAAGTGTAGATGAAATCGACGACCTGGGGATCCTTGTAGCATTCTTCTCCTAAATTTATAACTGTGTCACGGGTTCCGTGTCGGATTTAAAACCCTAGCCATCGTCTGTCCCGAAAATACCGATTTCGGTCCATTTTTGTCGTGTGATACGAAAATCGCCCGAAAAGTGCAGATGAAATCGACGACCAGAGGATCCTTGTAGCATTCTTCTCCTAAATTCATAACTGTGTCTCGGGTTCCGTGTTGGATTTCAAATCCTAGCCATCGTCCAGCCCGAAAATACCGATTTCGGCCCATTTTTGTCATGTGGTAAGAAAATCGCCCGAAAAGTGCAGATGAAATCGACGACCGGGAGAAGTTTGTAGCATTCTTCTCCTAAATTTATAACTGTGTCTCAGGTCCCGTGTCGGATTTCAAAACCTAGCCATCGACCGGCCCGAAAATACCGATTTCGGCCCATTTTTGTCGGTTGGAACGAAAATCGCCCGATAAGTGCAGATGAAATCGACGACCGGAGGATCCTTGTAGCATTCTTCCCCTAAATTTATAACTGTGTCTCGGGTTCCGTGTCGGATTTCAAACCCTAGCCATCGTCCGGCCCGAAAATACCGATTTTGGCCCATTTAAGTCGGGTGGTACGAAAATTGCCCGAAAAGTGCAGATGAAATCGACGACCAGAGGATCCCTGTAGCATTTTTCTCCTAAATTTATAACTGTTTCTCGGGTTCTGTGTCAGATTTCAAACCCTAGCCATCGTCTGGTTTAAAAATAACGATTTCGGCCCATTTTTGTCGTGTGGTACGAAAATCGCCCGAAAAGTGCAGATGAAATCGACGACCGGAGATCCTTGTAGCATTCTTCTCCTAAATTTATAACTGTGTCTCGAGTTCTGTGTCGGATTTAAAACCCTAGCCATCGTCCGGCCCAAAAATACCGATTTCGGCCCATTTTAGTCTGGTGGTACGAAAATCGCCCGAAAAGTGTAGATGAAATCGACGACCTGGAGATCCTTGTAGCATTCTTCTCCTAAATTTATAACTGTGTCACGGGTTCCGTGTCGGATTTAAAACCCTAGCCATCGTCCGTCCCGAAAATACTGATTTCGGCCCATTTTTGTCGTGTGGTACGAAAATCGCCCGAAAAGTGCAGATGAAATCGACGACCAGAGGATCCTTGTAGTATTCTTCTCCTAAATTTATAACTGTGTCTTGGGTTCCGTGTTAAATTTCAAACCCTAGCCATCGTCCAGCCCGAAAATACTGATTTCGGCCCATTTTTGTCATGTGGTAAGAAAATCGCCCGAAAAGTGTAGATGAAATCGATGACCGGGAGAAGTTTGTAGCACTCTTCTCCTAAATTTATAACTTTGTCTCAGGTTCCGTGTCGGATTTCGAACCCTAGCCATCGACCGGCCCGAAAATACCGATTTTGGCCCATTTTTGTCGTGTGGTACGATAATCGCATGAAAAGTGCAGATTAAATCGACGACCTGAGGATCCCTGTAGCATTCTTCTCCTAAATTTATAACTGTGTCTCGGGTTCCGTGTTAGATTTCAAACCCTAGCCATCGTCCGGCCCAAAAATAACGATTTCGGCCCATTTTTGTCGTGTGGTACGAAAATCGCCCGAAAAGTGCAGATGAAATCGACGACCGGAGGATCCTTATAGCATTCTTCTCCTAAATTTATAACTGTGTCTCGAGTTCTGTGTCGGATTTAAAACCCAAGCCATCGTCCGGCCCAAAAATACTGATTTCGGCCCATTTTTGTCATGTGGTAAGAAAATCGCCCGAAAAGTGCAGATGAAATCGACGACCGGGAGAAGTTTGTAGCATTCTTCTCCTAAATTTATAACTGTGTCTCAGGTCCCGTGTCGGATTTCAAAACCTAGCCATCGACCGGCCCGAAAATACCGATTTCGGCCCATTTTTGTCGGTTGGAACGAAAATCGCCCGATAAGTGCAGATGAAATCGACGACCGGAGGATCCTTGTAGCATTCTTCCCCTAAATTTATAACTGTGTCTCGGGTTCCGTGTCGGATTTCAAACCCTAGCCATCGTCCGGCCCGAAAATACCGATTTTGGCTCATTTTAGTCGGGTGGTACGAAAATTGCCCGAAAAGTGCAGATGAAATCGACGACCAGAGGATCCCTGTAGCATTTTTCTCCTAAATTTATAACTGTTTCTCGGGTTCTGTGTCAGATTTCAAACCCTAGCCATCGTCTGGTTTAAAAATAACGATTTCGGCCCATTTTTGTCGTGTGGTACGAAAATCGCCCGAAAAGTGCAGATGAAATCGACGACCGGAGATCCTTGTAGCATTCTTCTCCTAAATTTATAACTGTGTCTCGAGTTCTGTGTCGGATTTAAAACCCTAGCCATCGTCCGGCCCAAAAATACCGATTTCGGCCCATTTTAGTCTGGTGGTACGAAAATCGCCCGAAAAGTGTAGATGAAATCGACGACCTGGAGATCCTTGTAGCATTCTTCTCCTAAATTTATAACTGTGTCACGGGTTCCGTGTCGGATTTAAAACCCTAGCCATCGTCCGTCCCGAAAATACTGATTTCGGCCCATTTTTGTCGTGTGGTACGAAAATCGCCCGAAAAGTGCAGATGAAATCGACGACCAGAGGATCCTTGTAGTATTCTTCTCCTAAATTTATAACTGTGTCTTGGGTTCCGTGTTAAATTTCAAACCCTAGCCATCGTCCAGCCCGAAAATACTGATTTCGGCCCATTTTTGTCATGTGGTAAGAAAATCGCCCGAAAAGTGTAGATGAAATCGATGACCGGGAGAAGTTTGTAGCACTCTTCTCCTAAATTTATAACTGTGTCTCAGGTTCCGTGTCGGATTTCGAACCCTAGCCATCGACCGGCCCGAAAATACCGATTTTGGTCCATTTTTGTCGTGTGGTACGATAATCGCCCGAAAAGTGCAGATTAAATCGACGACTTGAGGATCCCTGTAGCATTCTTCTCCTAAATTTATAACTGTGTCTCGGGTTCCGTGTCAGATTTCAAACCCTAGGCATCTTCCGGCCCGAAAATACCGATTTCGGCCCATTTTTGTCGGGTGGTACGAAAATCGCCCGAAAAGTGTAGATGAAATCGACGACCTGGGGATCCTTGTAGCATTCTTCTCCTAAATTTATAACTGTGTCACGGGTTCCGTGTCGGATTTAAAACCCTAGCCATCGTCTGTCCCGAAAATACCAATTTCGGCCCATTTTTGTCGTGTGGTACGAAAATCGCCCGAAAAGTGCAGATGAAATCGACGACCAGAGGAACCTTGTAGCATTGTTCTCCTAAATTCATAACTGTGTCTCGGGTTCCGTGTTGGATTTCAAACCCTAGCCATCGTCCAGCCCGAAAATACCGATTTCGGCCCATTGTTGTCATGTGGTAAGAAAATCGCCCGAAAAGTGCAGATTAAATCGACGACCGGGAGAAGTTTGTAGCATTCTTCTCCTAAATTAATAACTGTGTCTCAGGTTCCGTATTGGATTTCAAAACCTAGCCATCGACCGGCCCGAAAATACCGATTTCGGCCTATTTTTGTCGGTTGGAACGAAAATCGCCCGATAAGTGCAGATGAAATCGACGACCGGAGGATCCTTGTAGCATTCTTCCCCTAAATTTATAACTGTGTCTCGGGTTCCGTGTCGGATTTCAAACCCTAGCCATCGTCCGACCCAAAAATACCGATTTCGGCTCATTTTAGTCGGGTGGTACGAAAATCGCCCGAAAAGTGTAGATGAAATCGACGACCTGGGGATCCTTGTAGCATTCTTCTCCTAAATTTATAACTGTGTCACGGGTTCCGTGTCGGATTTAAAACCCTAGCCATCGTCCGTCCCGAAAATACCGATTTCGGCCCATTTTTATCGTGTGGTACGAAAATCGCCCGAAAAGTGCAGATGAAATCGACGCCCAGAGGATCCTTGTAGTATTCTTCTCCTAAATTTATAACTGTGTCTCGGGTTCCGTGTTAAATTTCAAACCCTAGCCATCGTCCAGCCCGAAAATACCGATTTCGGCCCATTTTTGTCATGTGGTAAGAAAATCGCCCGGAAAGTGTAGATGAAATCGATGACCGGGAGAAGTTTGTAGCACTCTTCTCCTAAATTTATAACTGTGTCTCAGGTTCCGTGTCGGATTTCGAACCCTAGCCATCGACCGGCCCGAAAATACCGATTTTGGCCCATTTTTGTCGTGTGGTACGATAATCGCCCGAAAAGTGCAGATTAAATCGACGACCTGAGGATCCCTGTAGCATTCTTCTCCTAAATTTATAACTGTGTCTCGGGTTCCGTGTCAGTTTTCAAACCCTAGCCATCGTCCGGCCCAAAAATAACGATTTCGGCCCATTTTTGTCGTGTGGTACGAAAATCGCCCGAAAAGTGCAGATGAAATCGACGACCGGAGGATCCTTGTAGCATTCTTCTCCTAAATTTATAACTGTGTCTCGAGCTCTGTGTCGGATTTAAAACCCTAGCCATCGTCCGGCCCAAAAATACCGATTTCGGCCCATTTTAGTCGGGTGGTACGAAAATCGCCCGAAAAGTGCAAATTAAATCGACGACCTGGGGATCCTTGTAGCATTCTTCTCCTAAATTTATAACTGTGTCTCGGGTTCCGTGTCGGATTTCAAACCCTAGGCATCTTCCGGCCCGAAAATACCGATTTCGGCCCATTTTTGTCGGGTGGTACGAAAATCGCCCGAAAAGTGTAGATGAAATCGACGACCTGGGGATCCTTGTAGCATTCTTCTCCTAAATTTATAACTGTGTCACGGGTTCCGTGTCGGATTTAAAACCCTAGCCATCGTCTGTCCCGAAAATACCGATTTCGGTCCATTTTTGTCGTGTGATACGAAAATCGCCCGAAAAGTGCAGATGAAATCGACGACCAGAGGATCCTTGTAGCATTCTTCTCCTAAATTCATAACTGTGTCTCGGGTTCCGTGTTGGATTTCAAATCCTAGCCATCGTCCAGCCCGAAAATACCGATTTCGGCCCATTTTTGTCATGTGGTAAGAAAATCGCCCGAAAAGTGCAGATGAAATCGACGACCGGGAGAAGTTTGTAGCATTCTTCTCCTAAATTTATAACTGTGTCTCAGGTCCCGTGTCGGATTTCAAAACCTAGCCATCGACCGGCCCGAAAATACCGATTTCGGCCCATTTTTGTCGGTTGGAACGAAAATCGCCCGATAAGTGCAGATGAAATCGACGACCGGAGGATCCTTGTAGCATTCTTCCCCTAAATTTATAACTGTGTCTCGGGTTCCGTGTCGGATTTCAAACCCTAGCCATCGTCCGGCCCGAAAATACCGATTTTGGCCCATTTAAGTCGGGTGGTACGAAAATTGCCCGAAAAGTGCAGATGAAATCGACGACCAGAGGATCCCTGTAGCATTTTTCTCCTAAATTTATAACTGTTTCTCGGGTTCTGTGTCAGATTTCAAACCCTAGCCATCGTCTGGTTTAAAAATAACGATTTCGGCCCATTTTTGTCGTGTGGTACGAAAATCGCCCGAAAAGTGCAGATGAAATCGACGACCGGAGATCCTTGTAGCATTCTTCTCCTAAATTTATAACTGTGTCTCGAGTTCTGTGTCGGATTTAAAACCCTAGCCATCGTCCGGCCCAAAAATACCGATTTCGGCCCATTTTAGTCGGGTGGTACGAAAATCGCCCGAAAAGTGTAGATGAAATCGACGACCTGGGGATCCTTGTAGCATTCTTCTCCTAAATTTATAACTGTGTCACGGGTTCCGTGTCGGATTTAAAACCCTAGCCATCGTCCGTCCCGAAAATACCGATTTCGGCCCATTTTTGTCGTGTGGTACGAAAATCGCCCGAAAAGTGCAGATAAAATCGACAACCAGAGGATCCTTGTAGTATTCTTCTCCTAAATTTATAACTGTGTCTCGGGTTCCGTGTTAAATTTCAAACCCTAGCCATCGTCCAGCCCGAAAATACCGATTTCGGCCCATTTTTGTCATGTGGTAAGAAAATCGCCCGAAAAGTGTAGATGAAATCGATGACCAGGAGAAGTTTGTAGCACTCTTCTCCTAAATTTATAACTGTGTCTTAGGTTCCGTGTCGGATTTCGAACCCTAGCCATCGACCGGCCCGAAAATACCGATTTTGCACCATTTTTGTCGTGTGGTACGATAATCGCCCGAAAAGTGCAGATTAAATCGACGACCTGAGGATCCCTGTAGCATTCTTCTCCTAAATTTATAACTGTGTCTCGGGTTCCGTGTCAGATTTCAAACCCTAGGCATCTTCCGGCCCGAAAATACCGATTTCGGCCCATTTTTGTCGGGTGGTACGAAAATCGCCCGAAAAGTGTAGATGAAATCGACGACCTGGGGATCCTTGTAGCATTCTTCTCCTAAATTTATAACTGTGTCACGGGTTCCGTGTCAGATTTAAAACCCTAGCCATCGTCTGTCCCGAAAATACCGATTTCGGCCCATTTTTGTCGTGTGGTACGAAAATCGCCCGAAAAGTGCAGATGAAATCGACGACCAGAGGATCCTTGTAGCATTCTTCTCCTAAATTCATAACTGTGTCTCGGGTTCCGTGTTGGATTTCAAACCCTAGCCATCGTCCAGCCCGAAAATACCGATTTCGGCCCATTTTTGTCACGTGGTAAGAAAATCGCCCGAAAAGTGCAGATGAAATCGACGACCGGGAGAAGTTTGTAGCATTCTTCTCCTAAATTTATAACTGTGTCTCCGGTTCCGTGTCGGATTTCAAAACCTAGCCATCGACCGGCCCGAAAATACCGATTTCGGCCCATTTTTGTCGGTTGGAACGAAAATCGCCCGAAAAGTGCAGATGAAATCGACGACCGGAGGATCCTTGTAGCATTCTTCCCCTAAATTTATAACTGTGTCTCGGGTTCCGTGTCGGATTTCAAACCCTAGCCATCGTCCGGCCCGAAAATACCGATTTTGGCCCATTTTAGTCGGGTGGTACGAAAATTGCCCAAAAAGTGCAGATGAAATCGACGACCAGAGGATCCTTGTAGCATTCTTCTCCTAAATTTATAACTGTGTCTTGGGTTCCGTGTCAGATTTCAAACCCTAGCCATCGTCTGCCCGAAAATACCGATTTCGGCCCATTTTTGTCGGGTGGTACGAAAATCGCTCGAAAAGTGCAGATGAAATCGACGACCGGGAGATCCTTGTAGCATTCTTCTCCTAAATTTATAATTGTGTCTCGGGTTCCGTGTCGGATTTCAAAACCAAGGCATCGTCCGGCCTGAAAATACCGATTTCGGCCCATTTTAGTCGGGAGGTACGAAAATCGCCCAAAAAGTGCAGATCAAATCGACGACCGGAGGATCCCTCTAGCTTTCTTCTCTGAAATTTATATTTGTGTCTCGGGTACCATGTCGGATTTCAAACCCTAGCCGTCGTCCGGCCCGAAAATACCGATTTCGGCCCATTATAGTCGGGTGGTACGAAAATCTTCCGAAAAGTGCAGATAAAATCAACGACTGGGAGATCCTTGTAGAATTCTTCTCCTAAATTTATAATTGTGTCTCGAGTTCCGTGTCAGATTTAAAACCCTAGCCATCGTTCGGCCCGTAAATACCGATTTCGGCCCATTTTTGTCGGGTGGTACGAAAATCGCCCGAAAAGTGCAGATGAAATCGACGACCTGGGGATCCTTGTAGCATTCTTCTCCTAAATTTATAACTGTGTCTCGGGTTCCGTGTCGGATTTCAAACCCTAGCCATCATCCGGCCCGAAAATACCGATTTTGGCCCATTTTAGTCGGGTGGTACGAAAATTGCCCGAAAAGTGCAGATGAAATCGACGACCAGAGGATCCTTGTAGCATTCTTCTCCTAAATTTATAACTGTGTCTTGGGTTCCGTGTCGGATTTCAAACCCTAGCCATCGTCTGCCCGAAAATACCGATTTCGGCCCATTTTTGTCGGGTGGTACGAAAATCGCCCGAAAAGTGCAGATGAAATCGACGACCGGGAGATCCTTGTAGCATTCTTCTCCTAAATTTATAATTGTGTCTCGGGTTCCGTGTCGGATTTCAAAACCAAGGCATCGTCCGGCCTGAAAATACCGATTTCGGCCCATTTTAGTCGGGAGGTACGAAAATCGCCCGAAAAGTGCAGATCAAATCGACGACTGGAGGATCCCTCTAGCTTTCTTCTCTGAAATTTATATTTGTGTCTCAGGTACCATGTCGGATTTCAAACCCTAGCCGTCGTCCGGCCCGAAAATACCGATTTCGGCCCATTATAGTCGGGTGGTACGAAAATCTTCCGAAAAGTGCAGATGAAATCAACGACTGGGAGATCCTTGTAGAATTCTTCTCCTAAATTTATAATTGTGTCTCGAGTTCCGTGTCAGATTTAAAACCCTAGCCATCGTCCGGCCCGAAAATACCGATTTCGGCCCATTTTTGTCGTGTGGTACGACAATCGCCCGAAAAGTGCAGATTAAATCGACGACCGGAGGATCCCTGTAGCATTCTTCTCCTAAATTTATAACTGTGTCTCGGGTTCCGTGTCGGATTAAATCCTAGCTATCGTCCGGCCCAAAAATACTGATTTCGGCCCATTTTTGTCGTTTGGTACGAAAATCGCCCGAAAAGTGCAGATGAAATCTACGACCAGAGGATCCTTGTAGCATTCTTCTCCTAAATTTATAACTGTGTCTCGAGTTCCGTGTCGGATTTAAAACCCTAGCCATCGTCCGACCCAAAAGTACCGATTTCGGCCCATTTTTGTCGGGTGGTACGAAAATCGCCCGAAAAGTGCAGATTAAATCGACGACCTGGGGATCCTTGTAGCATTCTTCTCCTAAATTTATAACAATGTCTCAGGTTCTGTGTCGGATTTCAAACCCTAGGCATCGTTCGGCCCGAAAATACCGATTTCGGCTCATTTTTGTCGGGTGGTACGAAAATCGCCCAAAAAGTGCAGATGAAATCGACGACCTGGGAATCCTTGTTGCATTCTTCTCCTAAATTTATAACTGTGTCTCGGGTTCCGTCTCGGATTTCAAACACTAGCCATCGACCGGCCCAAAAATATCGATTTCGGCCCATTTTTGTCGGTTGGAACGAAAATCGCTCGATAAGTGCAGATGAAATCGACGACCGAATGATCCTTGTAGCATTCTTCACCTAAATTTATAACTGAGTCTCGGGTTCCGTGTCGGATTTCAAACCCTAGCCATCGTCCGGCCCGAAATACCGATTTCGGCCCATTTTTGTCGTGTGGTACGACAATCGCCTGAAAAGTGTAGATGAAATCGACGACCAGAGGATCCTTGTAGCATTGTTCTCCTAAATTTATAACTGTGTCTCGGGTTCCGTGACGAATTTCAAACCCTAGCCATCGTTCGACCCGAAAATACCGGTTTCGGCCCATTTTTGTCAATATGAACGAAAATCGCCCGAAAAGTGCAGATGAAATCGACGACCGGAGGATCCTTGTAGCATTCATCTCCTAAATTTATAACTGTGTCTCAAGTTCCGTGTCAGATTTCAAACCCTAGCCATCGACCAGCCCGAAAATATCGATTTCGGCCCATTTTTGTCGGTTGGAACGAAAATCGCCCGATAAGTGCAGATGAAATCGACGACCCGAGGATCCTTGTAGCATTCTTCTCCTAAATTAATAACTGTGTCTCGGGTTCCGTGTCGGATTTCAAACCCTAGCCATCGACCGGCCCGAAAATATCGATTTCGGCCCATTTTTGTCGGTTGGAACGAAAATCGCCTGATAAGTGCAGATGATATCGACGACCCGAGGATTCTTGTAGCATTCTTATACTGAATTTATAACTGTGTCTTGGGTTCCGTGTCGGATTTCAAACCCTAGCCATCGTCCGGCCCGAAAATACCGATTTCGGCCCATTTTTGTCGTGTGGTACGACAATCGCCCGAAAAGTGCAGATTAAATCGACGACCGGATGATCCCTGTAGCATTCTTCTCCTAAATTTATAACCGTGTCTCGGGTTCCGTGTCGGATTTCAAACCTTAGCCATCGTCCGGCCCAAAAATACCGATTTCGGCCCATTTTTGTCGTGTGGTACGAAAATCGCCCGAAAAGTGGAGATGAAATCGATGACTGGAGGATCCTTGTAGCATTCTTCTCCTAAATTTATAACTGTGTCTCGGGTTCCAGGTCGGATTTCAAACCCTAGGCATCGTCCGGCCCGAAAATACCGATTTCGGCCCATTTTTGTCGGGTGGTACGAAAATTGCCCGAAAAGTGCAGATGAAATCGACGACCTAGGGATCCTTTTAGCATTCTTCTCCTAAATTTATAACTGTGTCTCGGGTTCCGTGTTGGATTTCAAACCCTAGCCATCGTCCTGCCCGAAAATACCGATTTCGGCCCATTTTAGTCGGTTGGAACGAAAATCGCCCGAAAAGTGCAGATGAAATCAACGACCGGGAGAACCTTGTAGCATTCTTCTCCTAAATTTATAACTGTGTCTCGGGTTCCGTGTTGGATTTCAAACCCTAGCCATCGTCCTGCCCGAAAATACCGATTTCGGCCCCTTTTAGTCGGTTGGAACGAAAATCGCCCGAAAAGTGCAGATGAAATCAACGACCGGGAGAACCTTGTAGCATTCTTCTCCTAAATTTATAACTGTGTCTCGGGTTCCGTGTCGGATTTCAAACCCTAGCCATCGACCAGCCCGAAAATATAGATTTCGGCCCATTTTTGTCGGTTGGAACGAAAATCGCCCGATAAGTGCAGATGAAATCGACGACCCGAGGATCCTTGTAGCATTCTTCTCCTAAATTAATAAATGTGTCTGGGGTTCCGTGTCGGATTTCAAACCCTAGCCATCGACCGGTCCGAAAATATCGATTTCGGCCCATTTTTATCGGTTGGAACGAAAATTGCCCGATAAGTGCAGATGATATCGACGACCGGAGGATCCTTGTAGCATTCTTATACTAAATTTATAACTGTGTCTCGGGTTCCGTGTCGGATTTCAAACCCTAGCCATCGTCCGGCCCAAAAATACCGATTTCGGCCCATTTTTGTCGGGTGGTACGAAAATCGCCCGAAAAGTGCAGATTAAATCGACGATCGGAGGATCCCTGTAGCATTCTTCTCTTAAATTTATAACCGTGTCTCGGGTTCCGTGTCGGATTTCAAACCTTAGCCATCGTCCGGCCCAAAAATACCGATTTCGGCCCATTTTTGTCGTGTGGTACGAAAATCGCCCGAAAAGTACAGATGAAATCGACGACCGGAGGATCCTTGTAGCATTCTTCTCCTAAATTTATAACTGTGTCTCAAGTTCCGTGTCGGATTTAAAACCCTAGCCATCGTTCGTCCCGAAAATACTGATTTCGGCCCATTTTTGTCGTGTGGTACGAAAATGGCCCGAAAAGTGCAGATGAAATCGACGACCGAAGGATCCCTGTAGCTTTCTTCTTTTAAATTTATAATTGTGTCTCGGGTTCCGTGTCGGATTTCTAACCCTAGCCGTCGTCCTGCCCGAAAATACCGATTTCGGCCCATTATAGACGGGTGGTACGAAAATCTTCTGAAAAGTGCAGATGAAATCGACGACTTGGAGATCCTTGTAGCATTCTTCTCCTAAATTTATAATTCTGTCTCGAGTTCCGTGTCGGATTTAAAACCCTAGCCATCGTCCCGCCCGAAAATACCGATTTCGGCCAATTTTTGTTAGGCGGTACGAAAATCGCCCGAAAAGTGCAGATGAAATCGACGAGCTGGGGATCCTTGTAGCATTCTTCTCATAAATTTATAACTGTGTCTCGGGTTCCATGTCAAATTTAAAACCCTATGCATCGTCCGGCCCGAAAATACCGATTTTGGCCCATTTTAGTCGGGTGGTACGAAAATCGCCCGAAAAGTGCAGATGAAATCGACGACCGGGAGAACCTTGTAGCATTCTTCTCCTAAATTTATAACTGTGTCTCGAGTTCCGTGTCGGATTTCTAACCCTACCCATCGACCAGCCCGAAAATACCGATTTCGGCCCATTTTTGTCACGTGGTAAGAAAATCGCCCGAAAAGTGCAGATGAAATCGACGACCGGAGGATCCCTGTAGCTTTCTTCTCTTAAATTTATAATTGTGTCTCGAGTTCCGTGTCGGATTTCAAACCCTAGCCGTCGTCCGGCCCGAAAATACCGATTTCGGCCCATATTAGTCGGTTGGTACGAAAATCGCCTGAAAAGTCCAGATGAAATCGACGACCGGGAGAACCTTGTAGCATTCTTCTCCTAAATTTATAACTGTGTCTCGAGTTCCGTGTCGGATTTAAAACCCTAGCCGTCGTCCGGCCCGAAAATACCGATTTCAGCCCATTTTTTTCGGGTGGTACGAAAATCGCCTGAAAAGTGCAGATGAAATCGACGACCGGAGGATCCTTGTAGCATTCTTCTCCTAAATTTATAACTGTGTCTCGGGTTCCGTGTCAGATTTCAAACCCTAGCCATCGTCCAACCCAAAAATACCGATTTCTGCCCATTTTTGTCGTGTGGTACGACAATCGCCCGAAAAGTGCAGATGAAATCGACGACCGGAGGATCCTTGTAGTATTCTTCTACTAAATTTATAATTGTGTCTTGGGTTCCTTGTCGGATTTCAAACCCTAGCCATCGTCCGCCCGAAAATACCAATTTCGGCCCATTTTTGTCGGGTGGTACGAAAATCGCCCGAAAAGTGCAGATGAAATCGACGACCGGGTGATCCTTGTAGCATTCTTCTCCTAAATTTATAACTGTGTCTCGGGTTCCGTGTCGGATTTCAAAACCTAGGCATCGTCCGACCCGAAAATACCGATTTCGACCCATTTTAGTCGGGAGGTACGAAAATCGCCCGAAAAGTGCAGATGAAATCGACGACCGGAGGATCCCTGTAGCTTTCTTCTCTTAAATTTATAATTGTGTCTCGGGTACCGTGTCGGATTTCAAACCCTAGCTGTCGTCCGGTCCGAAAATACCGATTTCGGCCCATTTTTGTCGAGTGGTACGAAAATGGCCCTAAAAGTGCAGTTGAAATCGACGACCTGGGGATCCTTGTAGCATTCTTCTCCTAAATTTATAACTGTGTCTCGTGTTCCGTGTCAGATTTCAAACCCTAGCCATCGTCCAGCCCGAAATTACCAATTTCGGCCCATTTTTATCGTGTGGTAAGAAAATCGTCCGAAAAGTGCAGATGAAATCAACGACCAGAGGATCCGTGTAGCTTTTTTCTTTTAAATTTATAATTGTGTCTCAGGTTCCGTGTTGAATTTCAAACCCTAGCCGTCGTCCGGCCCGAAAATACCGATTTCGGCCCATTATAGACGGGTGGTACGAAAATCTTCTGAAAAGTGCAGATGAAATCGACGACTGGGAGATCCTTGTAGCATTCTTCTTCTAAATTTATTATTGTGTCTCGAGTTCCGTGTAGGATTTAAAACCCTAGCCTTCGTCCGGCCCGAAAATACCGATTTCGGCCCATTTTTGTCGGGTGGTACGAAAATCGCTCGAAAAGTGCAGATGAAATCGACGACCTGGGGATCCTTGTAGCATTCTTCTCATAAATTTATAAATGTGTCTCGGGTTCCGTGTCGGATTTCAAACACTATGCATCATCCGGCCCAAAAATACCGATTTTGGCCCATTTTTATCTTGTGGTACGAAAATCGCCCGAAAAGTGCAGATGTAATCGACGACCTGGAGAACCTAGTAGCATTCTTCTCCTAAATTTATAACAGTATCTCGGGTTCCGTGTGAGATTTCGAACCCTAGCCATCAACCAGCCCGAAAATACCGATTTCGGCCCATTTTTGTCATGTGGTAAGAAAATCGCCCGAAAAGTGAAGATGAAATCGACAACCGGAGGATCCCTGTAGCTTTCTTCTCGTAAATTTATAATTGTGTCTCGGGTTCCGTGTCGGATTTCAAACCCTAGCCGTCGTCCGGCCCGAAAATACCGACTTCGGCCTATATTAGTCGGTTGGTACGAAAATCGCCTGAAAAGTGCAGAAGAAATCGACGACCGGGAGAACCTTGTAGCATTCTTCTCCTAAATTTATAATTGTGTCTCGAGTTCCATGTCGGATTTAAAACCATAGCCGTCGTTCGGCCCGAAAATACCGATTTCAGCCCATTTTTTTCGGGTGGTACGAAAATCGCCCGAAAAGTGCAGATGAAATCGACGACCGGAGGATCCTTGTAGCATTCTTCTCCTAAATTTATAACTGTGTCTCAGGTTCCGTGTCGGATTTCAAACCCTAGCCATCGTCCGACCCGAAAATACCGATTTCTGCCCATTTTTGTCGTGTGGTACGACAATCGCCCGAAAAGTGCAGATGAAATAGACGACCGGAGGATCCTTGTAGCATTCTTCTCCTAAATTTATAACTGTGTCTCGGGTTCCGTGTCGGATTTCAAAACCTAGGCATCGTCCGGCCCGAAAATACCGATTTCGACCCATTTTAGTCGGGAGGTACGAAAATCGCCCGAAAAGTGCAGATGAAATCGACGACCGGAGGATCCCTGTAGCTTTCTTCTCTTAAATTTATAATTGTGTCTCGGGTACCGTGTCGGATTTCAAACCCTAGCTCTAATCCGGTCTGAAAATACCGATTTTGGCCCATTATAGTCGGGTGGTACGAAAATCTTCCGAAAAGTGCAGATGAAATCGACGACTGGGAGATCCTTGTAGCATTCTTCTCCTAAATTTATAATTGTGTCTCGAGTTCCGTGTCAGATTAAAAACCCTAGCCATCGTCCGGCCCGAAAATACCGATTTCGGCCCATTTTTGTCGGGTGGTACGAAAATCTTCCGAAAAGTGCAGATGAAATCGACGACCTGGGGATCCTTGTAGCATTCTTCTCCTAAATTTATAACTGTGTCTCGGGTTCCGTGTCGGATTTCAAACCCTAGGCATCGTCCGGGCTGTAAATACCGATTTCGGCCCATTTTTGTCGAGTGGTACGAAAATAGCCCGAAAAGTGCAGATGAAATCGACGACCTGGGGATCCTTGTAGCATTCTTCTCCTAAATTTATAACTGTGTCTCGGGTTCCGTGTCGGATTTCAAACCCTAGGCATCGTCCGGCTCGAAAATACCGATTTCGGCCCATTTTTGTCTTTTAAAACGAAAATCGCCAGAAAAGTGCAGATGAAATCGACGACCGGAGGATCCTTGTTGCATTCTTCTCCTAAATTTATAACTGTGTCTCAAGTTCCGTGTCGGATTTAAAACCCTAGCCATCGTCCAGCCCGAAATTACCGATTTCGGCCCATTTTTATCGTGTGGTAAGAAAATCGTCCGAAAAGTGCAGATGAAATCGACGACCAGAGGATCCCTGTAGCTTTCTTCTCTTAAATTTATAATTGTGTCTCGGGTTCCGTGTCGGATTTCAAACCCTAGCCGTCGTCCGGCCCGAAAATACCGATTTCTGCCCATTATAGACGGGTGGTACGAAAATCATCTGAATAGTGCAGATGAAATCGACGACTGGGAGATCCTTGTAGCATTCTTCTTCTAAATTTATTATTGTGTCTCGAGTTCCGTGTAGGATTTAAAACGCTAGCCTTTGTCCGGCCCGAAAATACCGATTTCGGCCCATTTTTGTCGGGTGGTACGAAAATCGCCCGAAAAGTGCAGATGAAATCGACGACCGGAGGATCCTTGTAGCATTCTTCTCCTAACTTTATAATTGTGTCTCGGGTACCGTGTCGGATTTCAAACCCTAGCCGTCGTCCGGTCCGAAAATACCAATTTCGGCCCATTACAGTCGGGTGGTACGAAAATCTTCCGAAAAGTGCAGATGAAATCGACGACTTGGAGATCCTTGTAGCATTCTTCTCCTAAATTTATAATTGTGTCTCGAGTTCCGTGTCGGATTAAAAACCCTAGCCATCGTCCGACCCGAAAATACCGATTTCAGCCCATTTTTGTCGGGTGGTACGAAAATCGCTCGAAAAGTGCAGATGAAATCGACGACCTGAGGATCCTTGTAGCATTCTTCTCCTAAATTTATAACTGTGTCTCGGGTTCCGTGTAGGATTTCAAACCCTAGGCATCGTCCGGGCTGTAAATACCGATTTCGGCCCATTTTTGTCGAGTGGTACGAAAATCGCCTGAAAAGTGCAGATGAAATCGACGACCTGGGGATCCTTGTACCATTCTTCTCCTAAATTTATAACTGTATCTCGGGTTCCGTGTCGGATTTCAAACCCTATGCATCATCCGGCCCGAAAATACCGATTTCGGCCCATTTTTATCTTGTGGTATGAAAATCGCCCGAAAAGTGCAGATGAAATCGACGACCGGGAGAACCTTGTAGCATTCTTCTCCTAAATTTATCACAGTGTCTCGGGTTCCGTGTCGGATTTCAAACACTAGCCATCAACCAGCCCGAAAATACCGATTTCGGCCCATTTTTGTCATGTGGTAAGAAAATCGCCCGAAAAGTAAAGATGAAATCGACGACTGGGAGATTCTTGTAGCATTCTTCTCTTAAATTTATAATTGTGTCTCGGGTTCCGTGTCGGATTTCAAACCCTAGCCGTCGTCCGGCCCGAAAATACTGATTTCGGCCCATTTTAGTCGGGCGGTAAGAAAATCTTCCGAAAAGTGCAGATGAAATCGACGACTGGGAGATTCTTGTAGCATTCTTCTCCTAAATTTATAACTGTGTCTCGAGTTCCGTGTCGGATTTAAAACACTAGCCGTCGTCCGGCCCGAAAATACCGATTTCGGCCCATTTTTTTCGGGTGGTACGAAAATCACCCGAAATGTGCAGATGAAATCGACGACCGGAGGATCCTTGTAGCATTCTTCTCCTAAATTTATAACTGTGTCTCGGGTTCCGTGTCGGATTTCAAACCCTAGCCATCGTCCGACCCGAAAATACCGATTTCGACCCATTTTGTCAGTTAGAACGAAAATCGCCAGAAAAGTGCAGATGAAATCGACGACTGGGAGATCCTTGTTGCATTCTTCTCCTAAATTTATAATTGTGTCTCGAGTTCCGTGTCGGATTTAAAACCCTAGGCATCGTCCGGCCCAAAAATACCGATTTTGGCCCATTTTAGTCGGGTGGTACGAAAATCGCCTGAAAAGTGCAGATGAAATCGACGACCGGAGGATCCTTGTAGCATTCTTCTCCTAAATTTATAACTGTGTCTCGGGTTCCGTGTCGGATTTCAAACCCTAGCCATCGATCGGCCTGAAAATACCGATTTTGGCCCATTTTTGTCATGTGGTACGACAATCGCCTGTAAAGTGAAGATGAAATCGACGACCAGAGGATCCTTGTAGCATTCTTCTCCTAAATTTATAACTGTGTCTCGGGTTCCGTTTTGAATTTCAAACCCTAGCCATCGTCCGGCCCGAAAATACCGGTTTCGGCCCATTTTTGTTAATAAGAACGAAAATCGCCACAAAGTGCAGATGAAATCGACGACCGGAGGATCCTTGTAGCATTCTTCTCCTAAATTTATAACTGTGACTCGGGTTCTGTGTCGGATTTCAAACCCTAGGCATCGTCCGGCTCGAAAATACCGATTTTGGCCCATTTTAGTCGGGTGGTACGAAAATCGCACGAAAAGTGCAGATGAAATCGATGACCTGGGGATCCTGGTAGAATTCTTCTCCTAAATTTATAACTGTGTCTCGGGTTCTGTGTCAAATTTGAAACCCTAGCCATCGTCCGGCCAGAAAATACCGATTTCGGTCCATTTTTGTCGGTTGGAACGAAAATCGCCCGTAAAGTGCAGATGAAATCGACGACCGGAGGATCCTTGTAGCATTCTTCTCCTAAATTTATAACTGTGTCTCGGGTTCCGTGTCAGATTCAAACCCTAGCCATCGTCCGGCCCGAAAATACTGATTTCGGCCCATTTTTGTCTGTTGGAACGAAAATCTCCTGAAAAGTGCAGATGAAATCGACGACCGGAGGATCCTTGTAGAATTCTTCTCCTAAATTTATAAATGTGTCTCGGGTTCTGTGTCAGATTTAAAACCCTAGCCATCGTCCATCCCGAAAATACCGATTTCGGCCCATTTTTGTCGTGTGGTACGAAAATCGCCCGAAAGGTGCAGAAGAAATCGACGACCGGAGGATCCTTGTAGCATTCTTCTCCTAAATTTATAACTGTGTCTCGGGTTTCGTGTTGGATTTAAAACCCTAGCCATCGTCCGGCCTGAAAATACCGATTTCAGCCCATTTTTGTCGTGTTGTAATTAAATCGCCCGAAAAGTGCAGATGAAATCGACAACCGGAGGATCCCTGTTGCTTTCATCTCCTAAATTTATAATATTGTCTCGGGTTCTGTGTCGGATTTCAAATCCTAGCCGTCGTCCGGCCCGAAAATACCGATTTCGGCCCATTTTAGTCGGGTGGTACGAAAATCTTCCGAAAAGTGCAGATGAAATCGCAATTGGGAGATCCTTGTAGCATTCTTCTCCTAAAGTTATAACTGTGTCTCGCGTTCCATGTCGGATTTCGAACCTTAGCGTTCGTCCGGCCCGAAAATACCAATTTCGGCCCATTTTAGTCGGGTGGTATGAAAATGTTCCGAAAAGTGCAGATGAAATCGACGACTGGGAGATCCTTGTAGCATTCTTCTCCTAACTTTATAACTGTGTCTCGAGTTCCGTGTCGGATTTAAAACCCTAGCCATCGTCCGGCCCGAAAATACCGATTTCGGCCCAGTTTTGTCGGGTGGTACGAAAATCGCCCGAAAAGTGCAGATGAAATCGACAACTTGGGGATCCTTGTAGCATTCTTCTCCTAAATTTATAACTGTGTCTCGGGTTCCGTGTTGGATTTCAAACCCTAGGCATCGTCCAGCTTAATAAAACCGATTTCGGCCCATTTTTGTCGATGGAACGACAATCGCTCGATATGTGCAGATGAAATCGACGACCGGAGGATCCTTGTAGCATTCTTCTCCTAAATTTATAGCTGTGTCTCAGGTTCCGTGTCGGATTTAAAACCCTAGCCATCGTCCGACCCGAAAATACCGATTTCTGCCCATTTTAGTCAGGTGGTACGAAAATCTTCCGAAAAGTGCAGATGAAATCGACGACTGGGAGATCCTTGTAGCATTCTTCTCCTAAATTTATAACCGTGTCTCGAGTTCCGTGTCGGATTTAAAACCCTAGCCATCGTCCGTCCCGAAAATACCGATTTCGGCCCATTTCTGTCGGGTGGTACGAAAATCTTCCGAAAAGTGCAGATGAAATCGCAACTGGGAGATCCTTGTAGCATTCTTCTCCTAAATTTATAACTGTGTCTCGAGTTCCATGTTGGATTTAAAACCCTAGCCATCATCCGACCCGAAAATACCGATTTCGGCCCATTTTTGTCGCGTGGTACGAAAATCGCCCGAAAAGTGCAGAAGTTATCGATGACCTGGGGATCCTTGTAGCATTCTTCTCCTAAATTTATAACTGTGTCTTGGGTTCCGTGTCGGATTTCAAACCCTAGGCATCGTCCAGACCAAAAATACCGATTTTGGCCCATTTTGGTCGGGTGGTACGAAAATCGCCCGAAATGTGCAAAAGTTATCGATGACCTGAAGATCCTTGTAGCATTCTTCTCCTAAATTCATAACTGTGTCTTGCGTTCCGTGTCGGATTTCAAACCCTAGGCATCGTCCAGACCGAAAATACCGATTTTGGCCCATTTTGGTCGGGTGGTACGAAAATCGCCCGAAAAGTGCAGATGAAATTGATGACCGGGAGAACCATGTAGTATTCTTCTCCTAAATTTATAACTGTGTCTCGAGTTCCATGTCGAATTTCAAACCCTAGCCATCGTCCGGCCAGAAAATACCGATTTCGGTCCATTTTTGTCGATTGGAACGAAAATCGCCTGAAAAGTGCAGATGAATTGGACGACCGGAGGATCCTTGTAGCATTCTTCTCCTAAATTTATAACTCTGTCTCGGGTTCGGTGTCGGATTTAAAACCCTAGCCATCATCCGTCCCGAAAATATCGATTTCGGCTCATTTTTGTCGTGTGGTACGAAAATCGGCCGAAAAGTGCAGATGAAATCGACGATCGGAGGATCGTTGTAGCATCCTTCTCCTAAATTTATAACTGTGTCTCGGGTTCCGTGTCGGATTTCAAACCCTAGCCATCATCCATTCCGAAAAAACCGATTACGGCCCATTTTTGCCATGTGGTAAGAAAATTCCCCAAAAAGTGCAGATGAAATCGATGACCAGAGGATCCTTTTAGCATTCTTCTTCTAAATTTATAACTGTGTCTCGGGTTCCGTGTCGGATTTCAAACCCTAGCCATCGTCTAGCCTGAAAATACCGATTTCGGCCCATTTTTGTCTTGTGGTAAGAAAATCGCCCGAAAAGTGCAGATGAAATCGACGACCGGAGGATCCTTGTAGCTTTCTTCTCTTAAATTTATAATTGTGTCTCGGGTTCCGTGTCGGATTTAAAACACCTAGCCATCGTCCGTCCCGAAAATATCGATTTCAGCCCATTTTTGTCGGGTGGTACGAAAATCGCCCGAAAAGTGCAGATGAAATTGACGACCTGGGGATCCTTGTAGCATTCTTCTCCTAAATTTATAAATGTGTCTCGCGTTCCGTGTCAGATTTTAAACCCTAGGCATCGTTTGGCCCGAAAATACCGATTTCGGTCCATTTTTGTCGTGTGGTCAGAAAATCGCCCGAAAAGTGCAGATGAAATCGACGACCGGAGGATCCTTGTAGCTTTCTTCTCTTAAATTTATAATTGTGTCTCGGGTTCCGTGTCGGATTTAAAACCCTAGCCATCGTCCGGCCCGAAAATACCGATTTCAGCCCATTTTTGTCGGGTGGTACGAAAATCGCCCGAAAAGTGCAGATGAAATCGACGACCTGGGGATCCTTGTAGCATTCTTCTCCTAAATTTATAACTGTGTCTCGGGTTCGGTGTCGGATTTCAAACCCTAGGCATCGTCCGACCCGAAAATACCGATTTTGGCCCATTTTAGTTGGGTGGTACGAAAATCGCCCGAAAAGTGCAGATGAAATTGACGACTGGGAGAACCTTGTTGCATTCTTCTCCTAAATTTATAATTGTGTCTCGGGTTCTGTGTCGGATTTCAAACCCTAGGCATCGTCCGACCAGATAATACCGATTTCGGCCCATTATTGTCGGTTGGAACGAAAATCGCCCGATAAGTGCAGATGAAATCGATGACTGGAGGATCCTTGTAGCAATCTTCTCCTAAATTTATAACTGTCTCTCGGGTTCCGTGTCGGATTTCAAACCCTAGCCATCGTCCGGCCCCAAAATACCGATTTCGGTCCATTTTTGTCGGTTGGAACGAAAATCGCCCGAAAAGTGCAGATGAAATCGACGACCGGAGGATCCTTGTAGCATTCTTCTCCTAAATTTATAACTCTGTCTCGGGTTCGGTGTCGGATTTAAAACCCTAGCCATCATCCGTCCCGAAAATATCGATTTCGGCTCATTTTTGTCGTGTGGTACGAAAATCGGCCGAAAAGTGCAGATGAAATCGACGACCGGAGGATCCCTGTAGCTTTCTTCTCTTAAATTTATAATTGTGTCTCAGGTTCTGTGTCGAATTTCAAACCCTTGCCGTCGTCCTACCTGAAAATACTGATTTCGGCCCATTTTAGTCGGGTGGTACGAAAATCTTCCGAAAAGTGAAAATGAAATCGACGACTGGGAGATCCTTGTAGCATTCTTCTACTAAATTTATAACTGGGTCTCGAGTTCTGTGTCGGATTTAAAACCCTAGCCATCGTCCGACCCAAAAATACCGATTTCGGCCCATTTTTGTCGGGTGGTACGAAAATCGTCCGAAAAGTGCAGATGAAATTGACGACCTGGGGATCCTTGTAGCATTCTTCTCTTAAATTTATAAATGTGTCTCGGGTTCCGTGTCGGATTTGAAACCCTAGGCATCGTCCGACCCGAAAATACCGATTTCGGCCCATTTTTGTCGCGTGGTACGAAAATCGCCCGAAAAGTGGAGATGAAATCGACGACCTGGGGATCCTTGTAGCATTCCTCTCCTAAATTTATAGCTGTGTCTCGGGTTCCGTGTGGATTTCAAACCCTAGGCATCGTCCGGCCCGAAAATACCGATTTCGGCCCATTTTTGTCTGTTTGAACGAAAATCGCCCGAAAAGTGCAGATGAAATCGACGACCGGAGCATCCTTGTAGCATTCTTCTCCTAAATTTATAATTGTGTCTCGGGTTCCGTGTCGGATTTCAAACGCTAGCCATCGTCCGTTCTGAAAAAACCGATTGCGGCCCATTTTTGTCGTGTGGTAAGAAAATCCCCCAAAAAGTGCATGAGAAATCGACGACCAGAGAATCCTTGTAGCATTCTTCTTCTAAATTTATAATTGTGTCTCGGGTTCCGTGTCGGATTTCAAACCCTAGCCATCGTCCAGCCCGAAATTACCGATTTCGGCCCAGTTTTATCGTGTGGTAAGATAATCGCCCGAAAAGTGCTGATGAAATCGACGACCGGAGGATCCCTGTAGCTTTCTTCTTTTAAATTTTTAATTGTGTCTCGGGTTCCATGTCGTATTTCAAACCCTAGCCGTCGTCCGACCAGAAAATTTCGATTTCGGCCCATTATAGACGGGTGGTACGAAAATCTTCTGAAAAGTGCAGATGAAATCGACGACTGGGAGATCCTTGTAGCATTCTTCTCCTAAATTTATAATTGTATCTCGAGTTCCGTGTCAGATTTAAAACCCTAGCCATCGTCCTTCCCGAAAATACCGATTTCGGCCCATTTTTGTCGGGTGGTACGAAAATCGCCCGAAAAGTGCAGATGAAATCGACGACCTGGGGATCCTTGTAGCATTCTTCTCATAAATTTATAACTGTGTCTCGGGTTCCGTGTCGGATTTCAAACCCTATGCATCGTCCGACCCTAAAATACCGATTTCAGCAAATTTTTATCTTGTGGTACGAAAATCGCCCGAAAAGTGCAAATGAAATCGACGACCGAAGGATTCTTGGAGCATTCTTCTCTGAAATTTATAACTGTGTCTGGAGTTCCGTGTCGGATTTAAAACCCTAGCCATCGTCCGGCCCGAAAATACCGATTTCGGCCCATTTTTGTCGGGTGGTACGAATATCACCCGAAAAGTGCAGATGAAATCGACGACTGGGAGATCCTTGTAGCATTCTTCTCCTAAGTTTATAATTGTGTCTCGAGTTCCGTGTCGGATTTAAAACCCTAGCCATCGTCCTTCCCGAAAATACCGATTTCGGCCCATTTTTGTCGGGTGGTACGAAAATTGCCCGAAAAGTGCAGATGAAATCGACGACCTGGGGATCCTTGTAGCATTCTTCTCATAAATTTATAACTGTGTCTCGGGTTCCGTGTCGGATTTCAAACCCTATGCATCGTCCGGCCCTAAAATACCGATTTCAGCCAATTTTTATCTTGTGGTACGAAAATCGCCCGAAAAGTGCAGATGAAATCGACGACCGAAGGATTCTTGGAGCATTCTTCTCCGAAATTTATAACTGTGTCTGGAGTTCCGTGTCGGATTTAAAACCCTAGCCATCGTCCGGCCCGAAAATACCGATTTCGGCCCATTTTTGTCGGGTGGTACGAAAATCACCCGAAAAGTGCAGATGAAATCGACGACCGGGGAATCCTTGTATCATTCTTCTCTTAAATTTATAACTATGTCTCGGATTCCGTGTCAGATTTAAAACCCTAGCCATCGTCCGTCCCGAAAATACCGATTTCGGCCCATTTTTGTCGTGTGGTATGAAAATCGCCCGAAAAGTGCAAATGAAATCGACGACCAGAGGATCCCTGTAGCATTCTTCTCCTAAATTTATAACTGTGTCTCGGGTTCCGTGTTGGATTTCAAACCCTAGACATCGTCCAGCCCGAAAATACCGATTTCGGCCAATTTTTGTCATGTGGTAAGTAAATCGGCCGAAAAGTGCAGATGAAATCGACGACCGGAGGATCCCTGTAGCTTTCTTCTCTTAAATTTATAATTGTGTCTTGGGTTCTGTGTCGGATTTCAAACCCTTGTGGTCGTCCTGCCCGAAAATACCGATTTCGGCCCATTTTAGTCGGGTGGTACGAAAATCTTCCGAAAAGTGCAAATGAAATCGACGACTAGGAGATCCTTGTAGCTTTCTTCTCCTAAATTTATAACTGTGTCTCGGGTTCCGTGTCGGATTTCAAACCCTAGCCATCGTCCAACCCGAAATTACCGATTTCGGCCCAGTTTTATCGTGTGGTAAGAAAATCGCCCGAAAAGTGCTGATGAAATCGACGACCGGAGGATCCCTATAGCTTTCTTCTTTTAAATTTATGATTGTGTCTCGGGTTCCATGTCGGATTTTAAACCCTAGCCGTCGTCCGGCCCGAAAATTTCGATTTCGGCCCATTATAGACGGGTGGTACGAAAATCTTCTGAAAAGTGCAGATGAAATCGACGACTGGGAGATCCTTGTAGCATTCTTCTCCTAAATTTATAATTGTGTCTCGAGTTCCGTGTCGGATTTAAAACCCTAGCCATCGTCCTTCTCGAAAATACCGATTTCGGCTCATTTTTGTCGGGTGGTACGAAAATCGCCCGAAAAGTGCAGATGAAATCGACGACCTGGGGATCCTTGTAGCATTCTTCTCATAAATTTATAACTGTGTCTCGGGTTCCGTGTCGGATTTCAAACCCTATGCATCGTCCGACCCTAAAATACCGATTTCAGCAAATTTTTATCTTGTGGTACGAAAATCGCCCGAAAAGTGCAAATGAAATCGACGACCGAAGGATTCTTGGAGCATTCTTCTCTGAAATTTATAACTGTGTCTGGAGTTCCGTGTCGGATTTAAAACCCTAGCCATCGTCCGGCCCGAAAATACCGATTTCGGCCCATTTTTGTCGGGTGGTACGAATATCACCCGAAAAGTGCAGATGAAATCGACGACTGGGAGATCCTTGTAGCATTCTTCTCCTAAGTTTATAATTGTGTCTCGAGTTCCGTGTCGGATTTAAAACCCTAGCCATCGTCCTTCCCGAAAATACCGATTTCGGCCCATTTTTGTCGGGTGGTACGAAAATTGCCCGAAAAGTGCAGATGAAATCGACGACCTGGGGATCCTTGTAGCATTCTTCTCATAAATTTATAACTGTGTCTCGGGTTCCGTGTCGGATTTCAAACCCTATGCATCGTCCGGCCCTAAAATACCGATTTCAGCCAATTTTTATCTTGTGGTACGAAAATCGCCCGAAAAGTGCAGATGAAATCGACGACCGAAGGATTCTTGGAGCATTCTTCTCCGAAATTTATAACTGTGTCTGGAGTTCCGTGTCGGATTTAAAACCCTAGCCATCGTCCGGCCCGAAAATACCGATTTCGGCCCATTTTTGTCGGGTGGTACGAAAATCACCCGAAAAGTGCAGATGAAATCGACGACCGGGGAATCCTTGTATCATTCTTCTCTTAAATTTATAACTATGTCTCGGATTCCGTGTCAGATTTAAAACCCTAGCCATCGTCCGTCCCGAAAATACCGATTTCGGCCCATTTTTGTCGTGTGGTATGAAAATCGCCCGAAAAGTGCAGATGAAATCGACGACCAGAGGATCCCTGTAGCATTCTTCTCCTAAATTTATAACTGTGTCTCGGGTTCCGTGTTGGATTTCAAACCCTAGCCATCGTCCAGCCCGAAAATACCGATTTCGGCCAATTTTTGTCATGTGGTAAGTAAATCGGCCGAAAAGTGCAGATGAAATCGACGACCGGAGGATCCCTGTAGCTTTCTTCTCTTAAATTTATAATTGTGTCTTGGGTTCTGTGTCGGATTTCAAACCCTTGTGGTCGTCCTGCCCGAAAATACCGATTTCGGCCCATTTTAGTCGGGTGGTACGAAAATCTTCCGAAAAGTGCAAATGAAATCGACGACTAGGAGATCCTTGTAGCTTTCTTCTCCTAAATTTATAACTGTGTCTCGGGTTCCGTGTCGGATTTCAAACCCTAGCCATCGTCCAACCCGAAATTACCGATTTCGGCCCAGTTTTATCGTGTGGTAAGAAAATCGCCCGAAAAGTGCTGATGAAATCGACGACCGGAGGATCCCTATAGCTTTCTTCTTTTAAATTTATGATTGTGTCTCGGGTTCCATGTCGGATTTTAAACCCTAGCCGTCGTCCGGCCCGAAAATTTCGATTTCGGCCCATTATAGACGGGTGGTACGAAAATCTTCTGAAAAGTGCAGATGAAATCGACGACTGGGAGATCCTTGTAGCATTCTTCTCCTAAATTTATAATTGTGTCTCGAGTTCCGTGTCGGATTTAAAACCCTAGCCATCGTCCTTCTCGAAAATACCGATTTCGGCTCATTTTTGTCGGGTGGTACGAAAATCGCCCGAAAAGTGCAGATGAAATCGACGACCTGGGGATCCTTGTAGCATTCTTCTCATAAATTTATAACTGTGTCTCGGGTTCCGTGTCGGATTTCAAACCCTATGCATCGTCCGGCCCGAAAATACCGATTTAAGCCAATTTTTATCTTGTGGTACGAAAATCGCCCGAAAAGTGCAGATGAAATCGACGACCGAAGGATTCTTGGAGCATTCTTCTCCGAAATTTATAACTGTGTCTGGAGTTCCGTGTCGGATTTAAAACCCTAGCCATCGTCCGGCCCGAAAATACCGATTTCGGCCCATTTTTGTCGGGTGGTACGAAAATCACCCGAAAAGTGCAGATGAAA
>JBBPBP010009777.1:15922155-15946123 GCA_037974735.1 Cicer chorassanicum
CATCGTCCAGCCCGAAAATACCGATTTCGGCCAATTTTTGTCATGTGGTAAGTAAATCGGCCGAAAAGTGCAGATGAAATCGACGACCGGAGGATCCCTGTAGCTTTCTTCTCTTAAATTTATAATTGTGTCTTGGGTTCTGTGTCGGATTTCAAACCCTTGTCGTCGTCCTGCCCGAAAATACCGATTTCGGCCCATTTTAGTCGGGTGGTACGAAAATCTTCCGAAAAGTGCAAATGAAATCGACGACTAGGAGATCCTTGTAGCATTCTTCTCCTAAATTTATAACTGTGTCTCGGGTTCCGTGTCGGATTTCAAACCCTAGCCATCGTCCAACCCGAAATTACCGATTTCGGCCCAGTTTTATCGTGTGGTAAGAAAATCGCCCGAAAAGTGCTGATGAAATCGACGACCGGAGGATCCCTATAGCTTTCTTCTTTTAAATTTATGATTGTGTCTCGGGTTCCATGTCGGATTTTAAACCCTAGCCGTCGTCCGGCCCGAAAATTTCGATTTCGGCCCATTATAGACGGGTGGTACGAAAATCTTCTGAAAAGTGCAGATGAAATCGACGACTGGGAGATCCTTGTAGCATTCTTCTCCTAAATTTATAATTGTGTCTCGAGTTCCGTGTCGGATTTAAAACCCTAGCCATCGTCCTTCTCGAAAATACCGATTTCGGCCCATTTTTGTCGGGTGGTACGAAAATCGCCCGAAAAGTGCAGATGAAATCGACGACCTGGGGATCCTTGTAGCATTCTTCTCATAAATTTATAATTGTGTCTCAGGTTCCGTGTCGGATTTCAAACCCTATGCATCGTCCGGCCCGAAAATACCGATTTCAGCAAATTTTTATCTTGTGGTACGAAAATCGCCCGAAAAGTGCAGATGAAATCGACGACCGAAGGATTCTTGGAGCATTCTTCTCCGAAATTTATAACTGTGTCTGGAGTTCCATGTCGGACTTAAAACCCTAGCCATCGTCCGGCCCGAAAATACCGATTTCGGCCCATTTTTGTCGGGTGGTACGAAAATCGCCCGAAAAGTGCAGATGAAATCGACGACCGGGGAATCCTTGTATCATTCTTCTCCTAAATTTATAACTATGTCTCGAATTCCGTGTCGGATTTAAAACCCTAGCCATCGTCCGTCCCGAAAATACCGATTTCGGCCCATTTTTGTCGTGTGGTATGAAAATCGCCCGAAAAGTGCAGATGAAATCGACGACCAGAGGATCCCTGTAGCATTCTTCTCCTAAATTTATAACTGTGTCTCGGGTTCCGTGTCGGATTTCAAACCCTAGCCATCGTCCGGCCCGAAAATACCGATTTCGGCCCATTTTTGTCGTGTGGTACGACAATCGCCTGAAAAGTGCAGATGAAATCGACGACTAGAGGATCCTTGTAGCATTCTTCTCCTAAATTTATAACTGTGTCTCGGGTTCCGTGTTGGATTTCAAACCCTTGCCGTCGTCCTGCCCGAAAATACCGATTTCGGCCCATTTTAGTCGGGCGGTACGAAAATCTTCCGAAAAGTGCAAATGAAATCGACGACTGGGAGATCCTTGTAGCATTCTTCTCCTAAATTTATAACTGGGTCTCGAGTTCCGTGTCGGATTGAAAACCCTAGCCATCGTCCGGCCCGAAAATACCGATTTCGGCCCATTTTCGTCGGGTGGTACGAAAATCGCCCGAAAAGTGCAGATGAAATTGACGACCTGGGGATCCTTGAAGCATTCTTCTCCTAAATTTATAAATGTGTCTCGGGTTCCGTGTCAGATTTCAAACCCTAGGTATCGTCCGGCCTGAAAATACCGATTTCGGCCCATTTTTGTCGGGTGGTACGAAAATCGCCCAAAAAGTGCAGATGAAATTGACGACCAGAGGATCCTTGTAGCATTCTTCTCCTAAATTTATAAATGTGTCTCGGGTTCTGTGTCAGATTTCAAGCCCTAGGCATCGTCCGGCCCGAAAATACCGATTTCGGCCCATTTTTGTCGGCTGGTACGAAAATCGCCCGAAAGGTGCTGATGAAATCGACGACCGGAGGATCCCTGTAGCTTTCTTCTTTTAAATTTATAATTGTGTCTCGGGTTCCATGTCGGATTTCAAACCCTAGCCATCGTCCAGCCCGAAATTACCGATTTCGGCCCAGTTTTATCGTGTGGTAAGAAAATCGCCCGAAAAGTGCTGATGAAATCGACGACCGGAGGATCCCTATAGCTTTCTTCTTTTAAATTTATGATTGTGTCTCGGGTTCCATGTCGGATTTCAAACCCTAGCTGTCGTCCGGCCCGAAAATTTCGATTTTGGCCCATTATAGACGGGTGGTACGAAAATCTTCTAAAAAGTGCAGATGAAATCGACGACTGGGAGATCCTTGTAGCATTCTTCTCCTAAATTTATAATTGTGTCTCGAGTTCCGTGTCGGATTTAAAACCGTAGCCGTCGTCCTTCTCGAAAATACCGATTTCGGCCCATTTTTGTCGGGTGGTACGAAAATCGCCCGAAAAGTGCAGATGAAATCGATGACCTGGGGATCCTTGTAGCATTCTTCTCATAAATTTATAACTGTGTCTCGGGTTCCGTGTCGGATTTCAAACCCTATGCATCGTCCGGCCCGAAAATACCGATTTCAGCCAATTTTTATCTTGTGGTACGAAAATCGCCCGAAAAGTGCAGATGAAATCGACGACCGAAGGATTCTTGGAGCATTCTTCTCCGAAATTTATAACTGTGTCTGGAGTTCCGTGTCGGATTTAAAACCCTAGCCATCGTCCGGCCCGAAAATACCGATGTCGGCCCATTTTTGTCGGGTGGTACGAAAATCGCCCGAAAAGTGCAGATGAAATCGACGACCGGGGAATCCTTGTATCATTCTTCTCCTAAATTTATAACTATGTCTCGGATTCCGTGTCGGATTTAAAACCCTAGCCATCGTCCGTGCCGAAAATACCGATTTCGGCCCATTTTTGTCGTGTGGTATAAAAATCGCCCGAAAAGTGCAGATGAAATCGACGACCAGAGGATCCCTGTAGCATTCTTCTCCTAAATTTATAACTGTGTCTCGGGTTCCGTGTCGGATTTCAAACCCTAGCCATCGTCCGGCCCGAAAATACCGATTTCGGCCCATTTTTGTCGTGTGGTACGACAATCGCCTGAAAAGTGCAGATGAAATCGACTACCAGAGGATCCTTGTAGCATTCTTGTCCTAAATTTATAACTGTGTCTCGGGTTCCGTGTTGGATTTCAAACCCTTGCCGTCGTCCTGCCCGAAAATACCGATTTCGGCCCATTTTAGTCGGGCGGTACGAAAATCTTCCGAAAAGTGCAAATGAAATCGACGACTGGGAGATCCTTGTAGCATTCTTCTCCTAAATTTATAACTGGGTCTCGAGTTCCGTGTCGGATTTCAAACCCTAGCCATCGTCTAGCCCGAAAATACCGATTTCGGCTCATTTTTGTCTTGTGGTAAGAAAATCGCCCGAAAAGTGTAGATGAAATCGACGACCGGAGGATCCTTGTAGCTTTCTTCTCTTAAATTTATAATTGTGTCCCGGGTTCTGTGTCGGATTTAAAACCCTAGCCATCGTCCGGCCCGAAAATACCGAATTTGGCCCATTTTTGTCGGATGGTACGAAAATCGCCCGAAAAGTGCAGATGAAATCGACGACCTGGGGATCCTTGTAGCATTCTTCTCCTAAATTTATAACTGTGTCTCGGGTTCCGTGTCGGATTTCAAACCCTAGGCATCGTCCGGCCCGAAAATACCGATTTTGGCCCATTTTAGTCGGGTGGTCCGAAAATCGCCCGAAAAGTGCAGATGAAATCGACGACCGAGAGAACCTTGTAGCATTCTTCTCCTAAATTTATAACTGTCTCTCGGGTTCCGTGTCGGATTTCAAACTCTAGCCATCGACCGGCCAGAAAATACCGATTTCGGCCCATTTTTGTTGGTTGGAACGAAAATCGCCCAATAAGTGTAGATGAAATCGACGACCGGAGGATCCTTGTAGCAATCTTCTCCTAAATTTATAACTGTCTCTCGGGTTCCGTGTCGGATTTCAAACCCTAGCCATCGTCCGGCCCGAAAATACCGATTTCGGCCCATTTTTGTCGGGTGGTACGAAAATCGCCCGAAAAGTGCAGATGAAATTGACGACCTGGGGATCCTTGTAGCATTCTTCTCCTAAATTTATAAATGTGTCTCGGGTTCCATGTCGAATTTAAAACCCTAGCCATCGTCCGTCCTGAAAATACCGATTTTGGCCCATTTTTGTCGTGTGGTACGAAAATCGCCCGAAAAGTGCAGATGAAATCGACGACCAGAGGATCCCTGTAGCGTTCTTCTCCTAAATTTATAACTGTGTCTCGGGTTCCGTGTCGGATTTCAAACCCTAGGCATCGTCCGACCGGAAAATACCGATTTCGGCCCATTTTTGTCTGTTAGAATGAAAATCGCCAGAAAAGTGCAGATGAAATCGACGACCGGTGGATCCTTGTAGCATTCTTATCCTAAATTTATAACTGTGTCTCGAGTTCCGTGTCGGATTTCAAACCCTAGCAATCGTCCAGCCCGAAATTACCGATTTCGACCCATTTTTATCGTGTGGTAAGAAAATCGCCTGAAAAGTGCTGATGAAACCGACGACCGGAGGATCCCTGTAGCTTTCTTCTTTTAAATTTATAATTGTGTCTCGGGTTCTGTGTCGGATTTCAAACCCTTGCCGTCGTCCGGCCCGAAAATTTCGATTTCGGCCCATTATAGACGGATGGTAGGAAAATCTTCTGAAAAGTGCAGATGAAATCGACGACTGGGAGATCCTTGTAGCATTCTTCTCCTAAATTTATAATTGTGTCTCGAGTTCTGTGTCGGATTTAAAACCCTAGCCATCGTCCTTCCCGAAAATATCGATTTCGGCCTATTTTTGTCAGGTGGTACGAAAATCGCCCGAAAAGTGCAGATGAAATCGACGACCTGGGGATCCTTGTAGCATTCTTCTCATAAATTTATAACGATGTCTCGGGTTCCGTGTCGGATTTCAAACCCTATGCATCGTCCGGCCCGAAAATACCGATTTAAGCCAATTTTTATCTTGTGGTACGAAAATCGCCCGAAAAGTGCAGATGAAATCGACGACCGAAGGATCCTTGGAGCATTCTTCTCCTAAATTTATAACTGTGTCTGGAGTTCCGTGTCGGATTTAAAACCCTAGCCATCGTCCGGCCCGAAAATACCGATTTCGGCCCATTTTTGTCGGGTGGTACGAAAATCGCCCAAAAAGTGCAAATGAAATCGACGACCGGGGGATCCTTGTAGCATTCTTCTCCTAAATTTATAAATGTGTCTCGGGTTCCGTGTCGGATTTCAAACCCTAGCCATCGTCCGACCCGTAAATACCGATTTCGGCCCATTTTTCTCGGGTGGTATGAAAATCGCCTAAAAAGTGCAGATGAAATTGACGACCGAGGGATCCTTGTGGCATTCTTCTCCTTAATTTATAACTGTGTCTCGGGTTCCGTGTCGGATTTCAAACCCTAGGCATCGTCCGGCCCGAAAATACCGATTTCGGCCCATTTTAGTCTGGTGGTACGAAAATCGCCCGAAAAGTGCAGATGAAATCGACGACCGGGGGATCCTTGTAGCATTCTTCTCCTAAATTTATAACTGTGTCTCGAGTTCCGTGTCGGATTTCAAACCCTAGCCATCGTCCCGCCTGAAAATACCGATTTCGGCCCATTTTAGTCGGGTGGTACGAAAATCGCCCGAAAAAGTGCAGATGAAATCGACGACCGGCTGATCCTTGTAGCATTCTTCTCATAAATTTATAACTGTGTCTCGGGTTCCGTGTCGGATTTCAAACCCTAGCCATCGTCCGGCCCGTAAATACCGATTTCGGCCCATTTTTCTCGGATGGTATGAAAATCGCCTAAAAAGTGCAGATGAAATCGACGACCGGGGGATCCTTGTAGCATTCTTCTCCTTAATTTATAACTGTCTCTCGGGTTCCGTGTCGGATTTCAAACCCTAGCCATCGTCCGGCCCGAAAATACCAATTTCGGCCCATTTTTGTCGGGTGGTACGAAAATCGCTCGAAAAGTGCAGATGAAATCGACGACCGGGGGATCCTTGTAGCATTCTTCTCCTAAATTTATAATTGTGTCTCGGGTTCCGTGTCGGATTTCAAACCCTAGCCATCGTCCTTCCCGAAAATATCGATTTCGGCCTATTTTTGTCGGGTGGTACGAAAATCGCCCGAAAAGTGCAGATGAAATCGACGACCTGGGGATCCTTGTAGCATTCTTCTCATAAATTTATAACGATGTCTCGGGTTCCGTGTCGGATTTCAAACCCTATGCATCGTCCGGCCCGAAAATACCGATTTAAGCCAATTTTTATCTTGTGGTACGAAAATCGCCCGAAAAGTGCAGATGAAATCGACGACCGAAGGATCCTTGGAGCATTCTTCTCCTAAATTTATAACTTTTTCTGGAGTTCCGTGTCGGATTTAAAACCCTAGCCATCGTCCGGCCCGAAAATACCGATTTCGGCCCATTTTTGTCGGGTGGTACGAAAATCGCCCAAAAAGTGCAAATGAAATCGACGACCGGGGGATCCTTGTAGCATTCTTCTCCTAAATTTATAAATGTGTCTCGGGTTCCGTGTCGGATTTAAAACCCTAGCCATCGTCCGTCCCTAAAATACCGATTTCGGCCCATTTTTGTCGTGTGGTACGAAAATCGCCCGAAAAGTGCAGATGAAATCGACGACCAGAGGATCCCTGTAGCATTCTTCTCCTAAATTTATAACTGTGTCTCAGGTTCCGTGTTGGATTTCAATCCCTAGCCATCGTCCAGCCCGAAAATATCGATTTCGGCCCATTTTTGTCATGTGGTAAGTAAATCGGCCGAAAAGTGCAGATGAAATCGACGACCGGAGGATCCCTGTAGCTTTCTTCTCTTAAATTTATAATTGTGTCTTGGGTTCTGTGTCGGATTTCAAACCCTTGCCGTCGTCCTGCCCGAAAATACCGATTTCGGCCCATTTTAGACGGGTAGTACGAAAATCTTCCGAAAAGTGCAAATGAAATCGACGACCTGGGGATCCTTGTAGCATTCTTCTCCTAAATTTATAAATGTGTCTCGGGTTCCGTGTCAGATTTCAGACCTTAGGCATCGTCCGGCCCGAAAATACCGATTTCGGCCCATTTTTGTCGGGTGGTACGAAAATCGCCCGAAAAGTGCAGATGAAATCAATGACCTAGGGATCCTTGTAGCATTCCTCTCCTAAATTTATAGCTGAGTCTCGGGTTCCGTGTGGATTTCAAACCCTAGGAATCGTCATGCCCGAAAATACCGATTTCGGCCCATTTTTGTCTGTTTGAACGTAAATCGCCCGAAAAGTGCAAATGAAATCGATGACTGGAGGATCCTTGTAGCATTCTTCTCCTAAATTTATAATTGTGTCTCGGGTTCCGTGTCGGATTTCAAACCCTAGCCATCGTCCGTTCTTAAAAAACCGATTGCGGCCCATTTTTGTCGTGTGGTAAGAAAATCCTCCAAAAAGTGCAGATGAAATCGACGACCAGAGGATCCTTGGAGCATTCTTCTCCTAAATTTATAACTGTGTCTGGAGTTCCGTGTCGGATTTAAAACCCTAGCCATCGTCAGTCCTGAAAATACCGATTTTGGCCCATTTTTGTCGTGTGGTACGAAAATCGCCCGAAAAGTGCAGATAAAATCGACGACCCGTGGATCCTTGTAGCATTCTTCTCCTAAATTTATAACTGTGTCTCGAGTTCCGTGTCGGATTTCAAACCCTAACCATCGTCTAGTCCGAAATTACCGATTTCGGCCCATTTTTATCGTGTGGTAAGAAAATCGCCTGAAAAGTGCTGATGAAATCAACGACCGGAGGATCCCTGTAGCTTTCTTCTTTTAAATTTATAATTGTGTCTCGGGTTCCGTGTCGGATTTCAAACCCTAGCCGTCGTCCGGCCCGAAAATTTCGATTTCGGCCCATTATAGACGGATGGTACGAAAATCTTCTGAAAAGTGCAGATGAAATCGACAACTGGGAGATCCTTGTAGCATTCTTCTCCTAAATTTATAATCGTGTCTCGAGTTCCGTGTCGGATTTAAAACCCTAGCCATTGTCCTTCCCGAAAATACCGATTTCGGCCTATTTTTATCGGGTGGTACGAAAATCGCCCGAAAAGTGCAGATGAAATCGACGACCTGGGGATCCTTGTAGCATTTTTCTCATAAATTTATAACTTTGTCTCGGGTTCCGTGTCGGATTTCAAACCCTATGCATCGTCCGGCTCGAAAATACCGATTTAAGCCAATTTTTATCTTGTGGTACGAAAATCGCCCGAAAAGTGCAGATGAAATCGACGACCGAAGGATTCTTGGAGCATTCTTCTCCGAAATTTATAACTGTGTCTGGAGTTCCGTGTCGGATTTAAAACCCTAGCCATCGTCCGGCCCGAAAATACCGATGTCGGCCCATTTTTGTCGGGTGGTACGAAAATCGCCCGAAAAGTGCAGATGAAATCGACGACCGGGGAATCCTTGTATCATTCTTCTCCTAAATTTATAACTATGTCTCGGATTCCGTGTCGGATTTAAAACCCTAGCCATCGTCCGTGCCGAAAATACCGATTTCGGCCCATTTTTGTCGTGTGGTATAAAAATCGCCCGAAAAGTGCAGATGAAATCGACGACCAGAGGATCCCTGTAGCATTCTTCTCCTAAATTTATAACTGTGTCTCGGGTTCCGTGTCGGATTTCAAACCCTAGCCATCGTCCGGCCCGAAAATACCGATTTCGGCCCATTTTTGTCGTGTGGTACGACAATCGCCTGAAAAGTGCAGATGAAATCGACGACTAGAGGATCCTTGTAGCATTCTTCTCCTAAATTTATAACTGTGTCTCGGGTTCCGTGTTGGATTTCAAACCCTTGCCGTCGTCCTGCCCGAAAATACCGATTTCGGCCCATTTTAGTCGGGCGGTACGAAAATCTTCCGAAAAGTGCAAATGAAATCGACGACTGGGAGATCCTTGTAGCATTCTTCTCCTAAATTTATAACTGGGTCTCGAGTTCCGTGTCGGATTTCAAACCCTAGCCATCGTCTAGCCCGAAAATACCGATTTCGGCTCATTTTTGTCTTGTGGTAAGAAAATCGCCCGAAAAGTGTAGATGAAATCGACGACCGGAGGATCCTTGTAGCTTTCTTCTCTTAAATTTATAATTGTGTCCCGGGTTCTGTGTCGGATTTAAAACCCTAGCCATCGTCCGGCCCGAAAATACCGAATTTGGCCCATTTTTGTCGGATGGTACGAAAATCGCCCGAAAAGTGCAGATGAAATCGACGACCTGGGGATCCTTGTAGCATTCTTCTCCTAAATTTATAACTGTGTCTCGGGTTCCGTGTCGGATTTCAAACCCTAGGCATCGTCCGGCCCGAAAATACCGATTTTGGCCCATTTTAGTCGGGTGGTCCGAAAATCGCCCGAAAAGTGCAGATGAAATCGACGACCGGGAGAACCTTGTAACATTCTTCTCCTAAATTTATAACTGTCTCTCGGGTTCCGTGTCGGATTTCAAACTCTAGCCATCGACCGGCCAGAAAATACCGATTTCGGCCCATTTTTGTCGGTTGGAACGAAAATCGGCCAATAAGTGTAGATGAAATCGACGACCGGAGGATCCTTGTAGCAATCTTCTCCTAAATTTATAACTGTCTCTCGGGTTCCGTGTCGGATTTCAAACCCTAGCCATCGTCCGGCCCGAAAATACCGATTTCGGCCCATTTTTGTCGGGTGGTACGAAAATCGCCCGAAAAGTGCAGATGAAATTGACGATCTGGGGATCCTTGTAGCATTCTTCTCCTAAATTTATAAATGTGTCTCGGGTTCCATGTCGGATTTAAAACCCTAGCCATCGTCCGTCCTGAAAATACCGATTTTGGCCCATTTTTGTCGTGTGGTACGAAAATCGCCCGAAAAGTGCAGATGAAATCGACGACCAGAGGATCCCTGTAGCGTTCTTCTCCTAAATTTATAACTGTGTCTCGGGTTCCGTGTCGGATTTCAAACCCTAGGCATCGTTCGACCGGAAAATACCGATTTCGGCCCATTTTTGTCTGTTAGAACGAAAATCGCCAGAAAAGTGCAGATGAAATCGACGACCGGTGGATCCTTGTAGCATTCTTATCCTATATTTATAACTGTGTCTCGAGTTCCGTGTCGGATTTCAAACCCTAGCAATCGTCCAGCCCGAAATTACCGATTTCGACCCATTTTTATCGTGTGGTAAGAAAATCGCCTGAAAAGTGCTGATGAAATCGACGACCGGAGGATCCCTGTAGCTTTCTTCTTTTAAATTTATAATTGTGTCTCGGGTTCTGTGTCGGATTTCAAACCCTAGCCGTCGTCCGGCCCGAAAATTTCGATTTCGGCCCATTATAGACGGATGGTAGGAAAATCTTCTGAAAAGTGCAGATGAAATCGACGACTGGGAGATCCTTGTAGCATTCTTCTCCTAAATTTATAATTGTGTCTCGAGTTCTGTGTCGGATTTAAAACCCTAGCCATCGTCCTTCCCGAAAATATCGATTTCGGCCTATTTTTGTCGGGTGGTACGAAAATCGCCCGAAAAGTGCAGATGAAATCGACGAACTGGGGATCCTTGTAGCATTCTTCTAATAAATTTATAACGATGTCTCGGGTTCCGTGTCGGATTTCAAACCCTATGCATCGTCCGGCCCGAAAATACCGATTTAAGCCAATTTTTATCTTGTGGTACGAAAATCGCCCGAAAAGTGCAGATGAAATCGACGACCGAAGGATCCTTGGAGCATTCTTCTCCTAAATTTATAACTTTTTCTGGAGTTCCGTGTCGGATTTAAAACCCTAGCCATCGTCCGGCCCGAAAATACCGATTTCGGCCCATTTTTGTCGGGTGGTACGAAAATCGCCCAAAAAGTGCAAATGAAATCGACGACCGGGGGATCCTTGTAGCATTCTTCTCCTAAATTTATAAATGTGTCTCGGGTTCCGTGTCGGATTTAAAACCCTAGCCATCGTCCGTCCCTAAAATACCGATTTCGGCCCATTTTTGTCGTGTGGTACGAAAATCGCCCGAAAAGTGCAGATGAAATCGACGACCAGAGGATCCCTGTAGCATTCTTCTCCTAAATTTATAAGTGTGTCTCAGGTTCCGTGTTGGATTTCAATCCCTAGCCATCGTCCAGCCCGAAAATATCGATTTCGGCCCATTTTTGTCATGTGGTAAGTAAATCGGCCGAAAAGTGCAGATGAAATCGACGACCGGAGGATCCCTGTAGCTTTCTTCTCTTAAATTTATAATTGTGTCTTGGGTTCTGTGTCGGATTTCAAACCCTTGCCGTCGTCCTGCCCGAAAATACCGATTTCGGCCCATTTTAGTCGGGTAGTACGAAAATCTTCCGAAAAGTGCAAATGAAATCGACGACCTGGGGATCCTTGTAGCATTCTTCTCCTAAATTTATAAATGTGTCTCGGGTTCCGTGTCAGATTTCAGACCTTAGGCATCGTCCGGCCCGAAAATACCGATTTCGGCCCATTTTTGTCGGGTGGTACGAAAATCGCCCGAAAAGTGCAGATGAAATCAATGACCTAGGGATCCTTGTAGCATTCCTCTCCTAAATTTATAGCTGAGTCTCGGGTTCCGTGTGGATTTCAAACCCTAGGAATCGTCATGCCCGAAAATACCGATTTCGGCCCATTTTTGTCTGTTTGAACGTAAATCGCCCGAAAAGTGCAAATGAAATCGATGACTGGAGGATCCTTGTAGCATTCTTCTCCTAAGTTTATAATTGTGTCTCGGGTTCCGTGTCGGATTTCAAACCCTAGCCATCGTCCGTTCTTAAAAAACCGATTGCGGCCCATTTTTGTCGTGTGGTAAGAAAATCCTCCAAAAAGTGCAGATGAAATCGACGACCAGAGGATCCTTGGAGCATTCTTCTCCTAAATTTATAACTGTGTCTGGAGTTCCGTGTCGGATTTAAAACCCTAGCCATCGTCAGTCCTGAAAATACCGATTTTGGCCCATTTTTGTCGTGTGGTAGGAAAATCGCCCGAAAAGTGCAGATAAAATCGACGACCCGTGGATCCTTGTAGCATTCTTCTCCTAAATTTATAACTGTGTCTCGAGTTCCGTGTCGGATTTCAAACCGTAGCCATCGTCTAGTCCGAAATTACCGATTTCGGCCCATTTTTATCGTGTGGTAAGAAAATCGCCTGAAAAGTGCTGATGAAATCAACGACCGGAGGATCCCTGTAGCTTTCTTCTTTTAAATTTATAATTGTGTCTCGGGTTCCGTGTCGGATTTCAAACCCTAGCCGTCGTCCGGCCCGAAAATTTCGATTTCGGCCCATTATAGACGGATGGTACGAAAATCTTCTGAAAAGTGCAGATGAAATCGACGACTGGGAGATCCTTGTAGCATTCTTCTCCTAAATTTATAATCGTGTCTCGAGTTCCGTGTCGGATTTAAAACCCTAGCCATCGTCCTTCCCGAAAATACCGATTTCGGCCTATTTTTATTGGGTGGTACGAAAATCGCCCGAAAAGTGCAGATGAAATCGACGACCTGGGGATCCTTGTAGCATTTTTCTCATAAATTTATAACTATGTCTCGGGTTCCGTGTCGGATTTCAAACCCTATGCATCGTCCGGCTCGAAAATACCGATTTAAGCCAATTTTTATCTTGTGGTACGAAAATCGCCCGAAAAGTGCAGATGAAATCGACGACCGAAGGATCCTTGGAGCATTCTTCTCCTAAATTTATAACTGTGTCTGGAGATCCGTGTCGGATTTAAAACCCTAGCCATCGTCTGGCCCGAAAATACCGATTTCGGCCCATTTTTGTCGGGTGGTACGAAAATCGCCCGAAAAGTGCAGATGAAATCGACGACCAGAGGATCCCTGTAGCATTCTTCTCCTAAATTTATAACTGTCTCAGGTTCCGTGTTGGATTTCAAACCCTAGCCATCGTCCAGCCCGAAAATACCGATTTCGACCCATTTTTGTCATGTGGTAAGTAAATCGGCCGAAAAGTGCAGATGAAATCGACGACCGGAGGATCCTTGTAGCATTCTTCTCCTAAATTTATAATTGTGTCTCGAGTTCCGTGTCGGATTTAAAACCCTAGCCATCGTCCTTCCCGAAAATACCGATTTCGGCCTATTTTTATCGGGTGGTACGAAAATCGCCCGAAAAGTGCAGATGAAATCGACGACCTGGGGATCCTTGTAGCATTTTTCTCACAAATTTATAACTATGTCTCGGGTTCCGTGTCGGATTTCAAACCCTATGCATCGTCCGGCTCGAAAATACCGATTTAAGCCAATTTTTATCTTGTGGTACGAAAATCGCCCGAAAAGTGCAGATGAAATCGACGACCGAAGGATCATTGGAGCATTCTTCTCCTAAATTTATAACTGTGTCTGGAGTTCCGTGTCAGATTTAAAACCCTAGCCATCGTCTAGCCCGAAAATACCGATTTCGGCCCATTTTTGTCGGGTGGTACGAAAATCGCCCGAAAAGTGCAGATGAAATCGACGACCAGAGGATCCCTGTAGCATTCTTCTCCTAAATTTATAACTGTCTCAGGTTCCGTGTTGGATTTCAAACCCTAGCCATCGTCCAGCCCGAAAATACCGATTTCGGCCCATTTTTGTCATGTGGTAAGTAAATCGGCCGAAAAGTGCAGATGAAATCGACGACCAGAGGATCCCTGTAGCATTCTTCTCCTAAATTTATAACTGTGTCTCAGGTTCCGTGTCGGATTTCAAACCCTAGCCATCGTCCAGCCCGAAAATATCGATTTCGGCCCATTTTTGTCATGTGGTAAGTAAATCGGCCGAAAAGTGCAGATGAAATCGACGACCGGAGGATCCCTGTAGCTTTCTTCTCTTAAATTTATAATTGTGTCTTGGGTTCTGTGTCGGATTTTAAACCCTTGCCGTCGTCCTGCCCGAAAATACCGATTTCGGCCCATTTTAGTCGGGTGGTACGAAAATCTTCCGAAAAGTGCAAATGAAATCGACGACCTGGGGATCCTTGTAGCATTCTTCTCCTAAATTTATAAATGTGTCTCGGGTTCCGTGTCAGATTTCAGACCCTAGGCATCGTCCGGCCCGAAAATACCGATTTCGGCCCATTTTTGTCGGGTGGTACGAAAATCGCCCGAAAAGTGCAGATGAAATCGACGACCTGGGGATCCTTGTAGCATTCTTCTCCTACATATATAACTGTGTCTTGGGTTCCGTGTCGAATTTCAAACCCTAGACATCGTCCGGCCTGAAAATACCGATTTCGGTCCATTTTTGTCTCTTGGAACGAAAATCGCCCTAAAAGTGAAGATGAAATCGACGACCAGAGGATCCTTGTAGCATTCTTCTGCTAAATTTATAACTGTGTCTCGGGTTCCGTGTGGATTTCAAACCCTAGGCATCGTCCGGCCCGAAAATACTGATTTCGGCCCATTTTTGTCTGTTTGAACGTAAATCGCCCGAAAAGTGTAGATGAAATCGACGACCGTAGGATCCTTGTAGCATTCTTCTCCTAAATTTATAATTGTGTCTCGGGTTCCGGGTCGGATTTCAAACCCTAGCCATCGTCCGTTCTTAAAAAACCGATTGCGGCCCATTTTTGTCGTGTGGTAAGAAAATCCTCCAAAAAGTGCAGATGAAATCGACGACCAGAGGATCCTTGGAGCATTCTTCTCCTAAATTTATAACTGTGTCTCGGGTTCCGTGTTGGATTTCAAACCCTAGCCATCGTCCAGCCCGAAAATACCGATTTCGGCCCATTTTTGTTATGTGGTAAGTAAATCGGCCGAAAAGTGCAGATGAAATCGACGACCGGAGGATCCTTGTAGCATTCTTCTCCTAAATTTATAATTGTGTCTCGGGTTCCGTGTCAGATTTCAAACTCTAGCCAACGTCCGTTCTTAAAAAACCGATTGCGGCCCATTTTTGTCGTGTGGTAAGAAAATCCTCCAAAAAGTGCAGATGAAATCGACGACCAGAGGATCCTTGGAGCATTCTTCTCCTAAATTTATAACTGTGTCTCAGGTTCCGTGTGGATTTCAAACCCTAGGCATCGTCCGGCCCGAAAATACCGATTTCGGCCCATTTTTGTCTGTTTGAACGTAAATCGCCCGAAAAGTGCAGATGAAATCGACGACCGTAGGATCCTTGTAGCATTCTTCTCCTAAATTTATAATTGTGTCTCAGAATCCGTGTCGGATTTCAAACCCTAGCCATCGTCCGTTCTTAAAAAACCGATTGCGGCCCATTTTTGTCGTGTGGTAAGAAAATCCTCCAAAAAGTGCAGATGAAATCGACGACCAGAGGATCTTTGTAGCATTCTTCTTCTAAATTTATAACTGTGTCTCGGGTTCCGTGTCGGATTTCAAACCCTAGCCATCATCTAGCCCGAAAATACCGATTTCGGCCAATTTTTGTCTTGTGGTAAGAAAATCGCCCAAAAGTGCAGATGAAATCGACGGCCGGAGGATCCTTGTAGCTTTCTTCTCTTAAATTTATAATTGAGTCTCGGGTTCCGTGTCGGATTTAAAACCCTAGCCATCGTCCGGCCCGAAAATACCGATTTCGTCCCATTTTTGTTGGATGGTACGAAAATCGCCTGAAAAGTGCAGATGAAATCGACGACCTGGGGATCCTTGTAGCATTCTTCTCCTAAATTTATAACTGTGTCTCGGGTTCCATGTCGGATTTCAAACCCCAGGCATCGTCCGACCCGAAAATACCGATTTTGGGCCATTTTAGTCGGGTGTTACGAAAATCGCCCGAAATGTGCAGATGAAATCGACGACCGGGAGAACCTTGTAGCATTCTTCTCCTAAATTTATAACTGTCTCTCGGGTTCCGTGTCGGATTTCAAACCCTAGCCATCGACCGGCCAGAAAATACCGATTTCGGCCCATTTTTGTCGGTTGGAACGAAAATCGCCCGATAAGTGCAGATGAAATCGACGACCGGAGGATCCTTGTAGCAATCTTCTCCTAAATTTATAACTGTCTCTCGGGTTCCGTGTCGGATTTCAAACCCTAGCCATCGTCCGGCCCAAATATACCGATTTCGGCCCATTTTTGTCGTGTGGTACGACAATCGCCTGAAAAGTGAAGATGAAATCTACGACCAGAGGATCCTTGTAGCATTCTTCTCCTAAATTTATAAATGTGTCTCGGGTTCCGTGTCGGATTTCAAACCCTAGGCGTCGTCCGGCCCGAAAATACCGATTTCGGCCCATTTTTGTCGGGCGGTACGAAAATCTTCCGAAAAGTGCAGATGAAATCGAAGACTGGGAGATTCTTGTAGCATTCTTCTCCTAAATTTATAACTGTGTCTCGAGTTCCGTGTCGAATTTAAAACTCTAGCCGTCGTCCGGCCCGAAAATACCGATTTCGGCCCATTTTTTTCGGGTGGTACGAAAATCACCCGAAAAGTGCAGATGAAATCGACGACCTGGGGATCCTTGTAGCATTCTTCACCTAAATTTATAACTGTGTCTCGGATTCCGTGTCGGATTTAAAACCTATGCATCGTCCGGCCCGAAAATACCGATTTCGGCCAATTTTTATCTTGTGGTACGAAAATCGCCCGAAAAGTGCAGATAAAATCGACGAATGAAGGATCCTTGGAGCATTCTTCTCCTAAATTTATAAATGTGTCTGGAGTTCCGTGTCGGATTTAAAACCCTAGCCATCGTCCGGCCCGAAAATACCGATTTCGGCCCATTTTTGTCGGGTGGTACGAAAATCACCCGAAAAGTGCAGATGAAATCGACGACCGGGGGATCCTTGTAGCATTCTTCTCCTAAATTTATAACTGTGTCTCGGGTTCCGTGTCGGATTTAAAACCCTAGCCACCGTCCGTCCTGAAGATACCGATTTCGGCCCATTTTTGTCGTGTGGTACGAAAATCGCCCGAAAAGTGCAGATGAAATCGACGACCAGAGGATCCCTGTAGCATTCTTCTCCTAAATTTATAACTGTGTCTCGGGTTCGGTGTCGGATTTCAAACCCTAAGCATCGTCCGGCCCGAAAATACCGATTTTGGCCCATTTTAGTCGCGTGGTACGAAAATCATCCGAAAAGTGCAGATGAAATTAACGACCGGGGGATCCTTGTAGCATTCTTCTCCTAAATTTATAATTGTGTCTCGGGTTCCGTGTTGGATTTAAAACCCTAGCCATCGTCCGCCCGAAAATACCGATTTCGGCCCATTTTTGTCGTGTGGTACGAAAATCGCCTGAAAAGTGCAGATGAAATCGACGACCGAAGGATCCTTGGAGCATTCTTCTCCTAAATTTATAACTGTGTCTGGAGTTCCGTGTCGGATTTAAAACCATAGCCATCGTCCGGCCCGAAAATATCGATTTCGGACCATTTTTGTCGGGTGGTACGAAAATCGCCCGAAAAGTGCAGATGAAATCGACGACCGGGGGATCCTTGTAGCATTCTTCTCCTAAATTTATAACTGTGTCTCGGGATCCGTGTCGGATTTCAAAACCTAGGCATCGTCCGACCCGAAAATACCGATTGCGCCCCATTTTAGTCGGGAGGTACGAAAATCGCCCGAAAAGTGCAAATGAAATCGACGACCGAAGGATCCCTGTAGCTTTGTTCTCTTAAATTTATAAATGTGTGTCGGATTCCGTGTCGGATTTCAAACCCTACCCGTCGTCCGGCCTGAAAATACCGATTTCGGCCCATTATAGTCGGGTGGTACGAAAATCTTCCGAAAAGTGCATATGAAATCGCAACTGGGAGATCCTTGTAGCATTCTTCTCCTAAATTTATAATTGTGTCTCGAGTTCCGTGTTGGATTTAAAACCCTAGCCGTCGTCCGGCCCGAAAATACCGATTTCGGCACATTTTTGTCGCTTGGTACGAAAATCGCGCGAAAAGTGCAGATGTAATCGACGACCTGGGGATCCTTGTAGCATTCTTCTCCTAAATTTATAACTGTGTCTCGGGTTCCGTGTTGGATTTCAAACCCTAGCCATCGTCCAGCCCGAAAATACCGATTTCGGCCCATTTTTGTCATGTGGTAAGAAAATCGCCCGAAAAGTGCAGATGAAATCGACGACCTGGGGATCCTTGTAGCATTCTTCTCCTACATATATAACTGTGTCTTGGGTTCCGTGTCGAATTTCAAACCCTAGACATCGTCCGGCCTGAAAATACCGATTTCGGTCCATTTTTGTCTCTTGGAACGAAAATCGCCCTAAAAGTGAAGATGAAATCGACGACCAGAGGATCCTTGTAGCATTCTTCTGCTAAATTTATAACTGTGTCTCGGGTTCCGTGTCAGATTTCAAACCCTAGCCATCGTCCAGCCCGAAATTACCGATTTCAGCCCATTTTTGTCGTGTGGTAAGAAAATCGCCCGAAAAGTGCAGATGAAATCGACGACCGGAGGATCCCTGTAGATTTCTTCTCTTAAATTTATAATTGTGTCTCGAGTTCCGTGTCGGATTTCAAACCTTAGCCGTCGTCCAGCCCGAAAATACCGATTTCGGCCCATTTTAGTCGGGTGGTACGAAAATCTTCCGAACAGTGCAGATGAAATCGACGACTAAATTTATAACTGTGTCTCGAGTTCCGTGTCGGATTTAAAACCCTAGCCATCGTCCGGCCCGAAAATACCGATTTCGGCCCATTTTTGTCGAGTGGTACTAAAATCGCCCGAAAAGTGCATATGAAATCGACGACCTGGGGATCCTTGTAGCATTCTTCTGCTAAATTTATAACAGTGTCTCGGGTTCCGTGTCGGATTTCAAACCCTAGGCATCGTCCGGCCCGAAAATACCGATTTTGGCCCATTTTAGTCGGGTGGTACGAAAATCGCCCGAAAAGTGCAGATGAAATCGACGACCGGAGGATCCTTGTAGCATTCTTCTCCTAAATTTATAACTGTGTCTCGGGTTCCGTGTCGGATTTCAAACCCTAGCCATCGACCGGCCTGAAAATACCGATTTCGGCCCATTTTTGTCGTGTGGTACGACTATCGCCTGTAAAGTGCAGATGAAATCGACGACTGGGAGATCCTTGTTGCATTCTTCTCCTAAATTTATAATTGTGTCTTGAGTTCCGTGTCGGATTTAAAACCCTAGCCATCGTCCGGCCCGAAAATACCGATTTCGGCCCATTTTTGTAATGTGGTAAGAAAAACGCCCGAAAAGTGCAGATGAAATCGACGACCGTGAGAACCTTGTATCATTCTTCTCCTAAATTTATAACTGTGTCTCGGGTTCCGTGTCGGATTTAAAACCCTAGGCATCGTCCGGCCCGAAAATACCGATTTCGGCCCATTTTTTACGGGTGGTACGAAAATCGCCCGAAAAGTGCAGATGAAATCGACGACCTGGGGATCCTTGTAGCATTCTTCTCCTACATATATAACTGTGTCTTGGGTTCCGTGTCGGATTTCAAACCCTAGACATCGTCCGGCCTGAAAATACCGATTTCGGTCCATTTTTGTCTCTTGGAACGAAAATCGCCCGAAAAGTGAAGACGAAATCGACGACCAGAGGATCCTTGTAGCATTCTTCTGCTAAATTTATAACTGTGTCTCGGGTTCCGTGTCAGATTTCAAACCCTAGCCATCGTCCAGCCCGAAATTACCGATTTCAGCCCATTTTTGTCGTGTGGTAAGAAAATCGCCCGAAAAAGTGCAGATGAAATCGACGACCGGAGGATCCCTGTAGTTTTGTTCTCTTAAATTTATAATTGTGTCTCGGGTTCCGTGTCGGATTTCAAACCCTAGCCGTCGTCCCGCCCGAAAATACCGATTTCGGCCCATTTTAGTAGGGTGGTACGAAAATCTTCCGAAAAGTGCAGATGAAATCGACGACTAAATTTATAACTGTGTCTCGAGTTCTGTGTCGGATTTAAAACCCTAGCCATCGTCCGGACCAAAAATACCGATTTCGGCCCATTTTTGTCGAGTGGTACGAAAATCGCCCGAAAAATGCATATGAAATCGACGACCTGGGGATCCTTGTAGCATTCTTATGCTAAATTTATATCAGTGTCTCGGGTTCCGTGTCGGATTTCAAACCCTAGGCATCGTCCGGCCCGAAAATACCGATTTCGGCCCATTTTTGTCATGTGGTAAGAAAATCGCCCGAAAAGTGCAGATGAAATCGACGACCGTGAGAACCTTGTATCATTCTTCTCCTAAATTTATAACTGTGTCTCGGGTTCCGTGTCGGATTTCAAAACCTAGGCATCGTCTGACCCGAAAATACCGATTGCGCCCCATTTTAGTCGGGAGGTACGAAAATCCCCCGAAAAGTGCAAATGAAATCAACGGCCGGAGGATCCCTGTAGCCTTGTTCTCTTAAATTTATAATTGTGTCTCGGGTTCCGTGTCGGATTTCAAACCCAAGCCGTCGTCCGGCCCGAAAATACCGATTTCGGCCCATTTTTGTCGCTTGGTACGAAAATCGCCAGAAAAGTGCAGCTGAAATCGACGACCGTGAGAACCTTGTATCATTTTTCTCCTAAATTTATAACTGTGTCTCGGGTTCCGTGTCGGATTTATAACCTTAGCCGTCGTCCGGCCAGAAAATATCGATTTTGGCCCATTTTTGACGGGTGGTACGAAAATCGCCTGAAAAAGTGCAGATGAAATCGACGACTTGGGAATCCTTGTAGCATTCTTCTCTTAAATTTATAATTGTGTCTCGGGTTCCGTGTTGGATTTAAAACCCTAGCCATCGTCCGCCAGAAAATACTGATTTCGGCCCATTTTTGTCGTGTGGTACGAAAATCGCCTGAAAAAGTGCAGATGAAATCGACGACCGAAGGATCCTTAGAGCATTCTTCTCCTAAATTTATAACTGTGTCTGGAGTTCCGTGTCGGATTTAAAACCATAGCCATCGTCCGGCCCGAAAATATCGATTTCGAACCATTTTTGTCGGGTGGTACGAAAATCGCCCGAAAAGTGCAGATGAAATCGACGACCGGGGGATCCTTGTAGCATTCTTCTCCTAAATTTATAATTGTGTCTCGGGTTCCGTGTCGGATTTCAAAACCTAGGCATCGTCTGACCCGAAAATACCGATTGCGCCCCATTTTAGTCGGGATGTACGAAAATCGCCCGAAAAGTGCAAATGAAATCGACTACCAGAGGATCCCTTTAGCTTTGTTCTCTTAAATTTATAATTGTGTCTTGGGTTCCGTGTCGGATTTCAAACCCTAGCCGTCGTCCGGCCCGAAAATACCGATTTCGGCCCATTTTTGTCGCTTGGTACAAAAATCGCCCGAAAAGTGCAGATGAAATCGACGACCGTGAGAACCTTGTATCATTCTTCTCCTAAATTTATAACTGTGTCTCGGGTTCCGTGTCGGATTTATAACCCTAGCCGTCGTCCGGCCGGAAAATATCGATTTTGGCCCATTTTTGACGGGTGGTACGAAAATCGCCTGAAAAGTGGAGATGAAATCGACGACTTGGGAATCCTTGTAGCATTCTTCTCTTAAATTTATAATTGTGTCTCGGGTTCCGTGTTGGATTTAAAACCCTAGCCATCGTCCGCCAGAAAATACCGATTTCGGCCCATTTTTGTCGTGTGGTACGAAAATCGCCTGAAAAGTGCAGATGAAATCGACGACCGAAGGATCCTTGGAGCATTCTTCTCCTAAATTTATAACTGTGTCTGGAGTTCCGTGTCGGATTTAAAACCATAGCCATCGTCCGGCCCGAAAATATCGATTTCGGACCATTTTTGTCGGGTGGTACGAAAATCGCCCGAAAAGTGCAGATGAAATCGATGACCGGGGGATCTTTGTAGCATTCTTCTCCTAAATTTATAACTGTGTCTCGGGTTCCGTGTCGGATTTCAAAACCTAGGCATCGTCTGACCCGGAAATACCGATTGCGCCCCATTTTAGTCGGGAGGTACGAAAATCGCCCGAAAAGTGCAAATGAAATCGACGACCGGAGGATCCCTGTAGCTTTGTTCTCTTAAATTTATTATTGTGTCTCGGGTTCCGTGTCGGATTTCAAACCCTAGCCGTCGTCCGGCCCGAAAATACCGATTTCGGCCCATTATAGTCGGGTGGTACGAAAATCTTCCGAAAAGTGCATATGAAATCGCAACTGGGAGATCCTTGTAGCATTCTTCTCCTAAATTTATAATTGTGTCTCGAGTTCCGTGTCGGATTTAAAATCCTAGCCGTCGTCCGGCCCGAAAATACCGATTTCGGCCCATTTTTGTCGCTTGGTACGAAAATCGCCCGAAAAGTGCAGATGAAATCGACGACCTGGGGATCCTTGTAGCATTCTTCACCTAAATTTATAACTGTGTCTCGGGTTCCGTGTCGGATTTAAAACCCTAGGCATCGTCCAGCCCGAAAATACCGATTTCGGCCCATTTTTGACGGGTGGTACAAAAATCGCCCGAAAAGTGCAGATGAAATCGACGACCTGGGGATCCATGTAGCATTCTTCTCCTAAATATATAACTTTGTCTTGGGTTCCGTGTCGGATTTCAAACCCTAGACATCGTCCGACCTGAAAATACCGATTTCGGTCCATTTTTGTCTCTTGGAACGAAAATCGCCCGAAAAGTGAAGATGAAATCGTCGATCAGAGGATCCTTGTAGCATTCTTCTGCTAAATTTATAACTGTGTCTCGGGTTCCGTGTCAGATTTCAAACCCTAGCCATCGTCCAGCCCGAAATTACCGATTTAAGCCCATTTTTGTCGTGTGGTAAGAAATTCGCCCGAAAAGTGCAGATGAAATCGACGACCGGAGGATCCCTGTAGCTTTCTTCTCTTAAATTTATAATTGTGTCTCGGGTTCCGTGTCGGATTTCAAACCCTAGCCGTCGTCCGGCCCGAAAATACCGATTTCGGCCCATTTTAGTCGGGTGGTACGAAAATCTTCCGAAAAGTGCAGATGAAATCGACGACTAAATTTATAACTGTGTCTCGAGTTCTGTGTCGGATTTAAAACCCTAGCTATCGTCCGGCCCGAAAATACCGATTTCGGCCCATTTTTGTCGAGTGGTACGAAAATCGTCTGAAAAGTGCATATGAAATCAACGACCTGGGGATCCTTCTAGCATTCTTCTGCTAAATTTATAACAGTGTCTCGGGTTCCGTATCGGATTTCAAACCCTAGGCATCGTCCGGCCCGGAAATACCGATTTTGGCCCATTTTTGTCGGGTGGTACGAAAATCGCCCGAAAAGTGCAGATGAAATCGACGACCGGAGGATCCTTGTAGCATTCTTCTCCTAAATTTATAACTGTGTCTCAGGTTCTGTGTCGGATTTCAAACCCTAGCCATCGACCAACCTGAAAATACCGATTTCGGCCCATTTTTGTCATGTGGTACGACAATCGCCTGTAAAGTGTAGATGAAATCGACGACTGGGAGATCCTTGTAGCATTCTTCTCCTAAATTTAAAATTGTGTCTCGAGTTCCGTGTCGGATTTAAAACCCTAGCCATCGTCCGGCCTGAAAATACCGATTTCGGCCCATTTTTGTCGGGTGGTACAAAAATCGCCCGAAAAGTGCAGATGAAATCGACGATCGGAGGATCCTTGTAGCATTCTTCTCCTAAATTTATAACTGTGTCTCGTGTTCCGTGTCGGATTTCAAACCCTAGGCATCGTCCAACCCGAAAATACCGATTTCGGCCTATTTTTGTCGGGTGGTACGAAAATCGCCTGAAAAGTGCAGATGAAATCGACGACCTGGGGATCCTTGTAGCATTCTTCTCCTAAATTTATAACTGTGTCTCGTGTTCCGTGTCGGATTTCAAACCCTAGGCATCATCCGGCCCGAAAATACCGATTTCGGCCCATTTTTGTCTATTGGAATGAAAATCGCCCGAAAAGTGCAGATGAAATCGACGATCGGAGGATCCTT
>JBBPBP010009777.1:15963951-15977952 GCA_037974735.1 Cicer chorassanicum
CTGTGTCTCGGGTTCCGTGTCGGATTTCAAACCGTAGCCATCGTCCGGCCCGAAAATTCCGATTTCAGCCCATTTTTGTCGGGTGGTACGAAAATCGCCCAAAAAGTGTAGATGAAATCGACGACCGAGGTATCCTTGTAGCATTCTTCTCCTAAATTTATAACTGTGTCTCGGGTTCCGTGTCGGATTTCAAACCCTAGCCATCGTCCGGACCGAAAATACCGATTTCGGCCCATTTTTGTCGGGTGGTACGAAAATCGCCTAAAAAGTGCAGATGAAATCGACGACCGAGGTATCCTTGTAGCATTCTTCTCCTAAATTTATAACTGTGTCTTGGGTTCCGTGTCGGATTTCAAACCGTTGGCATCGTCCGACCCGAAAATACCGATTTCGGCCCATTTTAGTCGGGTGGTACGAAAATCGCTCGAAAAGTGCAGATGAAATCGACGACTGGGAGATCCTTGTAGCATTCTTCTCCTAAATTTATAACTGTGTCTCGGGTTCCGTGTCGGATTTCAAACCCTAGGCATCGTCCGGCCCGAAAATACCGATTTCGGCCCATTTTAGTCTGGTGGTACGAAAATCGCCCGAAAAGTGCAGATGAAATCGACGACCGGGGGATCCTTGTAGCATTCTTCTCCTAAATTTATAACTGTGTCTCGAGTTCCGTGTCGGATTTCAAACCCTAGCCATCGTCCCGCCTGAAAATACCGATTTCGGCCCATTTTAGTCGGGTGGTACGAAAATCGCCCGAAAAAGTGCAGATGAAATCGACGACCGGCTGATCCTTGTAGCATTCTTCTCATAAATTTATAACTGTGTCTCGGGTTCCGTGTCGGATTTCAAACCCTAGCCATCGTCCGGCCCGTAAATACCGATTTCGGCCCATTTTTCTCGGGTGGTATGAAAATCGCCTAAAAAGTGCAGATGAAATCGACGACCGGTAGATCCTTGTTGCATTCTTCTCCTTAATTTATAACTGTGTCTCGGGTTCCGTGTCGGATTTCAAACCCTAGCCATCGTCCGGCCCTAAAATACCGATTTCGGCCCATTTTTGTCGGGTGGTACGAAAATCGCCCGAAAAGTGTAGATGAAATCGACGATTGGGGGATCCTTGTAGCATTCTTCTCCTCAATTTATAACTGTCTCTCGGGTTCCGTGTCGGATTTCAAACCCTAGCCATCGTCCGGCCCGAAAATACCAATTTCGGCCCATTTTTGTCGGGTGGTACGAAAATCGCTCGAAAAGTGCAGATGAAATCGACGACTGAGAGATCCTTGTAGCATTCTTCTCCTAAATTTATAATTGTGTCTCGGGTTCCGTGTCGGATTTCAAACCCTAGGCATCGTCCGGCCCGAAAATACCGATTTCGGCCCATTTTAGTCTGGTGGTACGAAAATCGCCCGAAAAGTGCAGATGAAATCGACGACCGGGGGATCCTGGTAGCATTCTTCTCCTAAATTTGTAACTGTGTCTCGGGTTCCGTGTCGCATTTCAAACCCTAGGCATTGTCCCGCCCGAATATACCGATTTCGGCCCATTATAGTCGGGTGGTACGAAAATCGCCCGAAAAGTGCAGATGAAATCGACGACCGGGGGATCCTTGTAGCATTCTTCTCCTAAATTTATAACTGTGTCTCGGGTTCCGTGTCGGATTTCAAACCCTAGCCATCGTCCCGCCTGAAAATACCGATTTCGGCCCATTTTAGTCGGGTGGTACGAAAATCGCCCGAAAAAGTGCAGATGAAATCGACGACCGGCTGATCCTTGTAGCATTCTTCTCATAAATTTATAACTGTGTCTCGGGTTCCGTGTCGGATTTCAAACCCTAGCCATCGTCCGACCCGTAAATACCGATTTCGGCCCATTTTTCTCGGGTGGTATGAAAATCGCCTAAAAAGTGCAGATGAAATTGACGACCGAGGGATCCTTGTGGCATTCTTCTCCTTAATTTATAACTGTGTCTCGGGTTCCGTGTCGGATTTCAAACCCTAGGCATCGTCCGGCCCGAAAATACCGATTTCGGCCCATTTTAGTCTGGTGGTACGAAAATCGCCCGAAAAGTGCAGATGAAATCGACGACCGGGGGATCCTTGTAGCATTCTTCTCCTCAATTTATAACTGTCTCTCGGGTTCCGTGTCGGATTTCAAACCCTAGCCATCGTCCGGCCCGAAAATACCAATTTCGGCCCATTTTTGTCGGGTGGTACGAAAATCGCTCGAAAAGTGCAGATGAAATCGACGACTGAGAGATCCTTGTAGCATTCTTCTCCTAAATTTATAATTGTGTCTCGGGTTCCGTGTCGGATTTCAAACCCTAGGCATCGTCCGGCCCGAAAATACCGATTTCGGCCCATTTTAGTCTGGTGGTACGAAAATCGCCCGAAAAGTGCAGATGAAATCGACGACCGGGGGATCCTTGTAGCATTCTTCTCCTAAATTTATAACTGTGTCTCGGGTTCCGTGTCGCATTTCAAACCCTAGGCATTGTCCCGCCCGAAAATACCGATTTCGGCCCATTATAGTCGGGTGGTACGAAAATCGCCCGAAAAGTGCAGATGAAAACAACGACCGGGGGATCCTTGTAGCATTCTTCTCCTAAATTTATAACTGTGTCTCGGGTTCCGTGTCGGATTTCAAACCCTAGCCATCGTCCCGCCTGAAAATACCGATTTCGGCCCATTTTAGTCGGGTGGTACGAAAATCGCCCGAAAAAGTGCAGATGAAATCGACGACCGGCTGATCCTTGTAGCATTCTTCTCATAAATTTATAACTGTGTCTCGGGTTCCGTGTCGGATTTCAAACCCTAGCCATCGTCCGGCCCGTAAATACCGATTTCGGCCCATTTTTCTCGGGTGGTACGAAAATCGCCCGAAAAGTGTAGATGAAATCGACGACTGGGGGATCCTTGTAGCATTCTTCTCCTCAATTTATAACTGTCTCTCGGGTTCCGTGTCGGATTTCAAACCCTAGCCATCGTCCGGCCCGAAAATACCAATTTCGGCCCATTTTTGTCGGGTGGTACGAAAATCGCTCGAAAAGTGCAGATGAAATCGATGACTGAGAGATCCTTGTAGCATTCTTCTCCTAAATTTATAATTGTGTCTCGGGTTCCGTGTCGGATTTCAAACCCTAGGCATCGTCCGGCCCGAAAATACCGATTTCGGCCCATTTTAGTCTGGTGGTACGAAAATCGCCCGAAAAGTGCAGATGAAATCGACGACCGGGGGATCCTTGTAGCATTCTTCTCCTAAATTTATAACTGTGTCTCGGGTTCCGTGTCGGATTTCAAACCCTAGCCATCGTCCCGCCTGAAAATACCGATTTCGGCCCATTTTAGTCGGGTGGTACGAAAATCGCCCGAAAAAGTGCAGATGAAATCGACGACCGGCTGATCCTTGTAGCATTCTTCTCATAAATTTATAACTGTGTCTCGGGTTCCGTGTCGGATTTCAAACCCTAGCCATCGTCCGACCCGTAAATACCGATTTCGGCCCATTTTTCTCGGGTGGTATGAAAATCGCCTAAAAAGTGCAGATGAAATCGACGACCGGGGGATCCTTGTGGCATTCTTCTCCTTAATTTATAACTGTGTCTCGGGTTCCGTGTCGGATTTCAAACCCTAGGCATCGTCCGGCCCGAAAATACCGATTTCGGCCCATTTTAGTCTGGTGGTACGAAAATCGCCCGAAAAGTGCAGATGAAATCGACGACCAGGGGATCCTTGTAGCATTCTTCTCCTCAATTTATAACTGTCTCTCGGGTTCCGTGTCGGATTTCAAACCCTAGCCATCGTCCGGCCCGAAAATACCAATTTCGGCCCATTTTTGTCGGGTGGTACGAAAATCGCTCGAAAAGTGCAGATGAAATCGACGACTGAGAGATCCTTGTAGCATTCTTCTCCTAAATTTATAATTGTGTCTCGGGTTCCGTGTCGGATTTCAAACCCTAGGCATCGTCCGGCCCGAAAATACCGATTTCGGCCCATTTTAGTCTGGTGGTACGAAAATCGCCCGAAAAGTGCAGATGAAATCGACGACCGGGGGATCCTGGTAGCATTCTTCTCCTAAATTTGTAACTGTGTCTCGGGTTCCGTGTCGCATTTCAAACCCTAGGCATTGTCCCGCCCGAATATACCGATTTCGGCCCATTATAGTCGGGTGGTACGAAAATCGCCCGAAAAGTGCAGATGAAATCGACGACCGGGGGATCCTTGTAGCATTCTTCTCCTAAATTTATAACTGTGTCTCGGGTTCCGTGTCGGATTTCAAACCCTAGCCATCGTCCCGCCTGAAAATACCGATTTCGGCCCATTTTAGTCGGGTGGTACGAAAATCGCCCTAAAAAGTGCAGATGAAATCGACGACCGGCTGATCCTTGTAGCATTCTTCTCATAAATTTATAACTGTGTCTCGGGTTCCGTGTCGGATTTCAAACCCTAGCCATCGTCCGACCCGTAAATACCGATTTCGGCCCATTTTTCTCGGGTGGTATGAAAATCGCCTAAAAAGTGCAGATGAAATTGACGACCGAGGGATCCTTGTGGCATTCTTCTCCTTAATTTATAACTGTGTCTCGGGTTCCGTGTCGGATTTCAAACCCTAGGCATCGTCCGGCCCGAAAATACCGATTTCGGCCCATTTTAGTCTGGTGGTACGAAAATCGCCCGAAAAGTGCAGATGAAATCGACGACCGGGGGATCCTTGTAGCATTCTTCTCCTCAATTTATAACTGTCTCTCGGGTTCCGTGTCGGATTTCAAACCCTAGCCATCGTCCGGCCCGAAAATACCAATTTCGGCCCATTTTTGTCGGGTGGTACGAAAATCGCTCGAAAAGTGCAGATGAAATCGACGACTGAGAGATCCTTGTAGCATTCTTCTCCTAAATTTATAATTGTGTCTCGGGTTCCGTGTCGGATTTCAAACCCTAGGCATCGTCCGGCCCGAAAATACCGATTTCGGCCCATTTTAGTCTGGTGGTACGAAAATCGCCCGAAAAGTGCAGATGAAATCGACGACCGGGGGATCCTGGTAGCATTCTTCTCCTAAATTTATAACTGTGTCTCGGGTTCCGTGTCGCATTTCAAACCCTAGGCATTGTCCCGCCCGAAAATACCGATTTCGGCCCATTATAGTCGGGTGGTACGAAAATCGCCCGAAAAGTGCAGATGAAATCGACGACCGGGGGATCCTTGTAGCATTCTTCTCCTAAATTTATAACTGTGTCTCGGGTTCCGTGTCGGATTTCAAACCCTAGCCATCGTCCCGCCTGAAAATACCGATTTCGGCCCATTTTAGTCGGGTGGTACGAAAATCGCCCGAAAAAGTGCAGATGAAATCGACGACCGGCTGATCCTTGTAGCATTCTTCTCATAAATTTATAACTGTGTCTCGGGTTCCGTGTCGGATTTCAAACCCTAGCCATCGTCCGGCCCGTAAATACCGATTTCGGCCCATTTTTCTCGGGTGGTACGAAAATCGCCTGAAAAGTGTAGATGAAATCGACGACCGGGGGATCCTTGTAGCATTCTTCTCCTCAATTTATAACTGTCTCTCGGGTTCCGTGTCGGATTTCAAACCCTAGGCATCGTCCGGCCCGAAAATACCGATTTCGGCCCATTTTTGTCGGGTGGTACGAAAATCGCCCGAAAAGTGCAGATGAAATCGACGACCGGGGGATCCTTGTAGCATTCTTCTCCTAAATTTATAACTATGTCTCGGGTTCCGTGTCGGATTTCAAACCCTTGGCATCGTCCGGCCCGAAAATACCGATTTCGGCCCATTTTAGTCTGGTGGTACGAAAATCGCCCGAAAAGTGCAGATGAAATCGACGACCGGGGGATCCTTGTAGCATTCTTCTCCTAAATTTATAACTGTGTCTCGGGTTCCGTGTCGGATTTCAAACCCTAGCCATCGTCCCGCCTGAAAATACCGATTTCGGCCCATTTTAGTCGGGTGGTACGAAAATCGCCCGAAAAAGTGCAGATGAAATCGACGACCGGCTGATCCTTGTAGCATTCTTCTCATAAATTTATAACTGTGTCTCGGGTTCCGTGTCGGATTTCAAACCCTAGCCATCGTCCGGCCCGTAAATACCGATTTCGGCCCATTTTTCTCGGGTGGTACGAAAATCGCCCGAAAAGTGTAGATGAAATCGACGACTGGGGGATCCTTGTAGCATTCTTCTCCTCAATTTATAACTGTCTCTCGGGTTCCGTGTCGGATTTCAAACCCTAGCCATCGTCCGGCCAGAAAATACCAATTTCGGCCCATTTTTGTCGGGTGGTACGAAAATCGCTCGAAAAGTGCAGATGAAATCGACGACTGAGAGATCCTTGTAGCATTCTTCTCCTAAATTTATAACTATGTCTCGGGTTCCGTGTCGGATTTCAAACCCTTGGCATCGTCCGGCCCGAAAATACCGATTTCGGCCCATTTTAGTCTGGTGGTACGAAAATCGCCCGAAAAGTGCAGATGAAATCGACGACCGGGGGATCCTTGTAGCATTCTTCTCCTAAATTTATAACTGTGTCTCGGGTTCCGTGTCGCATTTCAAACCCTAGGCACTGTCCCGCCCGAAAATACCGATTTCGGCCCATTATAGTCGGGTGGTACGAAAATCGCCCGAAAAGTGCAGATGAAATCGACGACTGGGGGATCCTTGTAGCATTCTTCTCCTAAATTTATAACTGTGTCTCGGGTTCCGTGTCGGATTTCAAACCCTAGCCATCGTCCCGCCTGAAAATACCGATTTCGGCCCATTTTAGTCGGGTGGTACGAAAATCGCCCGAAAAAGTGCAGATGAAATCGACGACCGGCTGATCCTTGTAGCATTCTTCTCATAAATTTATAACTGTGTCTCGGGTTCCGTGTCGGATTTCAAACCCTAGCCATCGTCCGGCCCGTAAATACCGATTTCGGCCCATTTTTCTCGGATGGTATGAAAATCGCCTAAAAAGTGCAGATGAAATCGACGACCGGGGGATCCTTGTAGCATTCTTCTCCTTAATTTATAACTGTCTCTCGGGTTCCGTGTCGGATTTCAAACCCTAGCCATCGTCCGGCCCGAAAATACCAATTTCGGCCCATTTTTGTCGGGTGGTACGAAAATCGCTCGAAAAGTGCAGATGAAATCGACGACCGGGGGATCCTTGTAGCATTCTTCTCCTAAATTTATAATTGTGTCTCGGGTTCCGTGTCGGATTTCAAACCCTAGCCATCGTCCTTCCCGAAAATATCGATTTCGGCCTATTTTTGTCGGGTGGTACGAAAATCGCCCGAAAAGTGCAGATGAAATCGACGACCTGGGGATCCTTGTAGCATTCTTCTCATAAATTTATAACGATGTCTCGGGTTCCGTGTCGGATTTCAAACCCTATGCATCGTCCGGCCCGAAAATACCGATTTAAGCCAATTTTTATCTTGTGGTACGAAAATCGCCCGAAAAGTGCAGATGAAATCGACGACCGAAGGATCCTTGGAGCATTCTTCTCCTAAATTTATAACTTTTTCTGGAGTTCCGTGTCGGATTTAAAACCCTAGCCATCGTCCGGCCCGAAAATACCGATTTCGGCCCATTTTTGTCGGGTGGTACGAAAATCGCCCAAAAAGTGCAAATGAAATCGACGACCGGGGGATCCTTGTAGCATTCTTCTCCTAAATTTATAAATGTGTCTCGGGTTCCGTGTCGGATTTCAAACCCTAGCCATCGTCCGACCCGTAAATACCGATTTCGGCCCATTTTTCTCGGGTGGTATGAAAATCGCCTAAAAAGTGCAGATGAAATTGACGACCGAGGGATCCTTGTGGCATTCTTCTCCTTAATTTATAACTGTGTCTCGGGTTCCGTGTCGGATTTCAAACCCTAGGCATCGTCCGGCCCGAAAATACCGATTTCGGCCCATTTTAGTCTGGTGGTACGAAAATCGCCCGAAAAGTGCAGATGAAATCGACGACCGGGGGATCCTTGTAGCATTCTTCTCCTAAATTTATAACTGTGTCTCGGGTTCCGTGTCGGATTTCAAACCCTAGCCATCGTCCGGCCCGAAAATACCGATTTCGGCCCATTTTTGTCGGGTGGTACGAAAATCGCCCGAAAAGTGCAGATGAAATCGACGACCGGGGGATCCTTGTAGCATTCTTCTCCTAAATTTATAACTGTGTCTCGGGTTCCGTGTCGGATTTCAAACCCTAGCCATCGTCCGGCCCGAAAATACCGATTTCGGCCCATTTTTGTCAGGTGGTACGAAAATCGCCAGAAAAGTGCAGATGAAATCGACGACCGGGAGATCCTTGTAGCATTCTTCTCCTAAATTTATAACTCTGTTTCGGGTTCCCTGTCGGATTTCAAACCCTAGCCATCGTTCGGCCCGAAAATACCGATTTCGGCCCATTTTTGTCGTGTGGTACGAAAATCGCCCAAAAAGTGCAGATGAAATCAACGACCGGGAGAACCTTGTAGCATTCTTCTCCTACATTTATAACTGTGTCTCGGGTTTCGTGTCGGATTTCAAACCCTGGGCATCGTCCGGCCCGAAAATACCGATTTCGGCCCATTTTTGTCAATTGGAAGAAAATCGCCTGAAAAGTGCAGACGAAATCGACGACCGGAGGATCCTTGTAGCATTCTTCTCCTAAATTTATAATTGTGTCTCGGGTTCCATGTCGGATTTCAAACCCTAGCCATCGTCCGGCCCGAATATACCGATTTCGTCCCATTTTAGTCAGGTGGTACGAAAATCGCCCGAAAAGTGCAGATGAAATCGATTACCGGGAGATCCTTGTAGCATTCTTCTCCTAAATTTATAACTGTGTCTCGCGTTCCATGTCGGATTTCAAACCCTAGCCATCGTCCGGCCCGAAAATACCGATTTCGGCCCATTTTTGTCGGGTGGTACGAAAATCGCCCGTAAAGTGCAGATGAAATCGACGATCGGGAGATCCTTGTAGCATTCTTCTCCTAAATTTATAACTGTGTTTCGCGTTCCGTGTCGGATTTCAAACCCTAGCCATCGTTCGGCCCGAAAATACCGATTTCGGCCCATTTTTGTCGTGTGGTACGAAAATCGCCCGAAAAGTGCAGATGAAATCGACGACCGGGAGGATCCTTGTAGCATTCTTCTCCTAAATTTATAACTGTGTCTCGGGTTCCGTGTCGGATTTCAAACCCTGGCCATCGTCCGGCCCGAAAATACCGATTTCGGCCCATTTTTGTCAATTGGAAGAAAATCGCCTGAAAAGTGCAGATGAAATCGACGATTGGAGGATCCTTGTAGCATTCTTCTCCTAAATTTATAATTGTGTCTCGGGTTCCATGTCGGATTTCAAACCCTAGCCATCATCCGGCCCGAAAATACCGATTTCGGTCCTTTTTAGTCGGGTGGTACGAAAATCGCCCGAAAAGTGCAGATGAAATCGACGACCGGGAGATCCTTGTATCATTCTTCTCCTAAATTTATAACTGTGTCTCGCGTTCCATGTCGGATTTCAAACCCTAGCCATCGTTCGGCCCGAAAATACCAATTTCGGCCCATTTTTGTCGTGTGGTACGAAAATCGACCGAAAAGTGCAGATGAAATCGACGACCGGAGGATCCTTGTAGCATTCTTCTCCTAAATTTATAACTGTGCCTCGGGTACCGTGTCGGATTTCAAACCCTGGCAATCGTCCGGCCCGAAAATACCTATTTCGGATCATTTTTGTCGGTTGGAACGAAAATCGCCCGAAAAGTGCAGATGAAATCGATGACCGGGTGATCCTTGTAGCATTCTTCTCCTAAATTTATAACTGTGTCTCGGGTTCCGTGTCGGATTTCAAACCCTAGCCATCGTCCGGCCCGAAAATACGGATTTCGGCCCATTTTTGTCGTGTGGTAGAAAAATGAAATTGAAGACCGGGGGATCCTTGTAGCATTCTTTTCCTAAATTTTTAACTGTGTTTTGGGTTCTGTGTGGGATTTCAAACCCTGGCCATCGTCCGGCCCGAAAATACCGATTTCGGCCCATTTTTGTCGTATGGTGCGAAAATCGCCTGAAAAGTGCAGATGAAATCGACGACCGGAGGATCCTTGTAGCATTCTTCTCCTAAATTTATAACTGTGTCTCGGGTTCCGTGTCAGATTTCAAACCCTAGCCATCGTCCGGCCCGAAAATACCGATTTCGGCCCATTTTTGTCGTGTGGTACGAAAATCGCCCGAAAAGTGCAGATGAAATCGACGACCAGGAGAACCTTGTAGTATTCTTCTCCTACATTTATAACTGTGTCTCGGGTTCCGTGTCGGATTTCAAACCCTAGCCATCGTCCGGCCCGAAAATACCGATTTCGACCCATTTTTGTCGTGTGGTACGAAAATCGCCCGAAAAGTGCAGATGAAATCGACGACCGAGAGATCCTTGTAGCATTCTTCTCCTAAATTTATAACTGTGTCTCGGGTTCCGTGTCAGATTTCAAACCTTGGCCATCGTCTGGCCCGAAAATACCGATTTTGGCCCATTTTTGTCGTGTGTTACGAAAAATCGCCCGAAAAGTGCAGATGAAATCGAGGACTGGAGGATCCTTGTAGCTCTCTTCTCCTAAATTTATAACTGTGTCTCGGGTTTTGTGTCGGATTTCAAACCCTAGCCATCGTCCGGCCCGAAAATCCAGATTTCGGCCCATTTTTGTCGGGTGGTACGAAAATCGCCCGAAAATTGCAGATGAAATCGACGACCGGGAGATCCTTGTAGCATTCTTCTCCTAAATTTATAACTGTGTCTCGGGTTCCGTGTCGGATTACAAACCCTAGCCATCGTCCGGCCCGAAAATACCAATTTCGGCCCATTTTTTTCGTGTGGTACGAAAATCGCTCGAAAAGTGCAGATCAAATCGACGACCGGAGGATCCTTGTAGCATTCTTCTCCTAAATTTTTAACTATGTCTCGGTTTCCGTGTCGGATTTCAAACCCTAGCCATCGTCCGGCCCGAAAATACCGATTTCGGCCCATTTTAGTTAGGTGGTACGAAAATCGCCCGAAAAGTGCAGATGAAATCGACGACCGTGAGATCCTGGTAGCATTTTTCTCCTAAATTTATAACTGTGTCTCGGGTTCCGTGTCGGATTTCAAACCCTAGCCATCTTCCAGCCCGAAAATACTAATTTCGGCCCATTTTTGTCGTGTGGTACGAAAATCGCCCAAAAAGTGCAGATGAAATCGACGATCGGGAGATCCTTGTAGCATTCTTCGCCTAAATTAATAACTGTGTCTCGGGTTCCGTGTCGGATTTCAAACCCTAGGCATAGTCCAGCCCGAAAATACTAATTTCTGCCCATTTTAGTCGGGTGGTACGAAAATCGCCCGAAAAGTGCAGATGAAATCGACGACCGGGAGATCCTTGTAGCATTCTTCTCCTAAATTTATAACTGTGTCTCGGGTTCCGTGTCGGATTTCAAACCCTAGCCATCGTCCGGCCCGAAAATACCGATTTCGGCCCATTTTAGTCGGGTGGTACGAAAATCGCCCGAAAAGTGCAGATGAAATCGACGACCGGGAGATCCTTGTAGCATTCTTCTCCTAAATTTTTAACTATGTCTTGTGTTCCGTGTCGGATTTCAAACCCTAGGTATCGTCCGGCCCGAAAATACCGATTTCGGCCCATTTTAGTCGGGTGGTACGAAAATCGCCCGAAAAGTGCAGATGAAATCGACGACCGGGGGATCCTTGTAGCATTCTTCTCCTAAATTTATAACTGTGTCTCGGGTTCCGTGTCGCATTTCAAACCCTAGGCACTGTCCCGCCCGAAAATACCGATTTCGGCCCATTATAGTCGGGTGGTACGAAAATCGCCCGAAAAGTGCAGATGAAATCGACGACCGGGGGATCCTTGTAGCATTCTTCTCCTAAATTTATAACTGTGTCTCGGGTTCCGTGTCGGATTTCAAACCCTAGCCATCGTCCCGCCTGAAAATACCGATTTCGGCCCATTTTAGTCGGGTGGTACGAAAATCGCCCGAAAAAGTGCAGATGAAATCGACGACCGGCTGATCCTTGTAGCATTCTTCTCATAAATTTATAACTGTGTCTCGGGTTCCGTGTCGGATTTCAAACCCTAGCCATCGTCCGGCCCGAAAATACCGATTTCGGCCCATTTTTGTCAGGTGGTACGAAAATCGCCCGAAAAGTGTAGATGAAATCGACGACTGGGGGATCCTTGTAGCATTCTTCTCCTCAATTTATAACTGTCTCTCGGGTTCCGTGTCGGATTTCAAACCCTAGCCATCGTCCAGCCCGAAAATACCGATTTCGGCCCATTTTTGTCGGGTGGTACGAAAATCGCTCGAAAAGTGCAGATGAAATCGACGACTGAGAGATCCTTGTAGCATTCTTCTCCTAAATTTATAACTGTGTCTCGGGTTCCGTGTCGGATTTCAAACCCTAGGCATCGTCCGGCCCGAAAATACCGATTTCGGCCCATTTTAGTCGGGTGGTACGAAAATCGCCCGAAAAGTGCAGATGAAATCGACGACCGGGAGATCCTTGTAGCATTCTTCTCCTAAATTTTTAACTGTGTCTCGGGTTCCGTGTCGGATTTCAAACCCTAGGCATCGTCCGGCCCGAAAAATACCGATTTCGGCCCATTTTAGTCGGGTGGTACGAAAATCGCCCGAAAAGTGCAGATGAAATCGACGACCGGGGGATCCTTGTAGCATTCTTCTCCTTAATTTATAACTGTGCCTCCGGTTCCGTGTCTGATTTCAAACCCTAGCCATCGTCCGACCCGAAAATATTGATTTCGGCCCATTTTGGTCGGGTGGTACGAAAATCGCCCGAAAAGTGCAGATGAAATCGACGACTGCGAGATCCTTGTAGCATTCTTCTCCTAAATTTATAACTGTCTCTCGGGTTCCGTGTCGGATTTCAAACCGTAGCCATCGTCCGACCCGAAAATACCGATTTCAGCCCATTTTTGTCGGGTGGTACGAAAATCGCCCGAAAAGTGCAGATGAAATCGATGACCGGGGGATCCTTGTAGCATTCTTCTCCTTAATTTATAATTGTGTCTCGGGTTCCGTGTCGGATTTCAAACACTAGCCATCGTCCGACCCGAAAATACTGATTTCGGCCCATTTTTGTCGAGTGGTACGAAAATCGCCCGAAAAGTGTAGATGAAATCGACGACTGGGGGATCCTTGTAGCAGTCTTCTCCTCAATTTATAACTGTCTCTCGGGTTCCGTGTCGGATTTCAAACCCTAGGCATCGTCCGGCCCAAAAATACTGATTTTGGCCCATTTTAGTCGGGTGGTATGAAAATTGCCCAAAAAGTGCAGATGAAATCGATGACCGGGGGATCCTTGTAGCATTCTTCTCCTTAATTTATAATTCTGTCTCGTGTTCCGTGTCGGATTTCAAACCCTAGCCATCGTCCGACCCGAAAATACTGATTTCGGCCCATTTTTGTCGAGTGGTACGAAAATCGCCCGAAAAGTGCAGATGAAATCGACGATCGGGGGATCCTTGTAGCATTCTTCTCCTAAATTTATAACTGTGTCTCGGGTTCCGTGTCGGATTTCAAACCCTAGGCATCGTCCGGCCCAAAAATACCGATTTCGGCCCATTTTAGTCGGGTGGTACGAAAATCGCCCGAAAGTGTAGATGAAATCGACGACCGGGGGATCCTTGTAGCATTCTTCTCCTAAATTTCTAACTGTGTCTCAGGTTCCGTGTCGGATTTCAAACCCTAGGCATCGTCCCGCCCGAAAATACCGATTTCGGCTCATTTTAGTCTGGTGGTATGAAAATCGCTCGAAATGTGCAGATGAAATCGACGACCGGGGGATCCTTGTAGCATTGTTCTCCTAAATTTATAACTGTGTCTCGGGTTCCGTGTCGGATTTCAAACCCTAGCCATCGTCCGGCCCGAAAATACAGATTTCGGCCCATTTTAGTCGGGTGGTACGAAAATCGCCCGAAAAGTGCAGATGAAATCCAAGACCGGGGGATCCTTGTAGCATTCTTCTCCTAA
>JBBPBP010009777.1:15990671-16003061 GCA_037974735.1 Cicer chorassanicum
GGTATTTTCGGGCCAGACGATGGCTAGGGTTTAAAATGCGACACGAAACCCGAGACAAAGTCATAAATTTAGGAGAAGAATGCTACAAGAATCTCGCGGTCGTCGATTTCATCTGCACTTTTCGGGCGATTTTTGTACCACCCGACAAAAATTGGCCGAAATCGGTATTTTCGAGCTAGACGATGGCTAGAGTTTGAAATTCGACACTTAACCCGAGACATAGTCATAAATTGAGGAGAAGAATGCTATAAGGATCTCGCGGTCGTCGATTTCATCTGAACTTTTCAGGCGATTTTCATACCACCTGATAAAAATGGGCCGAAATCGGTATTTTCGGGCCAGACGATGGCTAGGGTTTCAAATCCTACACGGAACCTGAGATACAGTCATAAATTTAGGAGAAGAATGCTACAAGGATCTCGCGGTCGTCGATTTCATCTGCACTTTTCGGGCGATTTTCGTACTACCCGACAAAAATAGGCTGAAATCAGTATTTATGGGCCAGACGATGGCTAGGGTTTAAAGTCCGACACGAAACCCGAGACACAGTCATAAATTTAGGAGAAGAATGCTACAAGAATCTCCCGGTCGTCGATTTCATCTGCACTTTTCAGGCGATTTTCGTACCACCCGACAAAAATGGGCCGAAATCACTATTTTCGGGTCAGACGATGGCTAGGGTTTGAAATCCGACACGGAACCCGAGACACAGTCATAAATTGAGGAGCAGAATGCTACAAGGATCTCGCGGTCGTCGATTTTATCTACACTTTTCAGGCGATTTTCGTACCACCCGACAAAAATGGGCCGAAATCGGTATTTTCGGGCCAGACGATGGCTAGGGTTTCAAATCCGACACGGAACCCGAGACACATTCATAAATTTAGGAGAAGAATGCTACAAGGATCTCGCGGTCATCGATTTCATCTGCACTTTTCGGGCGATTTTTGTACCACCCGACAAAAATGGGCCGAAATCGGTATTTTCGGGCCAGACGATGGCTAGGGTTTGAAATCCGACACGGAACCCGAGACACAGTCATAAATTTAGGAGAAGAATGCTACAAGAATCTCGCGGTCGTCGATTTCATCTGCACTTTTCGGGCAATTTTCGTACCACCCGACAAAAATTAGCCGAAATCGGTATTTTCGGGCCAGACGATGGCTAGGGTTTGAAATCCGACACGAAACCCGAGACACAGTCATAAATTGAGGAGAAGAATGCTACAAGGATCTCGCGGTCGTCGATTTGATCTGCACTATTCGGGCGATTTTCGTACCACCTGGAAAAAATGGGCCGAAATCGGTATTTTCGGGCCAGACGATGGCTAGGGTTTGAAATCCGACACGGAACCCGAGACACAGTCATAAATTTTGGAGAAGAATGCTACAAGGATCTCGCGGTCGTCGATTTCATCTGCACTTTTTGGGCGATTTTCGTACCACCCGACAAAAATGGGCCGAAATCGGTATTTTCGGGCCAGACGATGGCTAGGGTTTAAAATGCGACACGAAACCCGAGACAAAGTCATAAATTTAGGAGAAGAATGCTACAAGGATCTCACGGTCGTCGATTTCATCTGCACTTTTCGGGCGATTTTCGTACCACCCGACAAAAATGGGCCGAAATCGCTATTTTCGGGTCAGACGATGGCTAGGGTTTGAAATCCGACACGGAACCCGAGACACAGTCATAAATTGAGGAGAAGAATGCTATAAGGATATCGCGGTCGTCGATTTCATCTGCACTTTTCAGGCGATTTTCGTACCACTCGACAAAAATGGGCCAAAATCGGTATTTTCGGGCCAGACGATGGCTAGGGTTTGAAATCCTACACGAAACCCGAGATACAGTCATAAATTTAGGAGAAGAATGCTACAAGGATCTCGCGGTCGTCGATTTCATCTGCACTTTTCAGACGATTTTCAAACCACCCGACAAAAATGTGTCGAAATCGGTATTTTCTGGCCAAACGATGGCTAGTGTTTGAAATCTGACATGGAACCCGAGACACAGTCATAAATTTAGGAGAAGAATGCTACAAGGATCTCGCGGTCGTCGATTTCATCTGGACTTTTTGGGCGATTTTCGTACCACCCGACAAAAATGGGCCGAAATTGGTATTTTCGGGCCAGACGATGGCTAGGGTTTAAAATGCGACACGAAACCCGAGACAAAGTCATAAATTTAGGAGAAGAATGCTACAAGAATCTCGCGGTCGTCGATTTCATCTGCACTTTTCGGGCGATTTTTGTACCACCCGACAAAAATTGGCCGAAATCGGTATTTTCGAGCTAGACGATGGCTAGGGTTTGAAATTCGACACTGAACCCGAGACACAGTCATAAATTGAGGAGAAGAATGCTATAAGGATCTCGCGGTCGTCGATTTCATCTGCACTTTTTGGGCGATTTTCGTACCACCCGACAAAAATGCGCCGAAATTGGTATTTTCGGGCCAGACGATGGCTAGGGTTTAAAATGCGACACGAAACCCGAGACAAAGTCATAAATTTAGGAGAAGAATGCTACAAGAATCTCGCGGTCGTCGATTTCATCTGCACTTTTCGGGCGATTTTTGTACCACCCGACAAAAATTGGCCGAAATCGGTATTTTCGAGCTAGACGATGGCTAGGGTTTGAAATTCGACACTTAACCCGAGACATAGTCATAAATTGAGGAGAAGAATGCTATAAGGATCTCGCGGTCGTCGATTTCATCTGAACTTTTTAGGCGATTTTCATACCACCTGATAAAAATGGGCCGAAATCGGTATTTTCGGGCCAGACGATGGCTAGGGTTTCAAATCCTACACGGAACCTGAGATACAGTCATAAATTTAGGACAAGAATGCTACAAGGATCTCGCGGTCGTCGATTTCATCTGCACTTTTCGGGCGATTTTCGTACTACCCGACAAAAATAGGCTGAAATCGGTATTTATGGGCCAGACAATGGCTAGGGTTTAAAGTCCGACACGAAACCCGAGACACCGTCATAAATTTAGGAGAAGAATGCTACAAGAATCTCCCGGTCGTCGATTTCATCTGCACTTTTCAGGCGATTTTCGTACCACCCGACAAAAATGGGCCGAAATCGCTATTTTCGGGTCAGACGATGGCTAGGGTTTGAAATCCGACACGGAACCCGAGACACAGTCATAAATTGAGGAGCAGAATGCTACAAGGATCTCGCGGTCGTCGATTTCATCTGCACTTTTCGGGCGATTTTCGTACCACCCGACAAAAATGGGCCGAAATCGGTATTTATGGGCCAGACGATGGCTAGGGTTTGAAATGCGACACGAAACCCGAGACAAAGTCATAAATTTAGGAGAAGAATGCTACAAGAATCTCGCGGTCGTCGATTTCATCTGCACTTTTCGGGCGATTTTTGTTCCACCCGACAAAAATGGGCCGAAATCGGTATTTTCGAGCCAGACGATGGCAAAGGTTTGAAATTCAACACTGAACCCGATACAGAATCATAAATTGAGGAGAAGAATGCTATAAGGATCTCGCGGTCGTCGATTTCATCTACACTTTTCACGCGATTTTCATACCACCCGACAAAAATGGGCCGAAATCGGTATTTTCGGGCCAAACGATGGCTAGGGTTTGAAATCCGACACGGAACACGAGACACATTCATAAATTTAGGATAAAAATGCTACAAGGATCTCACGGTCGTCGATTTCATCTGCACTTTTCAAGCGATTTTCGTACCTCCCGAAAAAAATGCGCCGAAATCGATATTTTCGAGCCTCACGATGGCTAGGGTTTGAAATCCGACACGGAACCCGAGACACAGTCATAAATTGAGGAGAAGAATGCTATAAGGATCTCGCGGTCGTCGATTTCATCTGCACTTTTCAGGCGATTTTCGTACCACCCGACAAAAATAAGCCGAAATCGGTATTTTCGGGCCAGATAATGGCAAGGGTTTGAAATCCTACACGGAACCCGAGACACAGTCATAAATTTAGGAGAAGAATGCTACAAGGATCTCGCGGTCGTCGATCTTCTGGACTTTTCGGGCGATTTTCGTACCACCCAACAAAAATGGGTCGAAATCGGTATTTTCGGGCCAGACGATGGCTAAGGTTTGAAATCCGACATGGAACCCAAGACACAGTCATAAATTGAGGAGAAGAATGCTATAAGGATCTCGCGGTCGTCTATTTCGTCTGCACTTTTCAGGCGATTTTCCTACCACCCGACAAAAATTGGCCGAAATCGGTATTTTCGGGCCAGACGATGGCTAGGGTTTGAAATCCTACACGGAACCCGAGACACAGTCATAAATTTAGGAGAAGAATGCTACAAGGATCTCGCAGTCGTCGATTTCATCTGCACTTTTTGGGCGATTTTCGTACCACCCGACAAAAATGCGCCGAAATTGGTATTTTCGGGCCAGACGATGGCTAGGGTTTAAAATGCGACACGAAACCCGAGACAAAGTCATAAATTTAGGAGAAGAATGCTACAAGAATCTCGCGGTCGTCGATTTCATCTGCACTTTTCGGGCGATTTTTGTACCACCCGACAAAAATTGGCCGAAATCGGTATTTTCGAGCTAGACGATGGCTAGGGTTTGAAATTCGACACTTAACCCGAGACACAGTCATAAATTGAGGAGAAGAATGCTATAAGGATTTCGCGGTCGTCGATTTCATCTGAACTTTTCAGGCGATTTTCATACCACCTGACAAAAATGGGCCTAAATCGGTATTTTCGGGCCAGACGATGGCTAGGGTTTGAAATCCTACACGGAACCTGAGATACAGTCATAAATTTAGGAGAAGAATGCTACAAGGATCTCGCGGTCGTCGATTTCATCTGCACTTTTCGGGTGATTTTCGTACTACCCGACAAAAATAGGCTGAAATCGGTATTTATGGGCCAGACGATGGCTAGGGTTTAAAGTCCGACACGAAACCCGAGACACAGTCATAAATTTAGGAGAAGAATGCTACAAGAATCTCCCGGTCGTCGATTTCATCTGCACTTTTCAGGCGATTTTCGTACCACCCGACAAAAATGGGCCGAAATCGCTATTTTCGGGTTAGACGATGGCTAGGGTTTGAAATCCGACACGGAACCCGAGACACAGTCATAAATTGAGGAGCAGAATGCTACAAGGATCTCGCGGTCGTCGATTTCATTTGCACTTTTCGGGCGATTTTCGTACCACCCGACAAAAATGGGCCGAAATCGGTATTTTCGGGCCAGACGATGGCTAGGGTTTCAAATCCGACACGGAACCCGAGACACATTCATAAATTTAGGAGAAGAATGCTACAAGGATCTCGCGGTCATCGATTTCATCTTCACTTTTCTGGCGATTTTTGTACCACCCGACAAAAATGGGCCGAAATCGGTATTTTCGGGCCAGACGATGGCTAGGGTTTCAAATCCGACACGAAACCTGAGACATAGTCATAAATTTAGGAGAAGAATGCTAAGAGAATCTCGCGGTCGTCGATTTCGTCTACACTTTTCGGGCGATTTTCGTACCACCCGACAAATATAGGCCGAACTCGGTATTTTCGGGCCAGACGATGGCTAGGATTTGAAATCCGACACGGAACTCGAGATACAGTCATAAATTTAGGAGAAGAATGCTACAAGGATCTCGCGGTCGTCGATTTCATCTGCACTTTTCGGGCGATTTTCGTACCGCCTGACAAAAATGGGCCGAAATCGGTATTTTCGGGTCAATCGATGGCTAGGGTTTGAAATCCGACACGGAACCCGAGACACAGTCATAAATTTAGGAGAAGAATGCTACAAGGATCTCGCGGTCGTCGATTTCATCTGCACTTTTCGGGCGATTTTCGTACTACCCGACAAAAATGGGCCGAAATCGGTATTTTCGGGCCAGACGATGGCTAGGGTTTGAAATCTGATACGGAACCCGAGACACAGTCATAATTTTAGGAGAAGAATGCTACAAGGATCTCGCGATCGTCGATTTCATCTGCACTTTTCGGGCGATTTTCGTACCACCCGACAAAAATGGGCCGAAATCGGTATTATCGGGCCAGACGATGGCTAGGATTTGAAATCCGACACGAAACCCGAGACACAGTCATAAATTTAGGAGAAGAATGCTACAAGAATCTCCCGTACGTCGATTTCATCTGCACTTTTCGGGCGATTTTCATACCACCCGACAAAAATGGGCCGAAATCGGTATTTTCGGGCCAGACGATGGCTAGGGTTTGAAATCCGACACGGAACCCGAGACACAGTCATAAATTTAGGAGAAGAATGCTACAAGGATCTCGCGATCGTCGATTTCATCTGCACTTTTCGGGCGATTTTCGTACCACGCGACAAAAATGGGCCGAAATCGGTATTTTCGGGCCAGACGATGGCTAGGGTTTGAAATCCGACACGGAACCCGAGACACAGTCATAAATTTTGGAGAAGAATGCTACAAGGATCTCGCGGTCGTCGATTTCATCTGGACTTTTCGGGCGATTTTCCTACCACCCGACAAAAATGGGCCGAAATCGGTATTTTCGGGCCAGACGATGGCTAGGGTTTGAAATCCTACACGGAACCCGAGACACAGTCATAAATTTAGGAGAAGAATGCTACAAGGATCTCGCGGTCGTCGATTTCATCATGACTTTTTGGGCGATTTTCGTACCACCCAACAAAAATGGGCCAAAATCGGTATTTTCGGGTCAGACGATGGCTAGGGTTTGAAATCCGACACGAAACCCGAGACACAGTCATAAATTTAGGAGAAGAATGCTACAAGGATCTCGCGGTCGTCGATTTCATCTGGACTTTTCGGGCCATTTTCGTACCACCCGACAAAAATGGGCCGAAATCGGTATTTTCGGGCCAGTCGATGGCTAGGGTTTAAAATCCGACACGGAACCCGAGACACATTCATAAATTAAGGAGAAGAATGCTACAAGGATCTCGCGGTCGTCGATTTCATCTGCACTTTTCGGGCGGTTTTCCTACCACCCGACAAAAATGGGCCGAAATCGGTATTTTCGGGCCAGACGATGGCTAGGGTTTGAAATCCTACACGGAACCCGAGACACAGTCATAAATTTAGGAGAAGAATGCTACAAGGATCTCGCGGTCGTCAATTTTATCTGGAATTTTCGGGCGATTTTCGTACCAACCGACTAAAATGGGCCGAAATCGGTATTTTCGGGCCAGACGATGGCTAGGGTTTGAAATCTGACACGGAACCCGAGACACAGTCATAAATTTAGGAGAAGAATGCTACAAGTATCTCGCGGTCGTCGATTTCATCTGCACTTTTCGAGCGACTTTCCTACCACCCGACAAAAATGGGCCGAAATCGGTATTTTCGGACCAGACGATGGCTAGGGTTTGAAATCGGAACCAGAACCCGAGACACAGTCATAAATTTAGTAGAAGAATGCTACAAGGATCTCGCGGTCGTCGATTTCATCTGCACTTTTCGGGCGATTTTCGTACCACCCGACAAAAATGGGCCGAAATCGGTATTTTCGGGCAGACGATGGCTAGGGTTTAAAATGCGACACGAAACCCGAGACAAAGTCATAAATTTAGGAGAAGAATGCTACAAGAATCTCGCGGTCGTCGATTTCATCTGCACTTTTCGGGCGATTTTCGTACCACCCGACAAAAATGGGCCGAAATCGCTATTTTCGGGTCAGACGATGGCTAGGGTTTGAAATCCGACACGGAACCCGAGACACAGTCATAAATTGGGGAGAAAAATGCTACAAGGATCTCGCGGTCGTCGATTTCATCTGCACTTTTCGGGCGATTTTCGTACCACCCGACAAAAATGGGCCGAAATCGGTATTTTCGGGCCAAACGATGGCTAGGGTTTGAAATCCGACACGGAACTCGAGACACATTCATAAATTTAGGAGAAGAATGCTACAAGGATCTCGCGGTCGTCGATTTCATCTGGACTTTTCGGGCGATTTTCGTACCACCCGACAAAAATGGGCCGAAATCGGTATTTTCGGGCCAGACGATGGCTAGGGTTTAAAATGCGACACGAAACCCGAGACAAAGTCATAAATTTAGGAGAAGAATGCTACAAGAATCTCGCGGTCGTCGATTTCATCTGCACTTTTCGGGCGATTTTTGTACCACCCGACAAAAATTGGCCGAAATCGGTATTTTCGAGCTAGACGATGGCTAGGGTTTGAAATTCGACACTGAACCCGAGACACAGTCATAAATTGAGGAGAAGAATGCTATAAGGATCTCGCGGTCGTCGATTTCATCTGCACTTTTTGGGCGATTTTCGTACCACCCGACAAAAATGCGCCGAAATTGGTATTTTCGGGCCAGACGATGGCTAGGGTTTAAAATGCGACACGAAACCCGAGACAAAGTCATAAATTTAGGAGAAGAATGCTACAAGAATCTCGCGGTCGTCGATTTCATCTGCACTTTTCGGGCGATTTTTGTACCACCCGACAAAAATTGGCCGAAATCGGTATTTTCGAGCTAGACGATGGCTAGGGTTTGAAATTCGACACTTAACCCGAGACATAGTCATAAATTGAGGAGAAGAATGCTATAAGGATCTCGCGGTCGTCGATTTCATCTGAACTTTTCAGGCGATTTTCATACCACCTGATAAAAATGGGCCGAAATCGGTATTTTCGGGCCAGACGATGGCTAGGGTTTCAAATCCTACACGGAACCTGAGATACAGTCATAAATTTAGGAGAAGAATGCTACAAGGATCTCGCGGTCGTCGATTTCATCTGCACTTTTCGGGCGATTTTCGTACTACCCGACAAAAATAGGCTGAAATCGGTATTTATGGGCCAGACAATGGCTAGGGTTTAAAGTCCGACACGAAACCCGAGACACAGTCATAAATTTAGGAGAAGAATGCTACAAGAATCTCCCGGTCGTCGATTTCATCTGCACTTTTCAGGCGATTTTCGTACCACCCGACAAAAATGGGCCGAAATCGCTATTTTCGGGTCAGACGATGGCTAGGGTTTGAAATCCGACACGGAACCCGAGACACAGTCATAAATTGAGGAGCAGAATGCTACAAGGATCTCGCGGTCGTCGATTTCATCTGCACTTTTCGGGCGATTTTCGTACCACCCGACAAAAATGGGCCGAAATCGGTATTTATGGGCCAGACGATGGCTAGGGTTTGAAATGCGACACGAAACCCGAGACGAAGTCATAAATTTAGGAGAAGAATGCTACATGAATCTCGCGGTCGTCGATTTCATCTGCACTTTTCGGGCGATTTTTGTACCACCCGACAAAAATGGGCCGAAATCGGTATTTTCGAGCCAGACGATGGCAAAGGTTTGAAATTCGACACTGAACCCGATACACAATCATAAATTGAGGAGAAGAATGCTATAAGGATCTCACGGTCGTCGATTTCATCTGCACTTTTCACGCGATTTTCATACCACCCGACAAAAATGGGCCGAAATCGGTATTTTCGGGCCAGACGATGGCTAGGGTTTGAAATCCGACACGGAACACGAGACACATTCATAAATTTAGGATAAAAATGCTACAAGGATCTCACGTTCGTCGATTTCATCTGCACTTTTCAGGCGATTTTCGTACCTCCCGAAAAAAATGCGCCGAAATCGATATTTTCGAGCCTCACGATGGCTAGGGTTTGAAATCCGACACGGAACCCGAGACACAGTCATAAATTGAGGAGAAGAATGCTATAAGGATCTCGCGGTCGTCGATTTCATCTGCACTTTTCAGGCGATTTTCGTACCACCCGACAAAAATAAGCCGAAATCGGTATTTTCGGGCCAGACAATGGCTAGGGTTTGAAATCCTACACGAAACCCGAGACACAGTCATAAATTTAGGAGAAGAATGCTACAAGGATCTCGCGGTCGTCGATCTTCTGGACTTTTCGGGCGATTTTCGTACCACCCAACAAAAATGGGTCGAAATCGGTATTTTCGGGCCAGACGATGGCTAAGGTTTGAAATCCGACATGGAACCCGAGACACAGTCATAAATTGAGGAGAAGAATGCTATAAGGATCTCGCGGTCGTCTATTTCGTCTGCACTTTTCAGGCGATTTTCCTACCACCCGACAAAAATTGGCCGAAATCGGTATTTTCGGGCCAGACGATGGCTAGGGTTTGAAATCCTACACGGAACCCGAGACACAGTCATAAATTTAGGAGAAGAATGCTACAAGGATCTCGCAGTCGTCGATTTCATCTGCACTTTTTGGGCGATTTTCGTACCACCCGACAAAAATGCGCCGAAATTGGTATTTTCCCGCCAGACGATGGCTAGGGTTTAAAATGCGACACGAAACCCGAGACAAAGTCATAAATTTAGGAGAAGAATGCTACAAGAATCTCGCGGTCGTCGATTTCATCTGCACTTTTCGGGCGATTTTTGTACCACCCGACAAAAATTGGCCGAAATCGGTATTTTCGAGCTAGACGATGGCTAGGGTTTGAAATTCGACACTTAACCCGAGACACAGTCATAAATTGAGGAGAAGAATGCTATAAGGATTTCGCGGTCGTCGATTTCATCTGAACTTTTCAGGCGATTTTCATACCACCTGACAAAAATGGGCCTAAATCGGTATTTTCGGGCCAGACGATGGCTAGGGTTTGAAATCCTACACGGAACCTGAGATACAGTCATAAATTTAGGAGAAGAATGCTACAAGGATCTCGCGGTCGTCGATTTCATCTGCACTTTTCGGGCGATTTTCGTACTACCCGACAAAAATAGGCTGAAATCAGTATTTATGGGCCAGACGATGGCTAGGGTTTAAAGTCCGACACGAAACCCGAGACACAGTCATAAATTTAGGAGAAGAATGCTACAAGAATCTCCCGGTCGTCGATTTCATCTGCACTTTTCAGGCGATTTTCGTACCACCCGACAAAAATGGGCCGAAATCACTATTTTCGGGTCAGACGATGGCTAGGGTTTGAAATCCGACACGGAACCCGAGACACAGTCATAAATTGAGGAGCAGAATGCTACAAGGATCTCGCGGTCGTCGATTTTATCTACACTTTTCAGGCGATTTTCGTACCACCCGACAAAAATGGGCCGAAATCGGTATTTTCGGGCCAGACGATGGCTAGGGTTTCAAATCCGACACGGAACCCGAGACACATTCATAAATTTAGGAGAAGAATGCTACAAGGATCTCGCGGTCATCGATTTCATCTTCACTTTTCAGGCGATTTTTGTACCACCCGACAAAAATGGGCCGAAATCGGTATTTTCGGGCCAGACGATGGCTAGGGTTTGAAATCTGACACGAAACTCGAGACATAGTCATAAATTTAGGAGAAGAATGCTACAAGAATCTCGCGGTCGTCGATTTCGTCTACACTTTTCGGGCGATTTTCGTACCACCCGACAAAAATAGGCCGAACTCGGTATTTTCGGGCCAGACGATGGCTAGGATTTGAAATCCGACACGGAACTCGAGATACAGTCATAAATTTAGGAGAAGAATGCTACAAGGATCTCGCGGTCGTCGATTTCATCTGCACTTTTCGGGCGATTTTCGTACCACCCGACAAAAATGGGCCGAAATCGGTATTTTCGGGCCAGACGATGGCTAGGGTTTGAAATCCTACACGGAACCCGAGACACAGTCATAAATTTAGGAGAAGGATTATACAGGGATCTCGCGGTCGTCGATTTCATCTGGACTTTTCGGGCGATTTTCGTACCACCCGACAAAAATAGGCCGAAATCGGTATTTTCGGGCCAGACGATGGCTAGGGTTTGAAATCCGACACCGAACCTGAGACACATTCATAAATTTAGGAGAAGAATGCTACAAGGATCTCGCGGTCGTCGATTTCATCTGCACTTTTCGCGCGATTTTTGTACCACCCGACAAAAATGGGCCGAAATCGCTATTTTCGGGCCAGACGATGGCTAGGGTTTGAAATCCGACACGAAACCCGAGACATAGTCATAAATTTAGGAAAAGAATGCTACAAGAATCTGGCGGTCATCGATTTCATCTGCACTTTTCGGGCGATTTTCGTACCACCCGACAAAAATGGGCCGAAGTCGGTATTTTCGGGCCAGACGATGGCTAGGGTTTGAAATCCGACACGGAACCCGAGACACAGTCATAAATTTAGGAGAAGAATTATAGAAGGATCTCGCGGTCGTCGATTTCATCTGGACTTTTCGGGCGATTTTCGTACCACCCGACAAAAATGGGTCGAAATCGGTATTTTCGGGCCAGACGATGGCTAGGGTTTGAAATCCGACACGGAACCCGAGACACAATCATAAATCTAGGAGAAGAATTCTATAAGGATCTCGCGGTCGTCGATTTCATCTGCACTTTTCGGGCGATTTTCGTACCACCCGACAAAAATGGGCCGAAATCGGTATTT
>JBBPBP010009777.1:16004022-16025263 GCA_037974735.1 Cicer chorassanicum
GAGACACAGTCATAAATCTAGGAGAAGAATTCTATAAGGATCTCGCGGTCGTCGATTTCATCTGCACTTTTCGGGCGATTTTCGTACCACCCGACAAAAATGGGCCGAAATCGGTATTTTCGGGCCAAACGATGGCAAGGGTTTGAAATCCTACACGGAACCCGAGACACAATCATAAATTTAGGAGAAGAATTATACAAGGATCTCGCGGTCGTCGATTTCATCTGGACTTTTCGGGCGATTTTCGTACCACCCGACAAAAATGGGTCGAAATCGGTATTTTTGGGCCAGACGATGGCTAGGGTTTGAAATCTGACACGGAACCCGAGACACAGTCCTAAATTTAGGAGAATAATGTTACAAGGATCTCGCGTTCGTCGATTTCATCTGGACTTTTCGGGCCATTTTCGTACCACCCGACAAAAATGGGCCGAAATCGGTATTTTCGGGCCAGACGATGGCTAGCGTTTGAAATCTGACACGGAACCCGAGACACAGTCCTAAATTTAGGAGAAGAATGTTACAAGGATCTCGCGGTCGTTGATTTCATCTGGACTTTTCGGGCCATTTTCGTACCACCCGACAAAAATGGGCCGAAATCGGTATTTTCAGGCCAGACGATGGCTAGCGTTTGAAATCCGACACAAAACCCGAGATACATTCATAAATTTAGGAGAAGAATGCTACAAGGATCTCACGGTCGTCGATTTCATCTGCACTTTTCGGGCGATTTTCGTACCACCCGACAAAAATGGGCCGAAATCGCTATTTTTTGGTCAGACGATGGCTAGGGCTTGAAATCTGACACGAAACCCGAGACACAGTCATAAATTTAGGAGAAGAATGCTACAAGAATCTGGCGGTCGTCGATTTCATCTGCACTTTTCGGGCGATTTTCGTACCACCTGACAAAAATGGGTCGAAGTCGGTATTTTCGGGCCAGACGATGGCTAGGGTTTGAAATCCGACACGGAACCCGAGACACAATCATAAATCTAGGAGAAGAATTCTATAAGGATCTCGCGGTCGTCGATTTCATCTGCACTTTTCGGGCGATTTTCGTACCACCCGACAAAAATGGGCCGAAATCGGTATTTTCGGGCCAAACGATGGCAAGGGTTTGAAATCCTACACGGAACCCGAGACACAGTCATAAATTTAGGAGAAGAATTATAGAAGGATCTCGCGGTCGTCGATTTCATCTGGACTTTTCGGGCGATTTTCGTACCACCCGACAAAAATGGGTCGAAATCGGTATTTTCGGGCCAGACGATGGCTAGGGTTTGAAATCCGACACGGAACCCGAGACACAATCATAAATTTAGGAGAAGAATGCTACAAGGATCTCGCGGTCGTCGATTTCATCTGGAATTTTCGGGCGATTTTCGTACCACCCGACAAAAATGGGCCGAAATCGGTATTTTCGGGCCAGACGATGGCTAGGGTTTGAAATCCGACACGGAACCCGAGACACAGTCATAAATTTAGGAGAAGAATGCTATAAGGATCTCGCGGTCGTCGATTTCATCTGCACTTTTCGGGCGATTTTCGTACCACCCGACAAAAATGGGCCGAAATCGGTATTTTCGGGCCAGACGATGGCTAGGGTTTGAAATCCTACACGGAACCCGAGACACAGTCATAAATTGAGGAGAAGAATTCTACAAGGATCTCGCGGTCGTCGATTTCATCTACACTTTTCGGGCGATTTTCGTAACACCCGGCAAAAATGGGCCGAAATCGGTATTTTCGGGCCAAACGATGGCTAGGGTTTGAAATCCGACACGAAACCCGAGACACAGTCATAAATATAGGTGAAGAATGCTACAAGGATCTCGCTGTCGTCGATTTCATCTACACTTTTCGGGCGATTTTCGTACCACCCGACAAAAATGGGCCGAAATCGGTATTTTCGGGCAAAACGATGGCTAGGGTTTGAAATCCGACACGGAACCCGAGACACATTCATAAATTTAGGAGAAGAATGCTACAAGGATCTCGCGGTTGTCGATTTCATATGCACTTTTCGGGCGATTTTCGTACCACCCGACAAAAATGGGCCGAAATCGGTATTTTCGGGCCAGACGATGGCTAGGGTTTGAAATTTGACACGGAACCCGAGACACAGTCATAAATTTAGGAGAAGAATGCTACAAGGATCTCGCCGTCGTCGATTTCATCTACACTTTTCGGGCGATTTTCGTACCACCCGACAAAAATGGGCCGAAATCGGTATTTTCGGGCCAGACGATGGCTAGGGTTTGAAATCCGACACGAAACCCGAGACACAGTCATAAATTTAGGAGAAGAATGCTGCAAGAATCCCGCGGTCGTCGATTTCGTCTGCACTTTTCGAGCGATTATCTTACCACTCGACAAAAATTGGCCGAAATCGGTATTTTCGGGCCAGACGATGGCTAGGGTTTGAAATCCGACACGGAACCCGAGACACATTCATAAATTTAGGAGAAGAATGCTACAAGGATCTCGCGGTCGTCGATTTCATCTGCACTTTTCAGGCGATTTTCGTACCACCCGACAAAAATGGGCCGAAATCGGTATTTTCGGGCCAGACGATGGCTAGGGTTTCAAATCCGACACGGAACCCGAGACACATTCATAAATTTAGGAGAAGAATGCTACAAGGATCTCGCGGTCATCGATTTCATCTGCACTTTTCGGGCGATTTTTGTACCACCCGACAAAAATGGGCCGAAATCGGTATTTTCGGGCCAGACGATGGCTAGGGTTTGAAATCCGACACGGAACCCGAGACACAGTCATAAATCTAGGAGAAGAATTCTATATGGATCTCGCGGTCGTCGATTTCATCTGCACTTTTCGGGCGATTTTCGTACCACCCGACAAAAATGGGCCGAAATCGGTATTTTCGGGCCAAACGATGGCAAGGGTTTGAAATCCTACACGGAACCCGAGACACAGTCATAAATTTAGGAGAAGAATTATAGAAGGATCTCGCGGTCGTCGATTTCATTTGGACTTTTCGGGCGATTTTCGTACCACCCGACAAAAATGGGTCGAAATCGGTATTTTCGGGCCAGACGATGGCTAGGGTTTGAAATCCGACACGGAACCCGAGACACAGTCATAAATTTAGGAGAAGAATGCTACAAGAATCTCCCGGTCATCGATTTCAACTGCACTCTTTGGGCAATTTTCGTACCACCCGACAAAAATGGGCCGAAATCGGTATTTATGGGCCAAACGATGGCTAGGGTTTAAAATGCGACACGAAACCCGAGACAAGTCATAAATTTAGGAGAAGAATGCTACAAGAATCTCGCGGTCGTCGATATCATCTGCACTTTTCGGGCGATTTTTGTACCACCCGACAAAAATGGGCCGAAATCGGTATTTTCGAGCCAGACGATGGCTAGGGTTTGAAATCCTACACGGAACCCGAGACAAAGTCATAAATTTAGGAGAAGAGTTATAGAAGGATCTCGCGGTCGTCGATTTCATCTGGACTTTTCGGGCGATTTTCGTACCACCCGACAAAAATGGGTCGAAATCGGTATTTTTGGGCCAGATGATGGCTAGGGTTTGAAATCTGACACGGATCCCGAGACACAGTCCTAAATTTAGGAGAAGAATGTTAAAAGGATCTCGCGGTCGTCGATTTCATCTGGACTTTTCGGACCATTTTCGTACCACCTGACAAAAATGGGCCGAAATCGGTATTTTCGGGCCAAACGATGGCTAGGGTTTGAAATCCGACACGGAACCGGAGACACATTCATAAATTTAGGAGAAGAATGCTATAAGGATCTCACGATCGTCGATTTCATCTGCACTTTTCAAGCGATTTTCGTACCACCCGACAAAAATGCGCCGAAATCGGTATTTTCGGGCCAAACGATGGCTAGGGTATGAAATCTGACACGGAACCCGTGACACAGTCATAAATTTAGGAGAAGAATGCTACAAGGATCTCGCGGTCGTCGATTTCTTCTGGACTTTTTAGGCGATTTTCGTACCACCCGACAAAAATGTGCCGAAATCGGTATTTTCGGGCTAGACGATGGCTAGGGTTCGAAATACGACACGAAACCGAGACAAAGTCATAAATTTAGGAGAAGAATGCTACAAGAATCTCGCGGTCGTCGATTTCATCTGTACTTTTCGGGCGATTTTGGTACCACCCGACAAAAATGGGCCGAAATCGGTATTTTCGGGTCAATCGATGGCTAGGGTTTGAAATCTGACACGGAACCCGAGACACAGTCATAAATTTAGGAGAAGAATGCTACAAGGATCTCACGGTCGTCGATTTCATCTGCACTTTTCGGGCGATTTTCGTACTACCCGACAAAAATTGGCCGAAATCGGTATTTATGGACCAGACGATGGCTAGGGTTTGAAATCCGACACGAAACCCGAGACACAGTCATAAATTTAGGAGACGAATGCTACAAGAATCTCCCGGTCGTCAATTTCATCTGCGCTTTTTGGGCGATTTTCGTTCCACCCGACAAAAATGGGCCGAAATCGGTATTTATGGGCCAGACGATGGCTAGGGTTTGAAATGCGACACGAAACCCGAGACAAAGTCATAAATTTAGGAGAAGAATGCTACAAGAATCTCGCGGTCGTCGATTTCATCTGCACTTTTCGGGCGATTTTTGTACCACCCGACAAAAATGGGCCGAAATCGGTATTTTTGAGCCAGACGATGGCAAGGGTTTGAAATTCGACACTGAACCCGATACACAATCATAAATTGAGGAGAAGAATGCTATAAGGATCTCGCGGTCGTCGATTTTATCTGCATTTTCAAGCGATTTTCATACCACCCGACAAAAATGGGCCGAAATCGGTATTTTCGGGCTAGACGATGGCTAGGGTTTGAAATCCGACACGGAACACGAGACACATTCATAAATTTAGGAGAAAAATGCTACAAGGATCTCACGGTCGTCGATTTCATCTGCACTTTTCAGGCGATTTTCGTACCTCCCGACAAAAATGCGTCGAAATCGGTATTTTCGAGCCTGACGATGGCTAGGGTTTGAAATCCGACACGGAACCCGAGACACAGTCATAAATTGAGGAGAAGAATGCTATAAGGATCTAGCGGTCGTCGATTTCATCGGCACTTTTCAGGCGATTTTCGTACCACCCAACAAAAATAGGCTGAAATCGGTATTTTCGGGCCAGACAATGGCTAGGGTTTGAAATCCTACACGGAACCCGAGACACAGTCATAAATTTAGGAGAAGAATGCTACAAGGATCTCGCGGTCGTCGATTTCGTCTGCACTTTTCGGGCGATTTTCGTACCACCTGACAAAAATGGGTCGAAATCGGTATTTTCGGGCCAGACGATGGCTAAGGTTTGAAATCCGACATGAAACCCGAGACACAGTCATAAATTGAGGAGAAGAATGCTATAAGGATCTCGCGGTCATCGATTTAATCTGCACTTTTGGGCGATTTTCCAACCACCCGACAAATATGGGCCGAAATAGGTATTTTCGGGCCAAACGATGGCTAGGGTTTGAAATCCTACACGGAACCCGAGACACAGTCATAAATTTAGGAGAAGAACGCTACAAGAATCTCGCGGTCGTCGATTTCATCTGCACTTTTCGGGCGATTTTTGTACCACCCGACAAAAATTGGCCGAAATCGGTATTTTCGAGCTAGACGATGGCTAGGGTTTGAAATTCGACACTGAACCCGAGACACAGTCATAAATTGAGGAGAAGAATGCTATAAGGATCTCGCGGTCGTCGATTTCATCTGCACTTTTTGGGCGATTTTCGTACCACCCGACAAAAATGCGCCGAAATTGGTATTTTCGGGCCAGACGATGGCTAGGGTTTAAAATGCGACACGAAACCCGAGACAAAGTCTTAAATTTAGGAGAAGAATGCTACAAGAATCTCGCGGTCGTCGATTTCATCTGCACTTTTCGGGCGATTTTTGTACCACCCGACAAAAATTGGCCGAAATCGGTATTTTCGAGCTAGACGATGGCTAGGGTTTGAAATTCGACACTGAACCCGAGACACAGTCATAAATTGAGGAGAAGAATGCTATAAGGATCTCGCGGTCGTCGATTTCATCTGCACTTTTCAGGCGATTTTCATACCACCTGACAAAAATCGGCCGAAATCGGTATTTTCGGGCCAGACGATGGCTAGGGTTTGAAATCCTACACGGAACCTAAGATACATTCATAAATTTAGGAGAAGAATGCTACAAGGATCTCGCGGTCGTCGATTTCATCTGCACTTTTCGGGCGATTTTCGTACTACCCGACAAAAATAGGCTGAAATCGGTATTTATGGGCCAGACGATGGCTAGGGTTTAAAGTCCGACACGAAACCCGAGACACAGTCATAAATTTAGAGGAAGAATGCTACAAGAATCTCCCGGTCGTCGATTTCATCTGGACTTTTCGGGCGATTTTCGTACCACCCGACAAAAATGGGTCGAAATCGGTATTTTTGGGCCAGACGATGGCTAGGGTTCGAAATCTGACACGGAACCCGAGACACAGTCCTAAATTTAGGAGAAGAATGTTACAAGGATCTCGCGGTCGTTGATTTCATCTGGACTTTTCGGGCCATTTTCGTACCACCCGACAAAAATGGGCCGAAATCGGTATTTTCAGGCCAGACGATGGCTAGCGTTTGAAATCCGACACAAAACCCGAGATACATTCATAAATTTAGGAGAAGAATGCTACAAGGATCTCACGGTCGTCGATTTCATCTGCACTTTTCGGGCGATTTTCGTACCACCCGACAAAAATGGGCCGAAATCGCTATTTTTTGGTCAGACGATGGCTAGGGCTTGAAATCTGACACGAAACCCGAGACACAGTCATAAATTTAGGAGAAGAATGCTACAAGAATCTGGCGGTCGTCGATTTCATCTGCACTTTTCGGGCGATTTTCGTACCACCTGACAAAAATGGGTCGAAGTCGGTATTTTCGGGCCAGACGATGGCTAGGGTTTGAAATCCGACACGGAACTCGAGACAAAGTCATAAATTTAGGAGAAGAATGCTACAAGAATCTCGCGGTCGTCGATTTCATCTGCACTTTTCGGGCGATTTTTGTACCACCCGACAAAAATGGGCCGAAATCGGTATTTTCGAGCCAGACGATGGCTAGGGTTTGAAATTCGACAGTGAACCCGAGACACAGTCATAAATTGAGGAGAAGAATGCTATAAGGATCTCGCGGTCGTCGATTTCATCTGCACTTTTTAGGCGATTTTCATACCACCCGACAAAAATGGGCCGAAATTGGTATTTTCGGGCCAGACGATGGCTAGGGTTTGAAATCCTACACGGAACCTGAGACACAGTCATAAATTTAGGAGAAGAATGCTACAAGGATCTCGCGGTCGTCGATTTCATCTGCACTTTTCAGGCGATTTTCGTACTACCCGACAAAAATGGGCCGAAATCGGTATTTATGGGCCAGACGATGGCTAGGTTTTAAAATCCGACACGAAACCCGAGACACCGTCATAAATTTAGGAGAAGAATGCTACAAGAATCTCGCGGTCGTCTATTTCATCTGCACTTTTCGGGCGATTTTCGTACCACCCGACAAAAATGGGCCGAACTGTGTATTTTCGGGCCATACGATGGCTAGGGTTTGAAATCCGACACGGAACCCGAGACACATTCATAAATTTAGGAGAAGAATGCTACAAGGAACTCGCGGTCGTCGATTTCATCTGCACTTTTCAGGCGATTTTCGTACCACCTGACAAAAATGCGCCGAAATCGGTATTTTCGGGCCAAACGATGGCTAGGGTTTGAAATCTGACACGGAACCCGAGACACAGTCATAAATTTAGGAGAAGAATGCTACAAGGATCTCGCAGTCGTCGATTTCATCTGGACTTTTTGGGCGATTTTCGTACCACCCGACAAAAATGGGCCGAAATCGCTATTTTTGGGTCAGACGATGGCTAGGGTTTGAAATCCGACACGGAACCCGAGACATAGTCATAAATTGAGGAGAAGAATGCTACAAGGATCTCGCGGTCGTCGATTTCATCTGCACTTTTCGGGCGATTTTCGTACCACCCTACAAAAATGGGCCGTAATCGGTATTTTCGGGCCAGACGATGGCTAGGGTTTGAAATCCGACACGGAAACCGAGACACATTCATAAATTAAGGAGAAGAATGCTACAAGAATCTCGCGGTCGTCGATTTTATCTGCACTTTTCGGGCGATTTTCGTACCACCCGACAAAAATGGGCCGAACTCGGTATTTTCGGGCCAGACGATGGCTAGGGTTTGAAATCCGACACGGAACCCGAGACACAGTCATAAATCTAGGAGAAGAATGCTATAAGGATCTCGCCGTCGTCGATTTCATCTGCACTTTTCGGGCGATTTTCGTACCACCCGACAAAAATGGGGCGAAATCGGTATTTTCGGGCCAGACGATGGCTAGGGTTTAAAATGCGACACGAAACCCGAGACAAAGTCATAAATTTAGGAGAAGAATGCTACAAGGATCTCACGGTCGTCGATTTCATCTGCACTTTTCGGGCGATTTTCGTACCACCCGACAAAAATGGGCCGAAATCGCTATTTTCGGGTCAGACGATGGCTAGGGTTTGAAATCCGACACCGAACCTGAGACACATTCATAAATTTAGGAGAAGAATGCTACAAGGATCTCGCGGTCGTCGATTTCATCTGCACTTTTCGGGCGATTTTTGTACCACCCGACAAAAATGGGCCGAAATCGGTATTTTCGGGCCAAACGATGGCTATGGTTTGAAATCCGACACGAAACCCGAGACATAGTCATAAATTTAGGAGAAGAATGCTACAAGAATCTGGCGGTCGTCGATTTCATCTGCACTTTTCGGGCGATTTTCGTACCACCTGACAAAAATGGGTCGAAGTCGGTATTTTTGGGCCAGACAATGGCAAGGGTTTGAAATCCGACACGGAACCCGAGACACAGTCATAAATTGAGGAGAAGAATGCTATAAGGATCTCGCGGTCGTCGATTTCATCTGCACTATTCAGGCGATTTTCGTACCACCCGACAAAAATGGGCCGAAATCGGTATTTTCGGGCCATACGATGGCTAGGGTTTGAAATCCTACACAGAACCCGAGACACAGTCATAAATTGAGGAGAAGAATGCTATAAGGATCTCGCGGTCGTCGATTTCATCTGGACTTTTCGGGCCATTTTCGTACCACCCGACAAAAATGGGTCGAAATCGGTATTTTGGGCCAGATGATGGCTAGGGTTTGAAATCTGACACGGAACCCGAGACACAGTCCTAAATTTAGGAGAAGAATGTTAGAAGGATCTCGCGGTCGTCGATTTCATCTGCACTTTTCGGGCGATTTTCGTACCACCCGACAAAATGGGCCGAAATCAGTATTTTCGGGTCAATCGATGGCTAGGGTTTGAAATCCGACACGGAACCCGAGACACAGTCATAAATTTAGGAGAACAATGCTACAAGGATCTCGCGGTCGTCGATTTCATCTGGACTTTTTAGGCGATTTTCGTACGACCCGACAAAAATGGGCCGAAATCGGTATTTTCGAGCCAGACGATGGCTAGGGTTTGAAATCCGACACGGAACCCGAGACACAGTCATAAATTTAGGAGAAGAATGCTACAAGGATCTCGCAGTCGTCGATTTCATTTGGACTTTTTAGGCCATTTTCGTACCACCGGCAAAAATGGGCCGAAATCGGTATTTTCGGGCCAGACGATTGCTAGGGTTTGAAATCCGACACGGAACCCGAGACTTAGTCATAAATTGAGGAGAAGAATGCTACAAGGAACTCGCGGTCGTCGATTTCATCTGGACTTTTTAGGCGATTTTCGTACCACCCGACAAAAATGGGCCGAAATCGGTATTTTCGGGCCAGACGATGGCTAGGGTTTGAAATCCGACACGAAACCCGAGACACAGTCATAAATTTAGGAGAAAAATGCTACAAGAATCTCACGGTCATCGATTTCATCTGCACTTTTCGGGCGATTTTCGTACCACCCGACAAAAATGGGCCGAAATCGGTATTTTCGGGCCAGACGATGGCTAGGGTTTGAAATCCGACACGGAACTCGAGACACATTCATAAATTTAGGAGAAGAATGCTACAAGGATCTCGTGGTCGTCGATTTCATCTGCACTTTTCAGGCGATTTATGTACCACCCGACAAAAATGGGTCGAAATCGATATTTTCAGGCCAGACGATGGCTATGGTTTGAAATCTGACACGAAACCCGAGACACAATCATAAATTTAGGAGAAGAATGCTACAAGAATCTCGCGGTCGTCGATTTCATCTGCACTTTTCGGGCGATTTTCGTACCACCCGACAAATATGGGCCGAAATCGGTATTTTCGGGCTAGACGATGGCTAGGGTTTGAAATCCGAGACACAATCATAAATTGAGGAGAAGAATGCTATAAGGATCTCGCGGTCGTCGATTTCATCTGCACTATTCGGGCGATTTTCGTACCACCCGACAAAAAAGGGCCTAAAATCGGTATTTTCGGGCCAGATGATGGCTAGGGTTTGAAATCCTACACGTAACCCGAGACAAAGTCATAAATTTTAGAGAAGAATGCTACAAGGATCTCACGGTCGTCGATTTCATTTGGACTTTTCGGGCGATTTTCGTACCACCCGACAAAAATGGGCCGAAATCGGTATTTTCGGGCCAGACGATGGCTAGGGTTTGAAATCTGACACGGAACCCGAGACACAGTCGAAAATTTAGGAGAAGAATGCTACAAGGATCTCGCGGTCGTCGATTTCATCTGCACTTTTCGGGCGATATTCGTACCACCCGACAAAAATGGGCCGAAATCGGTATTTTCAGGCAAGACGATGGCTAGGGTTTGAAATCCGACACGGAACCCGAGACACAGTCATAAATTTTGGAGAAGAATGCGACAAGGATCTCGCGGTCCTCGATTTCATCTGGACTTTTCGGGCCATTTTCTTACCACCCGGCAAAAATGGGCCGAAATCGGTATTTTCGAGCCAGACGATGGCTAGGGTTTGAAATCCGACACGAAACCCGAGACACAGTCATAAATTTAGGAGAAGAATGTTACAAGGATCTCGCGGTCGTCAATTTCATCTGCACTTTTCGGGCGATTTTCGTACCACCCGACAAAAATGGGCCGAAATCGGTATTTTCGGGCCAGACGATGGCTAGGGTTTGAAATCCTACACGGAACCCGAGACACAGTCATAAATTTAGGAGAATAATTATACAAGGTTCTCACGGTCGTCGATTTCATCTGGACTTTTTGGGCGATTTTCGTACCACCCGACAAAAATGGGCCGAAATCGGTATTTTCGGGCCAGACGATGGCTAGGGTTTGAAATCCGACACGGAACCCGAGACACAGTCATAAATTTAGGAGAAGAATGCTACAAGGATCTCGCAGTCGTCGATTTCATTTGGACTTTTTAGGCCATTTTAGTACCACCGGCAAAAATGGGCCGAAATCGGTATTTTCGGGCCAGACGATGGCTAGGGTTTGAAATCCGACACGGAACCCGAGACACAGTCATAAATTTAGGAGAAGAATGCTACAAGGATCTCGCGGTCGTCGATTTCATCTGCACTTTTCGAGCGATTTTCGTACCACCCGACAAAAATGGGCCGAAATCGGTATTTTCGGGCCAGACGATGGATAGGGTTTGAAATCCGACACGAAACCCGAGACACAATCATAAATTTAGGAGAATAATGCTACAAGAATCTCGCGGTCGTCGATTTCACCTGCACTTTTCGGGCGATTTTCGTACCACCCGACAAAAATGGGCCGAAAACGGTATTTTCGGGCCAGACGATGGCTAGGGTTTGAAATCCGACACGGAACCCGAGACTTAGTCATAAATTGAGGAGAAGAATGCTACAAGAATCTCGCGGTCGTCGATTTCATCTGCACTTTTCGGCGATTTTCGTACTACCCGACAAAAATGGGCCGAAATCGGTATTTTCGGGCCAGACGATGGCAAGGGTTTGAAATCCGACACGGAACCCGAGACACAGTCATAAATTTAGAAGAAGAATGCTACAAGGATCTCGCAGTCGTCGATTTCATCTGGACTTTTTAGGCGATTTTCGTACCACCCGACAAAAATGGGCCGAAATCGGTATTTTCGGGCCATACGATGGCTAGGGTTTGAAATCCAACACGGAACCCGAGCCACAGTCATAAATTTAGGAGAAGAATGCTACAAGGATCTCGCGGTCGTCGATTTCATCTGAACTTTTCGGGCGATTTTCGTACCACCCGACAAAAATGGGCCGAAATCGGTATTTTCGGGCGATACGATGGCTAGGGTTTGAAATCCGACACGGAACCCGAGCCACAGTCATAAATTTAGGAGAAGAATGCTACAAGGATCTCGCGGTCGTCGATTTCATCTGCACTTTTCGGGCGATTTTCGTACCACCCGACAAAAATGGGCCGAAATCGGTATTTTCGGGCCAGACGATGGCAAGGGTTTGAAATCCGACACGGAACCCGAGACACAGTCATAAATTTAGGAGAAGAATGCTACAAGGATCTCGCGGTCGTCGATTTCATCTGGACTTTTCGGGCGATTTTCGTACCACCCGACAAAAATGGGCCGAAATCGGTATTTTCGGGCCATACGATGGCTAGGGTTTGAAATCCGACACGGAACCCGAGACACAGTCATAAATTTAGGAGAAGAATGCTACAAGGATCTCGCGGTCGTCGATTTCATCTGCACTTTTCGGGCGATTTTCGTACCACCCGACAAAAATGGGCCGAAAACGGTATTTTCGGGCCAAACGATGGCTAGGGTTTGAAATCCGACACGAAACCCGAGACACAGTCATAAATTTAGGAGAAGAATGCTACATGAATCTCGCGGTCGTCGATTTCATCTGCACTTTTCGGGCGATTTTCGTACCACCCGACAAAAATGGGCGGAAATCGGTATTTTCGGGCCAGACGATGGCTAGGGTTTGAAATCCGACACGGAACCCGAGACACAGTCATAAATTTAGGAGAAGAATGCTACAAGGATCTCGCGGTCGTCGATTTCATCTGCACTTTTCGAGCGATTTTCGTACCACCCGACAAAAATGGGCAGAAATCGGTATTTTCGGGCCAGACGATGGCTAGGGTTTGAAATCCGACACGAAACCCGAGACACAATCATAAATTTAGGAGAAGAATGCTACAAGAATCTCGCGGTCGTCGATTTCACCTGCACTTTTCGGGCGATTTTCGTACCACCCGATAAAAATTAGCCGAAAACGGTATTTTCGGGCCAGACGATGGCTAGGGTTTGAAATCCGACACGGAACCCGAGACTTAGTCATAAATTGAGGAGAAGAATGCTACAAGAATCTCGCGGTCGTCGATTTCATCTGCACTTTTCGGCGATTTTCGTACCACCCGACAAAAATGGGCCGAAATCGGTATTTTCGGGCCAGACGATGGCTAGGGTTTGAAATCCTACACGGAACCCGAGACACAGTCATAAATTGAGGAGAAGAATGCTACAAGGATCTCGCGGTCGTCGATTTCATCTGGACTTTTCGGGCGATTTTCGTACCACCCGACAAAAATAGGCCGAAATCGGTATTTTCGGGCCAGACGATGGCTAGGGTTTGAAATCCGACACGGAACCCGAGACACATTCATAAATTTAGGAGAAGAATGCTACAAGGATCTCGCGGTCGTCGATTTCATCTGCACTTTTTGGGCGATTTTCGTACCACCCGACAAAAATGGGCCGAAATCGGTATTTTCGGGCCAGACGATGGCTAGGGTTTGAAATCCGACACGGAACCCGAGACACAGTCATAAATTTAGAAGAAGAATGCTACAAGGATCTCGCAGTCGTCGATTTCATTTGGACTTTTTAGGCCATTTTCGTACCACCGGCAAAAATGGGCCGAAATCGGTATTTTCGGGCCAGACGATGGCTAGGGTTTGAAATCCGACACGGAACCCGAGACTTAGTCATAAATTGAGGAGAAGAATGCTACAAGAATCTCGCGGTCGTCGATTTCATCTGCACTTTTCGGCGATTTTCGTACCACCCGACAAAAATGGGCCGAAATCGGTATTTTCGGGCCAGACGATGGCTAGGGTTTGAAATCCTACACGGAACCCGAGACACAGTCATAAATTGAGGAGAAGAATGCTACAAGAATCTCGCGGTCATCGATTTCATCTGCACTTTTCGGCGATTTTTGTAACACCTGACAAAAATGGGTCGAAATTGGTATTTTCGGGCCAGACGATGGATAGGGTTTGAAATCCTACATGGAACCCGAGACACAGTCATAAATTTTGGAGAAGAATGCTATAAGGATCTCGCGGTCGCCGATTTCATCTGGACTTTTCAGGCGATTTTCGTACCACCCGACAAAAATGGGCCGAAATCGGTATTTTCGGGCCAGACGATGGCTAGGGTTTGAAATCCGACACGGAACCCGAGACACAGTCATAAATTGAGGAGAAGAATGCTATAAGGATCTCGCGGTCGTCGATTTCATCTGCACTTTTAAGGCGATTTTCGTACCACCCGACAAAAATGGGCCAAAATCGATATTTTCGGGCCAGACGATGGCTAGGGTTTGAAATCCGACACGGAACCCGAGACACAGTTATAAATTGAGGAGAAGAATGCTACAAGGATCTCGCGGTCGTCGATTTTATCTGGACTTGTCGAGCGATTTTCGTACCACCCGACAAAAATGGGCCGAAATCGGTATTTTCGGGCCAGACGATGGCTAGGGTTTGAAATCCGACACGGAACCAGAGGCACAGTCATAAAGTTTTGAGAAGAATGCTACAAGGATCTCGCGGTCGTCGATTTCATCTGGACTTTTCGGGCGATTTTCAAACCACCCGACAAAAATGGGCCGAAATAGGTATTTTCGGGCCAGACGATGGCTAGGGTTTGAAATCCGACACGGAACCCGAGACACAGTCATAAATTTAGGAGAAGAATGCTACAAGGATCTCGCAGTCGTCGATTTCATTTGGACTTTTTAGGCCATTTTCGTACCACCGGCAAAAATGGGCCGAAATCGGTATTTTCGGGCCAGACGATTGCTAGGGTTTGAAATCCGACACGGAACCCGAGACTTAGTCATAAATTGAGGAGAAGAATGCTACAAGGAACTCGCGGTCGTCGATTTCATCTGGACTTTTTAGGCGATTTTCGTACCACCCGACAAAAATGGGCCGAAATCGGTATTTTCGGGCCAGACGATGGCTAGGGTTTGAAATCCGACACGGAACCCGAGCCACAGTCATAAATTTAGGAGAAGAATGCTACAAGGATCTCGCGGTCGTCGATTTCATCTGCACTTTTCGGGCGATTTTCGTACCACCCGACAAAAATGGGCCGAAATCGGTATTTTCGGGCCAGACGATGGCAAGGGTTTGAAATCCGACACGGAACCCGAGACACAGTCATAAATTTAGAAGAAGAATGCTACAAGGATCTCGCAGTCGTCGATTTCATCTGGACTTTTTAGGCGATTTTCGTACCACCCGACAAAAATGGGCCGAAATCGGTATTTTCGGGCCATACGATGGCTAGGGTTTGAAATCCAACACGGAACCCGAGCCACAGTCATAAATTTAGGAGAAGAATGCTACAAGGATCTCGCGGTCGTCGATTTCATCTGCACTTTTTGGGCGATTTTCGTACCACCCGACTAAAATGGGCCGAAATCGGTATTTTCGGGCCAGACGATGGCTAGGGTTTGAAATCAGACACGAAACCCGAGCCACAATCATAAATTTAGGATAAGAATGCTACAAGAATCTCGCGGTCGTCGATTTCATCTGGACTTTTTAGGCGATTTTCGTACCACCCGACAAAAATGGGCCGAAATCGGTATTTTCGGGCCATACGATGGCTACGGTTTGAAATCTGACACGGAACCCGAGCCACAGTCATAAATTTAGAAGAAGAATGCTACAAGGATCTCGCGGTCGTCGATTTCATCTGCACTTTTTGGGCGATTTTCGTACCACCCGACAAAAATGGGCCGAAATCGGTATTTTCGGGCCAGACGATGGCTAGGGTTTGAAATCCGACACGGAACCCGAGACACAGTCATAAATTTAGAAGAAGAATGCTACAAGGATCTCGCAGTCGTCGATTTCATTTGGACTTTTTAGGCCATTTTCGTACCACCGGCAAAAATGGGCCGAAATCGGTATTTTCGGGCCAGACGATGGCTAGGGTTTGAAATCCGACACGGAACCCGAGACTTAGTCATAAATTGAGGAGAAGAATGCTACAAGAATCTCGCGGTCGTCGATTTCATCTGCACTTTTCGGCGATTTTCGTACCACCCGACAAAAATGGGCCGAAATCGGTATTTTCGGGCCAGACGATGGCTAGGGTTTGAAATCCTACACGGAACCCGAGACACAGTCATAAATTGAGGAGAAGAATGCTACAAGGATCTCGCGGTCGTCGATTTCATCTGCACTTTTCGGGCGATTTTCGTACCACCCGACAAAAATGGGCCGAAATCGGTATTTTCGGGCCAGACGATGGCTAGGGTTTTAAATCCGACACGGAACCCGAGAAACATTCATAAATTTAGGAGAAGAATGCTACAAGGATCTCGCGGTCGTCGATTTCATCTGCACTTTTCGGGCGATTTTCGTACCACCCGACAAAAATGGGCCGAAATCGGTATTTTCGGGCCAGACGATGGCTAGGGTTTGAAATCCGACACGAAACCCGAGACACAGTTATAAATTTAGGAGAAGAATGCTACAAGAATTTCGCGGTCGTCGATTTCATCTGCACTTTTCGGGCGATTTTTGTACCACCCGACAAAAATGGGCCGAAATCGATATTTTCGGGCCAGACGATGGCTAGGGTTTGAAATCCGACACGAAAACTGAGACAAATTCATAAATTTAGGAGAAGAATGCTACAAGAATCTCGTGGTCGTCGATTTCATCTGCACTTTTCGGGCGATTTTCGTACCACCCGACAAAAATGAGCCGAAATCGGTATTTTCAGGCCAGACGATGGCTAGGCTTTGAAATCCGACACGGAACCCGAGACACAGTCATAAATTTTGGAGAAGAATGCTAAAAGGATCTCGCGGTCGTCGATTTCATCTGCACTTTTCGGGCGATTTTCGTACCACCCGACAAAAATGGGCCGAAATCGGTATTTTCGGGCCAGACGATGGCTAGGGTTTGAAATCCGACACGGAACCCGAGACACGGTCATAAATTTTGGAGAAGAATGCTAAAAGGATCTCGCGGTCGTCGATTTCATCTGGACTTTTCGGGCGATTTTCGTACCACCCGACAAAAATGGGCCGAAATCGGTATTTTCGGGCCAGACGATGGCTAGGGTTTGAAATCCGACACGGAACCCGAGACACAGTCATAAATTTAGAAGAAGAATGCTACAAGGATCTCGCGGTAGCTGATTTCATCTGCACTTTTCGGGCGATTTTCGTACCACCCGACAAAAATGGGCCGAAATCGGTATTTTCGGGCCAGATGATGGGTAGGGTTTGAAATCCGACTCGGAACCCGAGACACAGTCATAAATTTAGGAGAAAAATGCTACAAGGATCTCACGGTCATCGATTTCATCTGCACTTTTCGGGCGATTTTCGTACCACCCGACAAAAATGGGCCGAAATCGGTATTTTCGGGCAAGACGATGGCTAGGGTTTGAAATCCGACACGGAACCCGAGACACAGTCATAAATTTTGGAGAAGAATGCGACAAGGATCTCGCGGTCGTCGATTTCATCTGGACTTTTCGGGCCATTTTCTTACCACCCGGCAAAAATGGGCCGAAATCGGTATTTTCGAGCCAGACGATGGCTAGGGTTTGAAATCCGACACGAAACCCGAGACACAGTCATAAATTTAGGAGAAGAATGTTACAAGGATCTCGCGGTCGTCAATTTCATCTGCACTTTTCGGGCGATTTTCGTACCACCCGACAAAAATGGGCCGAAATCGGTATTTTCGGGCCAGACGATGGCTAGGGTTTGAAATCCTACACGGAACCCGAGACACAGTCATAAATTTTGGAAAACAATGCTACAAGGATCTCGCGGTCGTCGATTTCATCTGGACTTTTCGGGCGATTTTCGTACCACGCGACAAAAATGGGCCGAAATCGGTATTTTCGGGCCAGACGATGGCTAGGGTTTGAAATCTGACACGGAACCCGAGACACAGTCATAAATTTAGGAGAAGAATGCTACAAGGATCTCGCGGTCGTCGATTTCATCTGCACTTTTCGGGCGATTTTCGTACCACTTGACAAAAATGGGCCGAAATCGGTATTTTCGGGCCAGACGATGGCTACGGTTTGAAATCCGACACGGAACCCGAGACACAGTCATAAATTTAAGAGAAGAATGCTACAAGGATCTCGCGGTCGTCGATTTCATCTGGACTTTTCGGGCGATTTACGTACCACCCGACAAAAATGGGCCGAAATCGGTATTTTCGGGCCAGTCGATTGCTAGGGTTTGAAATCCGACACGGAACCCGAGACACAGTCATAAATTTAGGAGAAGAATGCTACAAGGATCTCGCGGTCGTCGATTTCATCTGCACTTTTCGGGCGATTTTCGTACCACCCGACAAAAATGGGCTGAAATCGGTATTTTCGGGCCAGACGATGGCTAGGGTTTGAAATCCGACACGAAACCCGAGACACAGTCATAAATTTAGGAGAAGAATGCTACAAGAATCTCGCGGTCCTCGATTTCATCTGCACTTTCCGGGCGATTTTCGTACCACCCGACAAAAAAGGGCCGAAATCGGTATTTTCGGGCCAGACGATGGCTAGGGTTTGAAATCCGACACGGAACCCGAGACACAGTCATAAATAGAGGAGAAGAATGCTATAAGGATCTCGCGGTCGTCGATTTCATCTGCACTTTTCGGGCGATTTTCGTACCACCCGACAAAAATAGGCCGAAATCGGTATTTTTGGGCCAGACGATGGCTAGGGTTTGAAATCCTACACGGAACCCGAGACACACTCATAAATTTTGGAGAAGAATGATACAACGATCTCGCGGTCGTCGATTTCATCTGGACTTTTCGGGCAATTTTCGTACCACCCGACAAAAATGCGCCGAAATCGGTGTTTTCGGGCCAAACGATGGCTAGGGTTTGAAATGTGGCACGGAAACCGTGACACATTCATAAATTTAGGAGAAGAATGATACAAGGATCTCGCGGTCGTCGATTTCATCTGCACTTTTCGGGCGATTTTCGTACCACCCGACAAAAATGGGCCGAAATCGGTATTTTCGGGCCAGACGATGGCTAGGGTTTGAAATCCGACACGAAACCCGAGACACAGTCATAAATTTAGGAGAAGAATGCTACAAGAATCTCGCGGTCCTCGATTTCATCTGCACTTTCCGGGCGATTTTCATTCCACACGACAAAAATGGGCCGAAATCGGTATTTTCGGGCCGGACGATGGCTAGGGTTTGAAATCCGACACGGAACCCGAGACACAGTCATAAATAGAGGAGAAGAATGCTATAAGGATCTCGCGGTCGTCGATTTCATCTGCACTTTTCGGGCGATTTTCGTACCACCCGACAAAAATAGGCCGAAATCGGTATTTTCGGGCCAGACGATGGCTAGGGTTTGAAATCCGACACGGAACCCGAGACACAGTCATAAATTTAGGAGAAGAATGCTACAAGAATCTCGCGGTCGTCGATTTCATCTGCACTTTTCGGGCGATTTTCGTACCACCCGACAAAAATGGGTCGAAATCGATATTTTCGGGCCAGACTATGGCTTGGGTTTGAAATCTGACACGGAACCCGAGACACAGTCATAAATTAAGGAGAAGAATGCTACAAGCAACTCGCGGTCGTCGATTTCATCTACACTTTTCGGGCGATTTTCGTACCACCCGACAAAAATGGGCCGAAATCGGTATTTTCGGGCCAGACGATGGCTAGGTTTGAAATCCGACACGGAACCCGAGACACAGTCATAAATTTAGGAGAAGAATGCTACAAGGATCTCGCGGTCGTCGATTTCATCTGCACTTTTCGGGCGATTTTCGTACCACCCGACAAAAATGGGCCGAAATCGGTATTTTCGGGCCAGACGATGGCTATGATTCGAAATCTGACACGGAACCCGAGACACAGTCATAAATTTAAGAGAAGAATGCTACAAGGATCTCGCGTTGGTGATTTCATCTTGACTTTTCGGGCGATTTTCGTACCACCCGACATAAATGGGCCGAAATTAGTATTTTTGGGCCAGACGATGGCTAGGGTTTTAAATCCGACACGGAACCCGAGATACAGTCATAAATTTAAGAGAAGAATGCTACAAGGATCTCGCGGTCGGTGATTTCATCTGGACTTTTCAGGCGATTTTTGTACCACTAGACAAAAATGGGCCGAAATCGGTATTTTCGGGCCAGACGATGGCTAGGGTTTGAAATCTGACACGGAACCTGAGACACAGTCATAAATTTAGGAGAAGAATGCTACAAGGATCTCGCGGTCGTCGATTTCATCTGCACTTTTCGGGCGATTTTCGTACCACCCGACAAAAATGGGCCGAAATCGGTATTTTCAGGCCAGACGATGGCTAGGGTTTGAAATCCGACACGGAACCCGAGACACAGTCATAAATTTAGGAGAAGAATGCTACAAGGATCTCGCGGTCGTCGATTTCATCTGCACTTTTCGAGCGATTTTCGTACCACCCGACAAAAATGGGCAGAAATCGGTATTTTCGGGCCAGACGATGGCTAGGGTTTGAAATCCGACACGAAACCCGAGACACAATCATAAATTTAGGAGAAGAATGCTACAAGAATCTCGCGGTCGTCGATTTCACCTGCACTTTTCGGGCGATTTTCGTACCACCCGATAAAAATTAGCCGAAAACGGTATTTTCGGGCCAGACGATGGCTAGGGTTTGAAATCCGACACGGAACCCGAGACTTAGTCATAAATTGAGGAGAAGAATGCTACAAGAATCTCGCGGTCGTCGATTTCATCTGCACTTTTCGGCGATTTTCGTACCACCCGACAAAAATGGGCCGAAATCGGTATTTTCGGGCCAGACGATGGCTAGGGTTTGAAATCCTACACGGAACCCGAGACACAGTCATAAATTGAGGAGAAGAATGCTACAAGAATCTCGCGGTCATCGATTTCATCTGCACTTTTCGGCGATTTT
>JBBPBP010009777.1:16025273-16046642 GCA_037974735.1 Cicer chorassanicum
GTAACACCTGACAAAAATGGGTCGAAATTGGTATTTTCGGGCCAGACGATGGATAGGGTTTGAAATCCTACATGGAACCCGAGACACAGTCATAAATTTTGGAGAAGAATGCTATAAGGATCTCGCGGTCGCCGATTTCATCTGGACTTTTCAGGCGATTTTCGTACCACCCGACAAAAATGGGCCGAAATCGGTATTTTCGGGCCAGACGATGGCTAGGGTTTGAAATCCGACACGAAACCCGAGACACAGTCATAAATTTAGGAGAAAAATGCTACAAGAATCTCACGGTCATCGATTTCATCTGCACTTTTCGGGCGATTTTCGTACCACCCGACAAAAATGGGCCGAAATCGGTATTTTCGGGCCAGACGATGGCTAGAGTTTGAAATCCGACACGGAACTTGAGACACATTCATAAATTTAGGAGAAGAATGCTACAAGGATCTCGTGGTCGTCGATTTCATCTGCACTTTTCAGGCGATTTATGTACCACCCGACAAAAATGGGTCGAAATCGATATTTTCGGGCCAGACGATGGCTATGGTTTGAAATCTGACACGAAACCCGAGACACAATCATAAATTTAGGAGAAGAATGCTACAAGAATCTCGCGGTCGTCGATTTCATCTGCACTTTTCGGGCGATTTTCGTACCACCCGACAAATATGGGCCGAAATCGGTATTTTCGGGCTAGACGATGGCTAGGGTTTGAAATCCGAGACACAATCATAAATTGAGGAGAAGAATGCTATAAGGATCTCGCGGTCGTCGATTTCATCTGCACTATTCGGGCGATTTTCGTACCACCCGACAAAAAAGGGCCTAAAATCGGTATTTTCGGGCCAGATGATGGCTAGGGTTTGAAATCCTACACGTAACCCGAGACAAAGTCATAAATTTTAGAGAAGAATGCTACAAGGATCTCACGGTCGTCGATTTCATTTGGACTTTTCGGGCGATTTTCGTACCACCCGACAAAAATGGGCCGAAATCGGTATTTTCGGGCCAGACGATGGCTAGGGTTTGAAATCTGACACGGAACCCGAGACACAGTCATAAATTTAGGAGAAGAATGCTACAAGGATCTCGCGGTCGTCGATTTCATCTGCATTTTTCGGGCGATTTTCGTACCACCCGACAAAAATGGGCCGAAATCGGTATTTTCGGGCCAGACGATGGCTAGGGTTTGAAATCCGACACAGAAATCGAGACACATTCATAAATTTAGGAGAAGAATACTACAAGGATCTCGCGGTCGTCGATTTCATCTGCACTTTTCAGGCGATTTATGTACCACCCGACAAAAATGGGCCGAAATCGGTATTTTCGGGCCAGACGATGGCTAGGATTTGAAATCCTACACGGAACCCGCGCGGTCGTCGATTTCATCTGGACTTTTCGGGCGATTTTCGTACCACCCGACAAAAATGGGCCGAAATCGGTATATTCGGGCCAGACGATGGCTAGGGTTTGAAATCCGACACGGAACCCGAGAAACAGTCATAAATTTAGAAGAAGAATGCTAAAAGGATCTCGCGATCGTCGATTTCATCTGCACTTTTCGGGCGATTTTCGTACCGCCCGACAAAAATGGGCCAAAATCGGTATTTTCGGGCCAGACGATGGCTAGGGTTTGAAATCCTACACGGAACCCGAGACACAGTCATAAATTTTGGAGAAGAATGCTACAAGGAACTCGCGGTCGTCGATTTCATCTGGACTTTTTAGGCGATTTTCGTACCACCTGACAAAAATGGGACGAAATCAGTATTTTCAGGCCAGACGATGGCTAGGGTTTGAAATCCGACACGGAACCCGAGCCACAATCATAAATTTAGGAGAAGAATGCTACAAGGAACTCACGGTCGTCGATTTCATCTGCACTTTTCGGGCGATTTTCGTACCACCCGACAAAAATGGGCCGAAAGCGGTATTTTCGGGCCAGACGATGGCTAGGGTTTGAAATCCGACACGGAACCCGAGACACAGTCATAAATTGAGGAGAAGAATGCTACAAGGATCTCGCGGTCGTCGATTTCATCTGCACTTTTCGGCGATTTTCGTACCACCTGACAAAAATGGTTCGAAATTGGTATTTTCGGGCCAGACGATGGATAGGGTTTGAAATCCTACATGGAACCCGAGACACAGTCATAAATTTTGGAGAAGAATGCTATAAGGATCTCGCGGTCGCCGATTTCATCTGGACTTTTCAGGCGATTTTCGTACCACCCGACAAAAATGGGCCTAAATCGGTATTTTCGGGCCAGACGATTGCTAGGGTTTGAAATCCGACTCGAAACGCGAGACACAATCATAAATTTAGGAGAAAAATGCTACAAGAATCTCACGGTCATCGATTTCATCTGCACTTTTCGGGCGATTTTCGTACCACCCGACAAAAATGGGCCGAAATCGGTATTTTCGGGCCAGACGATGGCTAGGGTTTGAAATCCGACACGGAAATCGAGACACATTCATAAATTTAGGAGAAGAATGCTACAAGGATCTCGTGGTCGTCGATTTCATCTGCACTTTTCAGGCGATTTATGTACCACCCGACAAAAATGGGCCGAAATCGATATTTTCGGGCCAGACGATGGCTATGGTTTGAAATCTGACACGGAACCCGAGCCACAGTCATAAATTTAGGAGAAGAATGCTACAAGAATCTCGCGGTCGTCGATTTCATCTGCACTTTTCGGGCGATTTTCGTAACACCCGACAAAAATGGGCCGAAATCGGTATTTTCGGGCTAGGCGATGGCTAGGGTTTGAAATCCAAGACACAATCATAAATTGAGGAGAAGAATACGATAAGGATCTCGCGGTCGTCGATTTCATCTGCACTATTCGGGCGATTTTTTGTACGACCCGACAAAAATGGGCCTGAAATCGGTATTTTCGGGCCAGATGATGGCTAGGGTTTGAAATCCGACACGGAACCCGAGACACAGTCATGAATTTTGGAGAAGAATGCGACAAGGATCTCGCGGTCGTCGATTTCATCTGGACTTTTAGGGCCATTTTCTTACCACCCGGCAAAAATGGGCCGAAATTGGTATTTTCGAGCCAGACGATGGCTAGGGTTTGAAATCCGACACGAAACCCGAGACACAGTCTTAAATTTAGGAGAAGAATGCTACAAGAATCTCGCGGTCGTCGATTTCATCTACACTTTTCGGGCGATTTTCGTACCACCCGACAAAAATGGGCCGAAATTGGTATTTTCGGGCCAAACGATGGCTAGGGTTTGAAATCCGACACGAAACCCGAGACACAGTCATAAATTGAGGAGAAGAATGCTACAAGGATCTCGCGGTCGTCGATTTCATCTGCACTTTTCGGGCGATTTTCGTACCACCCGACAAAAATGGGCCGAAATTGATATTTTCGGGCCAAACGATGGCTAGGGTTTGAAATCCGACACGAAACCCGAGACACAGTCATAAATTTAGGAGAAGAATGCTACAAGGAACTCGCGGTCGCCGATTTCATCTGCACTTTTCGGGCGATTTTCGTACCACCCGACAAAAATGGGCCGAAATCGGTATTTTCGAGCCAGATGATGGCTAGGGTTTTAAATCCGACACGGAACCCGAGACACAGTCATAAATTAAGAAGAAGAATGCTACAAGGATCTCTTGGTCGTCGATTTCATCTGCACTTTTCTGGCGATTTTCGTACCACCCGACAAAAATGGGCCAAAATCGGTATTTTCGGGCCAGACGATGGCTAGGGTTTGAAATCCTACACGCAACCCGAGACACAGTCATAAATTTTAGAGAAGAATGCTACAAGGAACTCGCGGTCGTCGATTTCATCTGGACTTTTTAGGCGATTTTCGTACCACGCGACAAAAATGGGCTGAAATCGGTATTTTCATGCCAGACGATGGCTAGGGTTTGAAATCCGACACGGAACCCGAGCCACAATCATAAATTTAGGAGAAGAATGCTACAAGAATCTCGCAATCGTTGATTTCATCTGCACTTTTCGGGCGATTTTCGTACCACCCGAAAAAAATGGGCCGAAAACGGTATTTTCAGGCCAGACGATGGCTAGGGTTTGAAATCCGACACGAAACCCGAGACACAGTCATAAATTTAGGAGAAGAATGCTACAAGAATCTCGCGGTCGTCGATTTGATCTGCACTTTTCGGGCGATTTTCGTACCACCCGACAAAAATTGGCCGAAAACAGTATTTTCGGGCCAGACGATGGCTAGGGTTTGAAATCCGACACAGAACCCGAGACTTGGTCATAAATTGAGGAGAAGAATGCTACAAGAATCTCGCGGTCGTCGATTTCATCTGCACTTTTCGGCGATTTTCGTACCACCCGACAAAAATGGGCCGAAATCGGTATTTTCGGGCCAGATGATGGCTAGGGTTTGAAATCCTACACGGAACCCGAGACACAGTCATAAATTTAGGAGAAGAATGCTACAAGGAACTCGCGGTCGTCGATTTCATATGGACTTTTAAGGCGATTTTCGTACCACGCGACAAAAATGGGCTGAAATCGGTATTTTCATGCCAGACGATGGCTAGGGTTTGAAATCCGACACGGAACCCGAGCCACAATCATAAATTTAGGAGAAGAATGCTACAAGAATCTCGCGGTCGTTGATTTCATCTGCACTTTTCGGGCGATTTTCGTACCACCCGACAAAAATGGGCCGAAAACGGTATTTTCGGGCCAGACGATGGCTAGGGTTTGAAATCCGACACGAAACCCGAGACACAGTCATAAATTTAGGAGAAGAATGCTACAAGAATCTCGCGGTCGTCGATTTGATTTGCACTTTTCGGGCGATTTTCGTACCACCCGACAAAAATTGGCCGAAAACGGTATTTTCGGGCCAGACGATGGCTAGGGTTTGAAATCCGACACAGAACCCGAGACTTAGTCATAAATTGAGGAGAAGAATGCTACAAGAATCTCGCGGTCGTCGATTTCATCTGCACTTTTCGGCGATTTTCGTACCACCCGACAAAAATGGGTCGAAATCGGTATTTTCGAGCCAAATGATGGCTAGGGTTTGAAATCCTACACGGAACCCGAGACACAGTCATAAATTTTGGAGAAGAATGCTACAAGGATCTCGCGGTCGTCGATTTCATCTGGACTTTTCGGGCGATTTTCGTACCACCCGACAAAAATGGGCCGAAATCGGTATTTTTGGGCCAGACGATGGCTAGGGTTTGAAATCTGACACGGAACCCGAGACACAGTCATAAATTTAGGAGAAGAATGCTACAAGGATCTCGGGGTCGTCGATTTCATCTGCACTTTTCGGGCGATTTTCGTACCACCCGATAAAAATGGGCCGAAATCGGTATTTTCAGGCAAGACGGTGGCTAGGGTTTGAAATCCGACACGGAACCCGAGACACAGTCATAAATTTTGGAGAAGAATGCGATAAGGATCTCGCGGTCGTCGATTTCATCTGGACTTTTCGGGCCATTTTCTTACCACCCGACAAAAATGGGCCGAAATCGGTATTTTCGGGCCAGACGATGGCTAGGGTTTGAAATCCGACACGGAACCCGAGACACAGTCATAAATTGAGTAGAAGAATGCTATAAGGATCTCGCGGTCGTGGATTTCATCTGCACTTTTCGGGCGATTTTCGTACCACCCGAAAAAAATTGGCCGAAATCGGTATTTTCGGGCCAGACGATGGCTAGGGTTTGAAATCTGACACGAAACCCGAGACACAGTCATAAATTTTGGAGAAGAATGCTACAAGGATCTCGCGGTCGTCGATTTCATCTGGACTTTTCGGGCCATTTTCGTACCACCCGACAAAAATGAATCGAAATCGATATTTTCGGGCCAGACGATGGCTAGGGTTTGAAATCCGACACGGAACCCGATACACATTCATAAATTTAGGAGAAGAATGCTACAAGGATCTCGCGGTCGTCGATTTCATCTGCACTTTTTGGGCGATTTTTGTACCACCCGACAAAAATGGGCCGAAATCGGTATTTTCGGGCCAGACGATGGCTAGGGTTTGAAATCCGACACGAAACCCGAGACACAGTCATAAATTTAGGAGAAGAATGCTACAAGAATCTCGCGGTCGTCGATTTGATCTGCACTTTTCAGGCGATTTTCGTACCACCTGACAAAAATGGGCCGAAAACGGTATTTTCGGGCCAGACAATGGCTAGGGTTTGAAATCCGACACGGAACCCGAGACACAGTTATAAATTGAGGAGAAGAATGCTACAAGAATCTCGCGGTCATCGATTTCATCTGCACTTTTCAGCGATTTTCGTACCACCTGACAAAAATGGGTCGAAATTGGTATTTTCGGGCCAGACGATGGATAGGGTTTGAAATCCTACTTGGAACCCGAGACACAGTCATAAATTTTGGAGAAGAATGCTATAAGGATCTCGCGGTCGCCGATTTCATCTGGACTTTTCAGGCGATTTTCGTACCACTCGACAAAAATGGGCCGAAATTGGTATTTTCGGGCCAGACGATGGCTAGGGTTTGGAATCCGACTCGAAACCCGAGACACAGTCATAAATTTAAGAGAAAAATGCTACAAGAATCTCACGGTCATCGATTTCATCTGCACTTTTCGGGCGATTTTCGTACCACCCGACAAAAATGGGCCGAAATCGGTATTTTCGTGCCAGACGATGGCTAGGGTTTGAAATCCGACACGGAACTCGAGACACATTCATAAATTTAGGAGAAGAATGCTACAAGGATCTCGTGGTCGTCGATTTCATCTGCACTTTTCAGGCGATTTATGTACCACCCGACAAAAATGGGCCGAAATCGATATTTTCGGGCCAGACGATGGCAATGGTTTGAAATCTGACACGAAACCCGAGCCACAGTCATAAATTTAGGAGAAGAATGCTACAAGAATCTCGCGGTCGTCGATTTCATCTGCACTTTTCGGGCGATTTTCGTACCACCCGACAAAAATGGGCCGAAATCGGTATTTTCGGGCCAGATGATGGCTAGGGTTTGAAATCCTACACGGAACCCGAGACACAGTCATAAATTTTGGAGAAGAATGCTAAAAGGATATCGCGGTCGTCGATTTCATCTGGACTTTTCGGGCGATTTTCGTACCACCCGACAAAAATGGGCCGAAATCGGTATTTTCGGGCCAGACGATGGCTAGGGTTTGACATCTGACACGGAACCCGAGACACAGTCATAAATTTAGGAGAAGAATGCTACAAGGATCTCGCGGTCGTCGATTTCATCTGCACTTTTCGGGCGATTTTCGTACCACCCGACAAAAATGGGCCGAAATCGGTATTTTCAGGCAAGACGATGGCTAGGGTTTGAAATCCGACACGGAACCCGAGACACAGTCATAAATTTTGGAGAAGAATACGATAAGGATCTCGCGGTCGTCGATTTAATCTGGACTTTTCGGGCCATTTTCTTACCACCCGACAAAATGGGCCGAAATCGGTATTTTCGGGCCAGACGATGGCTAGGGTTTGAAATCCGACACGGAACCCGAGACACAGTCATAAATTGAGTAGAAGAATGCTATAAGGATCTCGCGGTCGTCCATTTCATCTGCACTTTTCGGGCGATTTTCATACCACCCGACAAAAATGGGCCGAAATCGGTATTTTCGGGCCAGACGATGGCTAGGGTTTGAAATCCGACACGGAACCCGAGACACAGTCATAAATTTTGGAGAAGAATGCTACAAGGATCTCGCGGTCGTTGATTTCATCTGGACTTTTCGGGCGATTTTCGTACCACCCGACAAAAATGGGCCGAAATCGGTATTTTCGGGCCAGACGATGGCTAGGGTTTGAAATCCGGCACGGAACCCGAGACACAGTCATAAATTTTGGAGAAGAATGCTACAAGGATCTCGCGGTCGTCGATTTCATCTGGACTTTTCGGGCGATTTTCGTACCACCCGACAAAAATGGGCCGAAATCGGTATTTTTGGGCCAGACGATGGCTAGGGTTTGAAATCTGACACGGAACCCGAGACACAGTCATAAATTTAGGAGAAGAATGCTACAAGGATCTCGGGGTCGTCGATTTCATCTGCACTTTTCGGGCGATTTTCGTACCACCCGATAAAAATGGGCCGAAATCGGTATTTTCAGGCAAGACGGTGGCTAGGGTTTGAAATCCGACACGGAACCCGAGACACAGTCATAAATTTTGGAGAAGAATGCGATAAGGATCTCGCGGTCGTCGATTTCATCTGGACTTTTCGGGCCATTTTCTTACCACCCGACAAAAATGGGCCGAAATCGGTATTTTCGGGCCAGACGATGGCTAGGGTTTGAAATCCGACACGGAACCCGAGACACAGTCATAAATTGAGTAGAAGAATGCTATAAGGATCTCGCGGTCGTGGATTTCATCTGCACTTTTCGGGCGATTTTCGTACCACCCGAAAAAAATTGGCCGAAATCGGTATTTTCGGGCCAGACGATGGCTAGGGTTTGAAATCTGACACGAAACCCGAGACACAGTCATAAATTTTGGAGAAGAATGCTACAAGGATCTCGCGGTCGTCGATTTCATCTGGACTTTTCGGGCCATTTTCGTACCACCCGACAAAAATGAATCGAAATCGATATTTTCGGGCCAGACGATGGCTAGGGTTTGAAATCCGACACGGAACCCGAGACACATTCATAAATTTAGGAGAAGAATGCTACAAGGATCTCGCGGTCGTCGATTTCATCTGCACTTTTTGGGCGATTTTCGTACCACCCGACAAAAATGGGCCGAAATCGGTATTTTCGGGCCAGACGATGGCTAGGGTTTGAACACCGAAACGGAACCCGAGACACAATCATAAATTGAGGAGAAGAATGCTATAAGGATCTCGCGGTCGTCGATTTCATCTCTACTTTTTGGGGGATTTTCGTACCACCCGACCAAAATGGGCCGAAATCAGTATTTTCGGGCCAGACGATGGCTAGGGTTTGAAATCCGACACGGAACCCGAGACACAGTCATAAATTTAGGAGAAGAATGCTACAAGGATCTCGCGGTCGTCGATTTCATCTGGACTTTTCGGGCGATTTTCGTACCACGCGATAAAAATGGGCCGAAATAGGTATTTTCGGGCCAGACGATGGCTAGGTTTTGAAATCCGACACGGAACCCGAGACACAATCATAAATTTAGGAGAAGAATGCTACAAGGATCTCGCGGTCGTCGATTTCATTTGCACTTTTTGGGCAATTTTCGTACCACGCGACAAAATGGGCCGAAATACGTATTTTCGGGCCAGACGATGGCTACGGTTTGAAATCCGACACGGAACCTGAGACACACTCATAAATTTAGGAGAAGAATGCTACAAGGATCTCGCGGTCGTCGATTTCATCTGGACTTTTCGGGCGATTTTCGTACCACGCGACAAAAATGGGCCGAAATAGGTATTTTCGGGCCAGACGATGGCTAGGGTTTGAAATCCGACACGGAACCCGAGACACAGTCATAAATTTAGGAGAAGAATGCTACAAGGATCTCGCGATCGTCGATTTCATCTACACTTTTTGGGCGATTTTCGTACCACCCGATAAAAATGGGCCGAAATCGGTATTTTCGGGCCAGACGATGGCTAGGGTTTGAAATCCGACACAGAACCCGAGACACAATCATAAATTTAGGAGAACAATGCTACAAGGATCTCGCGGTCGTCGATTTCATCTGGACTATTCGGGTGATTTTCGTACCACGCGACAAAAAAGGGCCGAAATAGGTATTTTCGGGCGAGACGATGGCTAGGGTTTGAAATCCGACACGGAACCCGAGACACAGTCATAAATTCAGGAGAAGAATGCTTCAAGGATCTAGCGATCGTCGATTTCATCTGCACTTTTCGGGCGATTTTCGTACCACCCGATAAAAATGGGCCGAAATCGGTATTTTCGGGCCAAACGATGGCTAGGGTTTGAAATCCGACACAGAACCCGAGACACAGTCATAAATTTAGGAGAAAAATGCTACAAGGATCTCGCGGTCGTCGATTTCATCTGGACTTTTCGGGCGATTTTCGTACCACCCGACAAAAATGGGCCGAAATCGGTATTTTTGGGCCAGTCATGGCTATGGTTTGAAATCCGACACGAAACCCGAGACACAGTCATAAATTTAGGAGAAGAATTCTACAAGGATCTCGCGATCGTCGATTTCATCTGCACTTTTCGGGCGATTTTCGTACCACGCAACAAAAATGGGCCGAAACAGGTATTTTCGGGCCAGACTATGGCTAGGGTTTGAAATCCGACATGGAACCCGAGACACAGTCATAAATTTAGGAGAAGAATGCTACAAGGATCTCGCGATCGTCGATTTCATCTACACTTTTTGGGCGATTTTCGTACCACCCGATAAAAATGGGCCGAAATCGGTATTTTCGGGCCAGACGATGGCTAGGGTTTGAAATCCGACACAGAACCCGAGACACAGTCATAAATTTAGGAGAACAATGCTACAAGGATCTCGCGGTCGTCGATTTCATCTGCACTTTTCGGGCGATTTTCGTACCACCCGACAAAAATGGGCCGAAATCGGTATTTTCGGGCCAGACGATGGCTAGGGTTTGAAATCCGACACGAAACCCGAGACACAGTCATAAATTTAGGAGAAAAATGCTACAAGAATCTCACGGTCATCGATTTCATCTGCACTTTTCGGGCGATTTTCGTACCACCCGACAAAAATGGGCCGAAATCGGTATTTTCGGGCCAGACGATGGCTAGGGTTTGAAATCCGACACGGAACTCGAGACACATTCATAAATTTAGGAGAAGAATGCTACAAGGATCTCGTGGTCGTCGATTTCATCTGCACTTTTCAGGCGATTTATGTACCACCCGACAAAAATGGGCCGAAATCGATATTTTCGGGCCAGACGATGGCTATGGTTTGAAATCTGACACGAAACCCGAGCCACAGTCATAAATTTAGGAGAAGAATGCTACAAGAATCTCGCGGTCGTCGATTTCATCTGCACTTTTCGGGCGATTTTCGTACCACCCGACAAAAATGGGCCGAAATCGGTATTTTCGGGCTAGACGATGGCTAGGGTTTGAAATCCGAGACACAATCATAAATTGAGGAGAAGAATGCTATAAGGATCTCGCGGTCGTCGATTTCATCTGCACTATTCGGGCGATTTTCGTACCACCCGACAAATATGGGCCTGAAATCGGTATTTTCGGGCCAGATGATGGCTAGGGTTTGAAATCCTACACGGAACCCGAGACAAAGTCATAAATTTTGGAGAAGAATGCTACAAGGATCTCACGGTCGTCGATTTCATCTGGACTTTTCGGGCGATTTTCGTACCACCCGACAAAAATGGGCCGAAATCGGTATTTTCGGGCTAGACGATGGCTTGGGTTTGAAATCTGACACGGAACCCGAGACACAGTCATAAATTTAGGAGAAGAATGCTACAAGGATCTCGGGGTCGTCGATTTCATCTGCACTTTTCGGGCGATTTTCGTACCACCCGACAAAAATGGGCCGAAATCGGTATTTTTGGACCAGACGATGGCTAGGGTTTGAAATCCGACACGGAAATCGAGACACATTCATAAATTTAGGAGAAGAATGCTACAAGGATCTCTTGGTCGTCGATTTCATCTGCACTTTTCAGGCGATTTATGTACCACCTGACAAAAATGGGCCGAAATCGATATTTTCGGGCCAGACGATGGCTATGGTTTGAAATCTGACACGAAACCCGAGCCACAGTCATAAATTTAGGAGAAAAATGCTACAAGAATCTCGCGGTCGTCGATTTCATCTGCACTTTTCGGGAGATTTTCGTACCACCCGACAAAAATGGGCCGAAATCGGTATTTTCGGTCTAGACGATGGCTAGGGTTTGAAATCCGAGACACAATCATAAATTGAGGAGAAGAATGCTATAAGGATCTCGCGGTCGTCGATTTCATCTGCACTATTCGGGCGATTTTTTGTACGACCCGACAAAAATGGGCCTGAAATCGGTATTTTCGGGCCAGATGATGGCTAGGGTTTGAAATCCGACACGGAACCCGAGAGACAGTCATGAATTTTGGAGAAGAATACGACAAGGATCTCGCGGTCGTCGATTTCATCTGGACTTTTAGGGCCATTTTCTTACCACCCGGCAAAAATGGGCCGAAATCGGTATTTTCGAGCCAGACGATGGCTAGGGTTTGAAATCTGACACGAAACCCGAGACACAGTCATAAATTTAGGAGAAGAATGCTACAAGAATCTCGCGGTCGTCGGTTTCATCTACACTTTTCAGGCGATTTTCGTACCACCCCACAAAAATGGGCCGAAATTGGTATTTTCGGGCCAAATGATGGCTAGGGTTTGAAATCCGACACGAAACCTGAGACACAGTCATAAATTGAGGAGAAGAATGCTACAAGGATCTCGCGGTCGTCGATTTCATCTGCACTTTTCGGGCGATTTTCGTACCACCCGACAAAAATGGGCTGAAATCGGTATTTTCGGGCCAGACGATGGCTAGGGTTTGAAATCTGACACGGAACCCGAGACACAGTCATAAGTTTTGGAGAAGAATGCTACAAGGATCTCGCGGTCGTCGATTTCATCTGCACTTTTCGGGCGATTTTCGTACCACCCGACAAAAATGGGCCGAAATCGGTATTTTCGGGCCAGACGATGGCTAGGGTTTGAAATCCGACAAGAAACCCGAGACATAGTCATAAATTGAGGAGAAGAATGCTACAAGGATCTCGCGGTCGTCGATTTCATCTGCACTTTTCGGGCGATTTTCGTACCACCCGACAAAAATGGGCCGAAATCGGTATTTTCGAGCCAGACGATGGCTAGGGTTTTTAATCCGACACGGAACCCGAGACACAATCATAAATTTAGAAGAAAAATGCTACAAGGATCTCGCGGTCGTCGATTTCATCTGCACTTTTCGGGCGATTTTCGTACCACCCGACAAAAATGGGCCAAAATCGGTATTTTCGGGCCAGACGATGGCTAGGGTTTGAAATCCTACACGCAACCCGAGACACAGTCATAAATTTTGGAGAAGAATGCTACAAGGAACTCGCGGTCGTCGATTTCATCTGGACTTTTTAGGCGATTTTCGTACCATGCGACAAAAATGGGCCGAAATCGGTATTTTCATGCCAGACGATGGCTAGGGTTTGAAATCCGACACGGAACCCGAGCCACAGTCATAAATTTAGGAGAAGAATGCTACAAGAATCTCGCGGTCGTTGATTTCATCTGCACTTTTCGGGCGATTTTCGTACCACCCGACAAAAATGGGCCGAAAACGGTATTTTCGGGCCAGACGATGGCTAGGGTTTGAAATCCGACACGAAACCCGAGACACAGTCATAAATTTAGGAGAAGAATGCTACAAGAATCTCGCGGTCGTCGATTTGATTTGCACTTTTCGGGCGATTTTCGTACCACCCGACAAAAATTGGCCGAAAACGGTATTTTCGGGCCAGACGATGGCTAGGGTTTGAAATCCGACACAGAACCCGAGACTTAGTCATAAATTGAGGAGAAGAATGCTACAAGAATCTCGCGGTCGTCGATTTCATCTGCACTTTTCGGCGATTTTCGTACCACCCGACAAAAATGGGCCGAAATCGGTATTTTCGGGCCAGACGATGGCTAGGGTTTGAAATCCTACACGGAACCCGAGACACAGTCATAAATTGAGGAGAAGAATGCTACAAGAATCTCGCGGTCATCGATTTCATCTGCACTTTTCGGCGATTTTCGTAACACCTGACAAAAATGGGTCGAAATTGGTATTTTCGGGCCAGACGATGGATAGGGTTTGAAATCCTACATGGAACCCGAGACACAGTCATAAATTTTGGAGAAGAATGCTATAAGGATCTCGCGGTCGCCGATTTCATCTGGACTTTTCAGGCGATTTTCGTACCACCCGACAAAAATGGGCCGAAATCGGTATTTTCGGGCCAGACGATGGCTAGGGTTTGAAATCCGACACGAAACCCGAGACACAGTCATAAATTTAGGAGAAAAATGCTACAAGAATCTCACGGTCATCGATTTCATCTGCACTTTTCGGGCGATTTTCGTACCACCCGACAAAAATGGGCCGAAATCGGTATTTTCGGGCCAGACGATGGCTAGGGTTTGAAATCCGACACGGAAATCGAGACACATTCATAAATTTAGGAGAAGAATGCTACAAGGATCTCGTGGTCGTCGATTTCATCTGCACTTTTCAGGCGATTTATGTACCACCCGACAAAAATGGGCCGAAATCGATATTTTCGGGTCAGACGATGGCTATGGTTTGAAATCTGACACGAAACCCGAGCCACAGTCATAAATTTAGGAGAAAAATGCTACAAGAATCTCGCGGTCGTCGATTTCATCTGCACTTTTCGGGCGATTTTCGTACCACCCGACAAAAATGGGCCGAAATCGGTATTTTCGGGCTAGACGATGGCTAGGGTTTGAAATCCGAGACACAATCATAAATTGAGGAGAAGAATGCTATAAGGATCTCGCGGTCGTCGATTTCATCTGCACTATTCGGGCGATTTTCGTACCACCCGACAAAAATGGGCCTGAAATCGGTATTTTCGGGCCAGATGATGGCTAGGGTTTGAAATCCTACACGGAACCCGAGACAAAGTCATAAATTTTGGAGAAGAATGCTACAAGGATCTCACGGTCGTCGATTTCATCAGGACTTTTCGGGCGATTTTCGTACCACCCGACAAAAATGGGCCGAAATCGGTATTTTCGGGCTAGACGATGGCTTGGGTTTGAAATCTGACACGGAACCCGAGACACAGTCATAAATTTAGGAGAAGAATGCTACAAGGATCTCGGGGTCGTCGATTTCATCTGCACTTTTCGGGCGATTTTCGTACCACCCGACAAAAATGGGCCGAAATCGGTATTTTTGGACCAGACGATGGCTAGGGTTTGAAATCCGACACGGAAATCGAGACACATTCATAAATTTAGGAGAAGAATGCTACAAGGGTCTCTTGGTCGTCGATTTCATCTGCACTTTTCAGGCGATTTATGTACCACCTGACAAAAATGGGCCGAAATCGATATTTTCGGGCCAGACGATGGCTATGGTTTGAAATCTGACACGAAACCCGAGCCACAGTCATAAATTTAGGAGAAAAATGCTACAAGAATCTCGCGGTCGTCGATTTCATCTGCACTTTTCGGGCGATTTTCGTACCACCCGACAAAAATGGGCCGAAATCGGTATTTTCGGGCCAGACGATGGCTAGGGTTTGAAATCCGACACGAAACCCGAGACACAGTCATAAATTTAGGAGAAGAATGCTACAAGGATCTCGCGGTCGTCGATTTCATCTGCACTTTTCGGGCGATTTTCGTACCACCCAATAAAAATGGGCCAAAATCGGTATTTTCGGGCCAGACGATGGCTAGGGTTTGAAATCCTACACAGAACCCGAGACACAGTCATAAATTTTGGAGAAGAATGCTACAAGGAACTCGCGGTCGTCGATTTCATCTGGACTTTTTAGGCGATTTTCGTACCACTGGACAAAAATGGGCCGAAATCGGTATTTTCGGGCCAGACGATGGCTATGGTTTGAAATCCGACACGGAACCCGAGCCACAGTCATAAATTTAGGAGAAGAATGCTACAAGTAACTCGCGGTCGCCGATTTCATCTGCACTTTTCGGGCGATTTTCGTACCACCCGACAAAAATGGGCCAAAATCGGTATTTTCGGGCCAGACGATAGCTAGGGTTTGAAATCCTACACGCAACCCGAGACACAGTCATATATTTTGGAGAAGAATGCTACAAGGAACTCGCGGTCGTCGATTTCATATGGACTTTTTAGGCGATTTTCGTACCACGCGACAAAAATGGGCTGAAATCGGTATTTTCATGCCAGACGATGGCTAGGGTTTGAAATCCGACACGGAACCCGAGCCACAATCATAAATTTAGGAGAAGAATGCTACAAGAATCTCGCGGTCGTTGATTTCATCTGCACTTTTCGGGCGATTTTCGTACCACCCGACAAAAATGGGCCGAAAACGGTATTTTCGGGCCAGACGATGGCTAGGGTTTGAAATCCGACACGAAACCCGAGACACAGTCATAAATTTAGGAGAAGAATGCTACAAGAATCTCGCGGTCGTCGATTTGATTTGCACTTTTCGGGCGATTTTCGTACCACCCGACAAAAATTGGCCGAAAACGGTATTTTCGGGCCAGACGATGGCTAGGGTTTGAAATCCGACACAGAACCCGAGACTTAGTCATAAATTGAGGAGAAGAATGCTACAAGAATCTCGCGGTCGTCGATTTCATCTGCACTTTTCGGCGATTTTCGTACCACCCGACAAAAATGGGTCGAAATCGGTATTTTCGAGCCAAATGATGGCTAGGGTTTGAAATCCTACACGGAACCCGAGACACAGTCATAAATTTTGGAGAAGAATGCTACAAGGATCTCGCGGTCGTCGATTTCATCTGGACTTTTCGGGCGATTTTCGTACCACCCGACAAAAATGGGCCGAAATCGGTATTTTTGGGCCAGACGATGGCTAGGGTTTGAAATCTGACACGGAACCCGAGACACAGTCATAAATTTAGGAGAAGAATGCTACAAGGATCTCGGGGTCGTCGATTTCATCTGCACTTTTCGGGCGATTTTCGTACCACCCGATAAAAATGGGCCGAAATCGGTATTTTCAGGCAAGACGGTGGCTAGGGTTTGAAATCCGACACGGAACCCGAGACACAGTCATAAATTTTGGAGAAGAATGCGATAAGGATCTCGCGGTCGTCGATTTCATCTGGACTTTTCGGGCCATTTTCTTACCACCCGACAAAAATGGGCCGAAATCGGTATTTTCGGGCCAGACGATGGCTAGGGTTTGAAATCCGACACGGAACCCGAGACACAGTCATAAATTGAGTAGAAGAATGCTATAAGGATCTCGCGGTCGTGGATTTCATCTGCACTTTTCGGGCGATTTTCGTACCACCCGAAAAAAATTGGCCGAAATCGGTATTTTCGGGCCAGACGATGGCTAGGGTTTGAAATCTGACACGAAACCCGAGACACAGTCATAAATTTTGGAGAAGAATGCTACAAGGATCTCGCGGTCGTCGATTTCATCTGGACTTTTCGGGCCATTTTCGTACCACCCGACAAAAATGAATCGAAATCGATATTTTCGGGCCAGACGATGGCTAGGGTTTGAAATCCGACACGGAACCCGAGACACATTCATAAATTTAGGAGAAGAATGCTTCAAGGATCTCGCGGTCGTCGATTTCATCTGCACTTTTTGGGCGATTTTTGTACCACCCGACAAAAATGGGCCGAAATCGGTATTTTCGGGCCAGACGATGGCTAGGGTTTGAAATCCGACACGAAACCCGAGACACAGTCATAAATTTAGGAGAAGAATGCAACAAGAATCTCGCGGTCGTCGATTTCATCTGCACTTTTCGGGCGATTTTTGTACCTCCCGACAAAAATGGGCCGAAATCGGTATTTTCGGGCCAGACGATGGCTAGGGTTTGAAATCCGACAAGAAACCCGAGACATAGTCATAAATTGAGGAGAAGAATGCTACAAGTATCTCGCGGTCGTCGATTTCATCTGCACTTTTCGGGCGATTTTCGTACCACCCGACAAAAATGGGCCGAAATCGGTATTTTCGAGCCAGACGATGGCTAGGGTTTTTAATCCGACACGGAACCCGAGACACAGTCATAAATTTAGAAGAAGAATGCTACAAGGATCTCGCGGTCGTCGATTTCATCTGCACTTTTCGAGCGATTTTCGTACCACCCGACAAAAATGGGCCAAAATCGGTATTTTCGGGCCAGACAATGGCTATGGTTTGAAATCCGACACGGAACCCGAGCCACAGTCATAAATTTAGGAGAAGAATGCTACAAGGAACTCGCGGTCGCCGATTTCATCTGCACTTTTCGGGCGATTTTCATACCACCCGACAAAAATGGGCCGAAATCGGTATTTTCGAGCCAGACGATGGCTAGGGTTTGAAATCCTACATGCAACCCGAGACACAATCATAAATTTTGGAGAAGAATGCTACAAGGAACTGGCGGTCGTCGATTTCATCTGGACTTTTTAGGCGATTTTCGTACCACGCGACAAAAATGGGCCGAAATCGGTATTTTCATGCCAGACGATGGCTAGGGTTTGAAATCCGACACGGAACCCGAGCCACAGTCATAAATTTAGGAGAAGAATGATACAAGGATCTCGCGGTCGTCGATTTCATGTGCACTTTTCGGGCGATTTTCGTACCACCCAACAAAAATGGGCCGAAAACGGTATTTTCGGGCCAGACGATGGCTAGGGTTTGAAATCCGACAAGAAACCCGAGACATAGTCATAAATTGAGGAGAAGAATGCTACAAGGATCTCGCGGTCGTCGATTTCATCTGCACTTTTCGGGCGATTTTCGTACCACCCGACAAAAATGGGCCGAAATCGGTATTTTCGAGCCAGACGATGGCTAGGGTTTTTAATCCGACACGGAACCCGAGACACAATCATAAATTTAGAAGAAAAATGCTACAAGGATCTCGCGGTCGTCGATTTCATCTGCACTTTTCGGGCGATTTTCGTACCACCCGACAAAAATGGGCCAAAATCGGTATTTTCGGGCCAGACGATGGCTAGGGTTTGAAATCCTACACGCAACCCGAGACACAGTCATAAATTTTGGAGAAGAATGCTACAAGGAACTCGCGGTCGTCGATTTCATCTGGACTTTTTAGGCGATTTTCGTACCATGCGACAAAAATGGGCCGAAATCGGTATTTTCATGCCAGACGATGGCTAGGGTTTGAAATCCGACACGGAACCCGAGCCACAGTCATAAATTTAGGAGAAGAATGCTACAAGAATCTCGCGGTCGTTGATTTAATCTGCACTTTTCGGGCGATTTTCGTACCACCCGACAAAAATGGGCCGAAAACGGTATTTTTGGGCCAGACGATGGCTAGGGTTTGAAATCCGACACGATACCGGAGACACAGTCATAAATTTAGGAGAAGAATGCTACAAGGATCTCGCGGTCGTCGATTTCATCTGCACTTTTCGGGCGATTTTCGTACCACCCGACAAAAATGGGCCGAAAACGGTATTTTCGGGCCAAACGATGGCTAGGGTTTGAAATCCGACACGAAACCCGAGACACAGTCATAAATTTAGGAGAAGAATGCTACATGAATCTCGCGGTCGTCGATTTCATCTGCACTTTTCGGGCGATTTTCGTACCACCCGACAAAAATGGGCGGAAATCGGTATTTTCGGGCCAGACGATGGCTAGGGTTTGAAATCCGACACGGAACCCGAGACACAGTCATAAATTTAGGAGAAGAATGCTACAAGGATCTCGCGGTCGTCGATTTCATCTGCACTTTTCGGGCGATTTTCGTACCACGCGACAAAAATGGGGCGAAATCGGTATTTTCGGGCCAGACGATGGCTAGGGTTTGAAATCCGACACGGAACCTGAGACACAATCATAAATTTAGGAGAAGAATGCTACAAGGATCTCGCGGTCGTCGATTTCATCTGCACTTTTCGGGCGATTTTCGTACCACCCGACGAAAATGGGCCGAAATCGGTATTTTCGGGCCAAACGATGGCTAGGGTTTGAAATCCGACACAGAACCCGAGACAAAGTCATAAATTTAGGAGAAGAATTCTACAAGGATCTCGCGATCGTCGATTTCATCTGCAATTTTCGGTCGATTTTCGTACCACGCGACAAAAATGGGCTGAAATAGGTATTTTCGGGCCAGACGATGGCTAGGGTTTGAAATCCGACACGGAACCCGAGACACAGTCATAAATTTAGGAGAAGAATGCTACAAGGATCTCGCGGTCGTCGATTTCATCTGCACTTTTCGGGCGATTTTCGTACCACCCGACAAAAATGGGCCGAAAACGGTATTTTCGGGCCAAACGATGGCTAGGGTTTGAAATCCGACACGAAACCCGAGACACAGTCATAAATTTAGAAGAAGAATGCTACAAGGATCTCGCGATCGTCGATTTCATCTGCACTTTTCGGGCGATTTTCGTACCACCCGACAAAAATGGGCCGAAATCGGTTTTTTCGGGCCATACGATGGCTAGGGTTTGAAATCCGACACGGAACCCGAGACACAGTCATAAATTTAAAAGAAGAATGCTACAAGGATCTCGCAGTCGTCGATTTCATTTGGACTTTTTAGGCCATTTTCGTACCACTGGCAAAAATGGGCCGAAATCGGTATTTTCGGGCCAGACGATGGCTAGGGTTTGAAATCCGACACGAAACCCGAGACACAATCATAAATTTAGGAGAAGAATGCTACAAGAATCTCGCGGTCGTCGATTTCACCTGCACTTTTCGGGCGATTTTCGTACCACCCGACAAAAATGGGCCGAAAACGGTATTTTCGGGCCAGACAATGGCTAGGGTTTGAAATCCGACACGGAACCCGGGACTTAGTCATAAATTGAGGAGAAGAATGCTACAAGAATCTCGCGGTCATCGATTTCATCTGCACTTTTCGGCGATTTTCGTACCACCCGACAAAAATGGGCCGAAATCGGTATTTTCGGGCCAGACGATGGCTAGGGTTTGAAATCCTACACGGAACCCGAGACACAGTCATAAATTGAGGAGAAGAATGCTACAAGAATCTCGCGGTCATCGATTTCATCTGCACTTTTCGGCGATTTTCGTAACACCTGACAAAAATGGGTCGAAATTGGTATTTTCGGGCCAGACGATGGATAGGGTTTGAAATCCTACATGGAACCCGAGACACAGTCATAAATTTTGGAGAAGAATGCTATAAGGATCTCGCGGTCGCCGATTTCATCTGGACTTTTCAGGCGATTTTCGTACCACCCGACAAAAATGGGCCGAAATCGGTATTTTCGGGCCAGACGATGGCTAGGGTTTGAAATCCGACACGAAACCCGAGACACAGTCATAAATTTAGGAGAAAAATGCTACAAGAATCTCACGGTCATCGATTTCATCTGCACTTTTCGGGCGATTTTCGTACCACCCGACAAAAATGGGCCGAAATCGGTATTTTCGGGCCAGACGATGGCTAGGGTTTGAAATCCGACACGGAACTCGAGACACATTCATAAATTTAGGAGAAGAATGCTACAAGGATCTCGTGGTCGTGGATTTCATCTGCACTTTTCAGGCGATTTATGTACCACCCGACAAAAATGGGTCGAAATCGATATTTTCGGGCCAGACGATGGCTATGGTTTGAAATCTGACACGAAACCCGAGACACAATCATAAATTTAGGAGAAGAATGCTACAAGAATCTC
>JBBPBP010009777.1:16070671-16085869 GCA_037974735.1 Cicer chorassanicum
GCGGTCGTCGATTTCATATGGACTTTTAAGGCGATTTTCGTACCACGCGACAAAAATGGGCTGAAATCGGTATTTTCATGCCAGACGATGGCTAGGGTTTGAAATCCGACACGGAACCCGAGCCACAATCATAAATTTAGGAGAAGAATGCTACAAGAATCTCGCGGTCGTTGATTTCATCTGCACTTTTCGGGCGATTTTCGTACCACCCGACAAAAATGGGCCGAAAACGGTATTTTCGGGCCAGACGATGGCTAGGGTTTTAAATCTGACACGAAACCCGAGACACAGTCATAAATTTAGGAGAAGAATGCTACAAGAATCTCGCGGTCGTCGATTTGATCTGCACTTTTCGGGCGATTTTCGTACCACCCGACAAAAATTAGCCGAAAACGGTATTTTCGGGCCAGACGATGGCTACGGTTTGAAATCCGACACAGAACCCGAGACTTGGTCATAAATTGAGGAGAAGAATGCTACAAGAATCTCGCGGTCGTCGATTTCATCTGCACTTTTCGGCGATTTTCGTACCACCCGACAAAAATGGGCCGAAATCGGTATTTTCGGGCCAGATGATGGCTAGGGTTTGAAATCCTACACGGAACCCGAGACACAGTCATAAATTTAGGAGAAGAATGCTACAAGGAACTCGCGGTCGTCGATTTCATATGGACTTTTAAGGCGATTTTCGTACCACGCGACAAAAATGGGCTGAAATCGGTATTTTCATGCCAGACGATGGCTAGGGTTTGAAATCCGACACGGAACCCGAGCCACAATCATAAATTTAGGAGAAGAATGCTACAAGAATCTCGCGGTCGTTGATTTCATCTGCACTTTTCGGGCGATTTTCGTACCACCCGACAAAAATGGGCCGAAAACGGTATTTTCGGGCCAGACGATGGCTAGGGTTTGAAATCCGACACGAAACCCGAGACACAGTCATAAATTTAGGAGAAGAATGCTACAAGAATCTCGCGGTCGTCGATTTGATCTGCACTTTTCGGGCGATTTTCGTACCACCCGACAAAAATGGGCCAAAATCGGTATTTTCGGGCCAGACAATGGCTATGGTTTGAAATCCGACACGGAACCCGAGCCACAGTCATAAATTTAGGAGAAGAATGCTACAAGGAACTCGCGGTCGCCGATTTCATCTGCACTTTTCGGGCGATTTTCATACCACCCGACAAAAATGGGCCGAAATCGGTATTTTCGAGCCAGACGATGGCTAGGGTTTGAAATCCTACATGCAACCCGAGACACAATCATAAATTTTGGAGAAGAATGCTACAAGGAACTGGCGGTCGTCGATTTCATCTGGACTTTTTAGGCGATTTTCGTACCACGCGACAAAAATGGGCCGAAATCGGTATTTTCATGCCAGACGATGGCTAGGGTTTGAAATCCGACACGGAACCCGAGCCACAGTCATAAATTTAGGAGAAGAATGCTACAAGAATCTCGCGGTCGTTGATTTAATCTGCACTTTTCGGGCGATTTTCGTACCACCCGACAAAAATGGGCCGAAAACGGTATTTTTGGGCCAGACGATGGCTAGGGTTTGAAATCCGACACGATACCGGAGACACAGTCATAAATTTAGGAGAAGAATGCTACAAGGATCTCGCGGTCGTCGATTTCATCTGCACTTTTCGGGCGATTTTCGTACCACCCGACAAAAATGGGCCGAAAACGGTATTTTCGGGCCAAACGATGGCTAGGGTTTGAAATCCGACACGAAACCCGAGACACAGTCATAAATTTAGGAGAAGAATGCTACATGAATCTCGCGGTCGTCGATTTCATCTGCACTTTTCGGGCGATTTTCGTACCACCCGACAAAAATGGGCCGAAATCGGTATTTTCGGGCCAAACGATGGCTAGGGTTTGAAATCCGACACGTAACCCGAGACACAGTCATAAATTGAGGAGAAGAATGCTACAAGGATCTCGCGGTCGTCGATTTCATCTGCACTTTTCGGGCGATTTTCGTACCACCCGACAAAAATGGGCCGAAATCGGTATTTTCGGGCCAGACAATGGCTAGGGTTTGAAATCCGACACGGAACCCGAGACACAGTCATAAATTGAGGAGAAGAATGCTACAAGGATCTCGCGGTCGTCGATTTCATCTGCACTTTTCGGGCGATTTTCGTACCACCCGACAAAAATGGGCCAAAATCGGTATTTTCGGGCCAGACGATGGCTAGGGTTTGAAATCCGACACGGAACCCGAGACACATTCATAAATTTAGGAGAAGAATGCTACAAGGATCTCGCGGTCGTCGATTTCATCTGCACTTTTCGGGCGATTTTCGTACCACCCGACAAAAATGGGCCGAAATTGGTATTTTCGGGCCAGACGATGGCTAGGGTTTGAAATCCGACACGGAACCCGAGACACAGTCATATATTTAGGAGAAGAATGCTACAAAAATCTCGGGGTCGTCGATTTCATCTGCACTTTTCGGGCGATTTTCGTACCACCCGACAAAAATGGGCTGAAATCGGTATTTTCGGGCCAGACGATGGCTAGGGTTTGAAATCCGACACGGAACCCGAGACACAGTCATAAATTGAGGAGAAGAATGCTACAAGGATCTCGCGGTCGTCGATTTCATCTGCACTTTTCGGGCGATTTTCATACCACCCGACAAAAATGGGCCGAAATCGGTATTTTCGGGCCAGACGATGGCTAGGGTTTGAAATCCGACACGAAACCCGAGACACAGTCATAAATTTTGGAGAAGAATGCTACAAGGATCTCGCGGTCGTCGATTTCATCTGGACTTTTCGGGCCATTTTCGTACCACCCGACATAAATGAATCGAAATCGATATTTTCGGGCCAGACGATGGCTAGGGTTTGAAATCCGACACGGAACCTGAGACACATTCATAAATTTAGGAGAAGAATGCTACAAGGATCTTGCGGTCGTCGATTTCATCTGCACTTTTTGGGCGATTTTTGTACCACCCGACAAAAATGGGCCGAAATCGGTATTTTCGTGCCAGACGATGGCTAGGGTTTGAAATCTGACAAGAAACCCGAGACATAGTCATAAATTGAGGAGAAGAATGCTACAAGGATCTCGCGGTCGTCGATTTCATCTGCACTTTTCGGGCGATTTCCGTACCACCCGACAAAAATGGGCCGAAATCGGTATTTTCGAGCCAGACGATGGCTAGGATTTTAAATCCGATACGGAACCCGAGACACAGTCATAAATTTAGGAGAAGAATGCTACAAGAATCTCGCGGTCGTCGATTTGATCTGCACTTTTCGGGCGATTTTCGTACCACCCGACAAAAATTGGCCGAAAACGGTATTTTCGGGCCAGACGATGGCTAGGGTTTGAAATCCGACACAGAACCCGAGACTTAGTCATAAATTGAGGAGAAGAATGCTACAAGAATCTCGCGGTCGTCGATTTCATCTGCACATTTCGGCGATTTTCGTACCACCCGACAAAAATGGGCCGAAATCGGTATTTTCGGGCCAGATGATGGCTAGGGTTTGAAATCTGAAACGGAACCCGAGACACAGTCATAAATTTAGGAGAAGAATGCTACAAGGATCTCGCGGTCGTCGATTTCATCTGCACTTTTCGGGCGATTTTCGTACCACCCGACAAAAACGGGTCGAAATCGGTATTTTCGGGCAAGACGATGGCTAGGGTTTGAAATCTGACACGGAACCCGAGACACAGTCATAATTTTGGAGAAGAATGCGATAAGGATCTCGCGGTCGTCGGTTTCATCTGGACTTTTCGGGCGATTTTCGTACCACCCGACAAAAATGGGCCGAAATCGGTATTTTCGATCCAGACGATGGCTAGGGTTTGAAATCCGACACGGAACCCGAGACACAGTCATAAATTGAGGAGAAGAATGCTACAAGGATCTCGGGGTCGTCGATTTCATCTGCACTTTTCGGGCGATTTTCATACCACCCGACAAAAATGGGCCGAAATTGGTATTTTCGGGCCAGACGATGGCTAGGGTTTGAAATCCGACACGGAACCCGAGACACAGTTATAAATTTTGGAGAAGAATGCTACAAGGATCTCGCGGTCGTCGATTTCATCTGGACTTTTCGGGCGATTTTCGTACCACCCGACAAAAATGGGCCGAAATCGGTATTTTCGGGCCAGACGATGGCTAGGGTTTGAAATCCAACATGGAACCCAAGACACAGTCATAAATTTAGGAGAAGAATGCTACAAGGATCTCGCGGTCGTCGATTTCATCTGGACTTTTCGGGCGATTTTCGTACCACCCGACAAAAATGGGCCGAAATTGGTATTTTCGGGCCAGACGATGGCTAGGGTTTGAAATCCGACACGAAACCCGATACACAGTCAAAAATTTAAGAGAAGAATGCTACAAGGATCTCGCGGTCGTCGATTTCATCTGCACTTTTCGGGCGATTTTCGTACCACCCGACAAAAATGGGCCGAAATCGGTATTTTCGGGCCAGACGATGGCTAGGGTTTGAAATCCGACAAGAAACCCGAGACATAGTCATAAATTGAGGAGAAGAATGCTACAAGGATCTCGCGGTCGTCGATTTCATCTGCACTTTTCGGGCGATTTTCGTACCACCCGACAAAAATGGGCCGAAATCGGTATTTTCGAGCCAGACGATGGCTAGGGTTTTTAATCCGACACGGAACCCGAGACACAGTCATAAATTTAGAAGAAGAATGCTACAAGGATCTCGCGGTCGTCGATTTCATCTGCACTTTTCGAGCGATTTTCGTACCACCCGACAAAAATGGGCCAAAATCGGTATTTTCGGGCCAGACAATGGCTATGGTTTGAAATCCGACACGGAACCCGAGCCACAGTCATAAATTTAGGAGAAGAATGCTACAAGGAACTCGCGGTCGCCGATTTCATCTGCACTTTTCGGGCGATTTTCATACCACCCGACAAAAATGGGCCGAAATCGGTATTTTCGAGCCAGACGATGGCTAGGGTTTGAAATCCTACATGCAACCCGAGACACAATCATAAATTTTGGAGAAGAATGCTACAAGGAACTGGCGGTCGTCGATTTCATCTGGACTTTTTAGGCGATTTTCGTACCACGCGACAAAAATGGGCCGAAATCGGTATTTTCATGCCAGACGATGGCTAGGGTTTGAAATCCGACACGGAACCCGAGCCACAGTCATAAATTTAGGAGAAGAATGCTACAAGAATCTCGCGGTCGTTGATTTCATCTGCACTTTTCGGGCGATTTTCGTACCACCCGACAAAAATTGGCCGAAAACGGTATTTTCGGGCCAGACGATGGCTAGGGTTTGAAATCCGACACGAAACCCGAGACACAGTCATAAATTTAGGAGAAGAATGCTACAAGAATCTCGCGGTCGTCGATTTGATCTGCACTTTTCGGGCGATTTTCGTACCACCCGACAAAAATTGGCCGAAAACAGTATTTTCGGGCCAGACGATGGCTAGGGTTTGAAATCCGACACAGAACCCGAGACTTGGTCATAAATTGAGGAGAAGAATGCTACAAGAATCTCGCGGTCGTCGATTTCATCTGCACTTTTCGGCGATTTTCGTACCACCCGACAAAAATGGGCCGAAATCGGTATTTTCGGGCCAGATGATGGCTAGGGTTTGAAATCCTACACGGAACCCGAGACACAGTCATAAATTTAGGAGAAGAATGCTACAAGGATCTCGCGGTCGTCGATTTCATCTGGACTTTTCGGGCGATTTTCGTACCACCCGACAAAAATGGGCCGAAATCAGTATTTTCGGGCTAGACGATGGCTAGGGTTTGAAATCTGACACGGAACCCGAGACACAGTCATAAATTTAGGAGAAGAATGCTACAAGGATCTCGCGGTCGTCGATTTCATCTGCACTTTTCGGGCGATTTTCATACCACCCGACAAAAATGGGCCGAAATCGGTATTTTCAGGCAAGACGATGGCTAGGGTTTGAAATCCGACACGGAACCCGAGACACAGTCATAAATTTTTGAGAAGAATGCGATAAGGATCTCGCGGTCGTCGATTTCATCTGGACTTTTCGGGCCATTTTCTTACCACCCGACAAAAATGGGCCGAAATCGGTATTTTCGGGCCAGACGATGGCTAGGGTTTGAAATCCGACACGGAACCCGAGACACAGTCATAAATTTAGGAGAAGAGTGCTACAATGATCTCGCGGTCGTCGATTTCATCTGCCCTTTTCGGGCGATTTTCGTACCACCCGACAAAAATGGGCCGAAATCGGTATTTTCGGGCCAGACGATGGCTAGGGTTTGAAATCCGACACGAAACCCGAGAGACAGTCATAAATTTAGGAGAAGAATGTTACAGGGATCTCGCGGTCGTCGATTTCATCTGCACTTTTCGGGCGATTTTCGTACCACCCAACAAAAATGGGCCAAAATCGGTATTTTCGGGCCAGACGATGGCTAGGGTTTGAAATCCTACATAGAACCCGAGACACAGTCATAAATTTTGGAGAAGAATGCTACAAGGAACTCGCGGTCGTCGATTTCGTCTGGACTTTTCGGGCAATTTTCGTACCACCCGACATAAATGAATCGAAATCGATATTTTCGGGCTAGACGATGGCTAGGGTTTGAAATCCGACACGGAACCCGAGACACATTCATAAATTTAGGAGAAGAATGCTACAAGGATCTCGTGGTCGTCGATTTCATCTGCACTTTTTGGGCGATTTTTGTACCACCCGACAAAAATGGGCCGAAATCGGTATTTTCGGGCCAGATGATGGATAGGGTTTGAAATCCGACACAGAACCCGAGACTTAGTCATAAATTGAGGAGAAGAATGCTACAAGAATCTCGCGGTCGTCGATTTCATCTGCACTTTTCGGCGATTTTCGTACCACCCGACAAAAATGGGCCGAAATCGGTATTTTCGGGCCAGATGATGGCTAGGGTTTGAAATCTGAAACGGAACCCGAGACACAGTCATAAATTTAGGAGAAGGATGCTACAAGGATCTCGCGGTCGTCGATTTCATCTGCACTTTTCGGGCGATTTTCGTACCACCCGACAAAAACGGGTCGAAATCGGTATTTTCGGGCAAGACGATGGCTAGGGTTTGAAATCCGACACGGAACCCGAGACACAGTCATAAATTTTGGAGAAGAATGCGATAAGGATCTCGCGGTCGTCGGTTTCATCTGGGCTTTTCGGGCGATTTTCGTACCACCCGACAAAAATGGGCCGAAATCGGTATTTTCGATCCAGACGATGGCTAGGGTTTGAAATCCGACACGCAACCCGAGACACAGTCATAAATTGAGGAGAAGAATGCTACAAGGATCTCGGGGTCGTCGATTTCATCTGCACTTTTCGGGCGATTTTAATACCACCCGACAAAAATGGGCCGAAATTGGTATTTTCGGGCCAGACGATGGCTAGGGTTTGAAATCCGACACGGAACCCGAGACACAGTCATAAATTTTGGAGAAGAATGCTACAAGGATCTCGCGGTCGTCGATTTCATCTGGACTTTTCGGGCGATTTTCGTACCACCCGACAAAAATGTGCCGAAATCGGTATTTTCGGGCCAGACGATGGCTAGGGTTTGAAATCCGACACGGAACCCGAGACACAGTCATAAATTTAGGAGAAGAATGCTACAAGGATCTCGCGGTCGTCGATTTCATCTGGACTTTTCGGGCCATTTTCGTACCACCCGACAAAAATGAATCGAAATCGATATTTTCGGGCCAAACGATGGCTAGGGTTTGAAATCCGACACGGAACCCGAGACACATTCATAAATTTAGGAGAAGAATGCTACAAGGATCTCGCGGTCGTCGATTTCATCTGCACTTTTTGGGCGATTTTTGTACCACCCGACAAAAATGGGCCGAAATCGGTATTTTCGGGCCAGACGATGGCTAGGGTTTGAAATCCGACAAGAAACCCGAGACATAGTCATAAATTGAGGAGAAGAATGCTACAAGGATCTCGCAGTCGTCGATTTCATCTGCACTTTTCGGGCGATTTTCGTACCACCCGACAAAAATGGGCCGAAATTGGTATTTTCGAGCCAGACGATGGCTAGGGTTTTAAATCCGACATGGAACCCGAGACACAGTCATAAATTTAGAAGAAGAATGCTACAAGGATCTCGCGGTCGTCGATTTCATCTGCACTTTTCGGGCGATTTTCGTACCACCCGACAAAAATGGGCCGAAATCGGTATTTTCGGGCCAGACGATGGCTAGGGTTTGAAATCCGACACGGAACCCGAGACACATTCATAAATTTAGAAGAAGAATGCTACAAGGATCTCACGGTCGTCGATTTCATCTGCACTTTTCAGGCGATTTTCGTACACCCTGACAAAAATGCGCCGAAATCGGTATTTTCGGGCCAAACGATGGCTAGGGTTTGAAATCTGACACGGAACCCGAGACACAGTCATAAATTGAGGAGAAGAATGCTACAAGGATCTCGCGGTCGTCGATTTCATCTGCACTTTTCGGGCGATTTTCGTACCACCCGACAAAAATGGGCCGAAATCGGTATTTTCGGGCCAGACGATGGGTAGGGTTTGAAATCCGACACGGAACCCGAGACACAGTCATAAATTTAGGAGAAGAATGCTACAAGGATCTCGCGGTCGTCGATTTCATCTGGACTTTTCGGGCGATTTTCGTACCACCCGACAAAAATGGTCCGAAATCGGTATTTTCGGGCTAGACGATGGCTAGGGTTTGAAGTCTGACACGGAACCCGTGAGACAGTCATAAATTTAGGAGAAGAATGCTACAAGGATCTTGCGGTCCTCGATTTCATCTGGACTTTTCGGGCGATTTTCGTACCACCCGACAAAAATGGGCCGAAATCGGTATTTTCAGGCCAGACGCTTGCTATTGTTTGAAATCTGACACGGAACCCGAGACACAGTCATAAATTTAGGAGAAGAATGCTACAAGGATCTCGCTGTCGTCGATTTCATCTAGAATTTTCGGGCGATTTTCGTACCACCCTACAAAAATGGGCCGAAATCGGTATTTTCGGGCCAGGCGATGGCTAGGGTTTGAAATTTGACATGGAACCTGAGACACAATCATAAATTTAGGAGAAGAATGCTACAAGGATCTCACGGTCGTCGATTTCATCTGGACTTTTCGGGCGATTTTCGTACCACCTGACAAAAATGTGCCGAAATTGGTATTTTCGGGCCAAAAGATGGCTAGGGTTTGAAATCCGACATGGAACCCGAGACACAGTCATAAATTGAGGAGAAGAATGCTATAAGGATCTCGCGGTCGTCGATTTCATCTGCACTTTTCGGGCGATTTTCGTACCACCCGACAAAAATGGGCCGAAATCGGTATTTTCGGGCCAAACGATGGCTAGGGTTTGAAATCCGACACGGAACCCGAGACACAATCATAAATTTAGGAGAAGAATGCTACAAGGATCTCGCGGTCGTCGATTTCATCTGGACTTTTCGGGCAATTTTCGTACCACCCGACAAAAATAAGCCAAAATCGGTATTTTCGGGCCAAACGATGGCTAGGGTTTGAAATCCGACACGGAACCCGAGACACATTCATAAATTTAGGAGAAGAATGCTACAAGGATCTCGCGGTCATCGATTTCATCTGCACTTTCCGGGCAATTTTCGTTCCACCCGACAAAAATGGGCCGAAATCGGTATTTTCGGGCCAAACGATGGCTAGGGTTTGAAATCCGACACGGAACCCGAGACACATTCATAAATTTAGGAGAAGAATGCTACAAGGATCTCGCGGTCGTCGATTTCATCTGCACTTTTTGGGCGATTTTTGTACCACCCGACAAAAATGGGCCGAAATCGGTATTTTCGGGCCAGACGATGGCTAGGGTTTGAAATCCGACAAGAAACCCGAGACATAGTCATAAATTGAGGAGAAGAATGCTACAAGGATCTCGCGGTCGTCGATTTCATCTGCACTTTTCGGGCGATTTTCGTACCACCCGACAAAAATGGGCCGAAATTGGTATTTTCGAGCCAGACGATGGCTAGGGTTTTAAATCCGACATGGAACCCGAGACACAGTCATAAATTTAGAAGAAGAATGCTACAAGGATCTCGCGGTCGTCGATTTCATCTGCACTTTTCGGGCGATTTTCGTACCACCCGACAAAAATGGGCCGAAATCGGTATTTTCGGGCCAGACGATGGCTAGGGTTTGAAATCCGACAAGAAACCCGAGACATAGTCATAAATTGAGGAGAAGAATGCTACAAGGATCTCGCGGTCGTCGATTTCATCTGCACTTTTCGGGCGATTTTCGTACCACCCGACAAAAATGGGCCGAAATCGGTATTTTCGAGCCAGACGATGGCTAGGGTTTTTAATCCGACACGGAACCCGAGACACAATCATAAATTTAGAAGAAAAATGCTACAAGGATCTCGCGGTCGTCGATTTCATCTGCACTTTTCGGGCGATTTTCGTACCACCCGACAAAAATGGGCCAAAATCGGTATTTTCGGGCCAGACGATGGCTAGGGTTTGAAATCCTACACGCAACCCGAGACACAGTCATAAATTTTGGAGAAGAATGCTACAAGGAACTCGCGGTCGTCGATTTCATCTGGACTTTTTAGGCGATTTTCGTACCATGCGACAAAAATGGGCCGAAATCGGTATTTTCATGCCAGACGATGGCTAGGGTTTGAAATCCGACACGGAACCCGAGCCACAGTCATAAATTTAGGAGAAGAATGCTACAAGAATCTCGCGGTCGTTGATTTAATCTGCACTTTTCGGGCGATTTTCGTACCACCCGACAAAAATGGGCCGAAAACGGTATTTTTGGGCCAGACGATGGCTAGGGTTTGAAATCCGACACGATACCGGAGACACAGTCATAAATTTAGGAGAAGAATGCTACAAGGATCTCGCGGTCGTCGATTTCATCTGCACTTTTCGGGCGATTTTCGTACCACCCGACAAAAATGGGCCGAAAACGGTATTTTCGGGCCAAACGATGGCTAGGGTTTGAAATCCGACACGAAACCCGAGACACAGTCATAAATTTAGGAGAAGAATGCTACATGAATCTCGCGGTCGTCGATTTCATCTGCACTTTTCGGGCGATTTTCGTACCACCCGACAAAAATGGGCCGAAATCGGTATTTTCGGGCCAAACGATGGCTAGGGTTTGAAATCCGACACGTAACCCGAGACACAGTCATAAATTGAGGAGAAGAATGCTACAAGGATCTCGCGGTCGTCGATTTCATCTGCACTTTTCGGGCGATTTTCGTACCACCCGACAAAAATGGGCCGAAATCGGTATTTTCGGGCCAGATGATGGCTAGGGTTTGAAATCCGACACGGAACACGAGACACAGTCATAAATTGAGGAGAAGAATGCTATAAGGATCTCGCAGTCGTCGATTTCATCTGCACTTTTCGGGCGATTTTTGTACCACCCGACAAAAATGGGCCGAAATCGGTATTTTCGGGCCAAACGATGGCAAGGGTTTGAAATCCGACACGAAACCCGAGACACAGTCATAAATTTAGGAGAAGAATGCTACAAGAATCTCGCGGTCGTCGATTTCATCTGCACTTTTCGGGCGATTTTCGTACCACCCGACAAAAATGGGCTGAAATTGGTATTTTCGGGCCAGACGATGGCTAGGGTTTGAAATCCGACACGGAACCCGAGACACAGTCATAAATTGAGGAGAAGAATGCTACAAGGATCTCGCGGTCGTCGATTTCATCTGCACTTTTCGGGCGATTTTCGTACCACCCGACAAAAATGGGCCGAAATTGGTATTTTCGGGCCAGACGATGGCTAGGGTTTGAAATCCGACACGGAACCCGAGACACAGTCATAAATTTTGGAGAAGAATGCTACAAGGATCTCGCGGTCGTCGATTTCATCTGGACTTTTCGGGCCATTTTCGTACCACCCAACAAAAATGGGCCAAAATCGGTATTTTCGGGCCAGACGATGGCTAGGGTTTGAAATCCGACACGGAACCCGAGACACAGTCATAAATTTAGGAGAAGAATGCTACAAGAATCTCGCGGTCGTCGATTTCATCTGCACTTTTCAGGCGATTTTCGTACCACCCGACAAAAATGGGCCGAAATCGGTATTTTCGGGCCAGACGATGGCTAGGGTTTGAAATCCGACACGAAACCCGAGACACAGTCATAAATTGAGGAGAAGAATGCTACAAGGATCTCGCGGTCGTCGATTTCATCTGCACTTTTCGGGCGATTTTCGTACCACCCGACAAAAATGGGCCGAAATCGGTATTTTCGGGCGAGACGATGGCTAGGGTTTGAAATCCGACACGGAACCCGAGACACATTCATAAATTTAGGAGAAGAATGCTACAAGGATCTCGCGGTCGTCGATTTCATCTGGACTTTTCGGGCGATTTTCGTACCACCCGACAAAAATGGGCCGAAATCGGTATTTTCGGGCTAGACGATGGCTAGGGTTTGAAACCCGACACGGAACCCGAGACACAGTCATAAATTTAGGAGAAGAATGCTACAAGGATCTCGCGGTCGTCGATTTCATCTGCACTTTTCGGGCGATTTTCGTACCACCCGACAAAAATGGGCCGAAATCGGTATTTTCAGGCAAGACGATGGCTAGGGTTTGAAATCCGACACGGAACCCGAGACACAGTCATAAATTTTGGAGAAGAATGCTATAAGGATCTCGCGGTCGTCGATTTCATCTGCACTTTTTGGGCGATTTTCGTACCACCCGAAAAAAATGGGCCGAAATCGGTATTTTCGGGCCAGACGATGGCTAGGGTTTGAAATCCGACACGAAACCCGAGACACAGTCATAAATTTAGGAGAAGAATGCTAAAAGTATCTCGCGGTCGTCGATTACATCTGCACTTTTCGGGCGATTTTCGTACCACCCGACAAAAATGGGCCGAAATCGGTATTTTCGATCCAGACGATGGCTAGGGTTTGAAATCCGACACGGAACCCGAGACACAGTCATAAATTGAGGAGAAGAATGCTACAAGGATCTCGCGGTCGTCGATTTCATCTGCACTTTTCGGGCGATTTTCATACCACCCGACAAAAATGGGCCGAAATTGGTATTTTCGGGCCAGACGATGGCTAGGGTTTGAAATCCGACACGGAACCCGAGACACAGTCATAAATTTAGGAGAAGAATGCTACAAGGATCTCGCGGTCGTCGATTTCATCTGGACTTTTCGGGCCATTTTCGTACCACCCGACAAAAATGAATCGAAATCGATATTTTCGGGCCAAACGATGGCTAGGGTTTGAAATCCGACACGGAACCCGAGACACATTCATAAATTTAGGAGAAGAATGCTACAAGGATCTCGCGGTCGTCGATTTCATCTGCACTTTTTGGGCGATTTTTGTACCACCCGACAAAAATGGGCCGAAATCGGTATTTTCGGGCCAGACGATGGCTAGGGTTTGAAATCCGACAAGAAACCCGAGACATAGTCATAAATTGAGGAGAAGAATGCTACAAGGATCTCGCGGTCGTCGATTTCATCTGCACTTGTCGGCGATTTTCATACCACCCGACTAAAATGGGCCGAAATTGGTATTTTCGGGCCAGACGATGGCTAGGGTTTGAAATCCGACACGGAACCCGAGACACAGTCATAAATTTTGGAGAAGAATGCTACAAGGATCTCGCGGCCGTCGATTTCATCTGGACTTTTCGGGCCATTTTCGTACCACCCGACAAAAATGAATCGAAATCGATATTTTCGGGCCAAACGATGGCTAGGGTTTGAAATCCGACACGGAACCCGAGACACAGTCATAAATTTTGGAGAAGAATGCGATAAGGATCTCGCGGTCGTCGGTTTCATCTGGACTTTTCGGGCGATTTTCGTACCACCCGACAAAAATGGGCCGAAATCGGTATTTTCGATCCAAATTTGAAATCCGACACGGAACCCGAGACACAGTCATAAATTGAGGAGAAGAATGCTACAAGGATCTCGGGGTCGTCGATTTCATCTGCACTTTTCGGGCGATTTTCGTACCACCCGACAAAAATGGGCCGAAATTGGTATTTTCGAGCCAGACGATGGCTAGGGTTTGAAATCCGACACGGAACCCGAGACACAGTCATAAATTTAGAAGAAGAATGCTACAAGGATCTCGCGGTCGTCGATTTCATCTGGACTTTTCGGGCCATTTTCGTACCACCCGACAAAAATGAATCGAAATCGATATTTTCGGGCCAGACGATGGCTAGGGTTTGAAATCCTACACGCAACCCGAGACACAGTCATAAATTTTGGAGAAGAATGCTACAAGGAACTCGCGATCGTCGATTTCATATGGACTTTTAAGGCGATTTTCGTACCACGCGACAAAAATGGGCTGAAATCGGTATTTTCATGCCAGACGATGGCTAGGGTTTGAAATCCGACACGGAACCCGAGACACAGTTATAAATTTTGGAGAAGAATGCTACAAGGATCTCGCGGTCGTCGATTTCATCTGGACTTTTCGGGCCATTTTCGTACCACCCGACAAAAATGAATCGAAATCGATATTTTCGGGCCAGACGATGGCTAGGGTTTGAAATCCGACACGGAACCCGAGACACATTCATAAATTTAGGAGAAGAATGCTACAAGGATCTCGCGGTCGTCGATTTCATCTGCACTTTTTGGGCGATTTTTGTACCACCCGACAAAAATGGGCCGAAATCGGTATTTTCGGGCCAGACGATGGCTAGGGTTTGAAATCCGACAAGAAACCCGAGACATAGTCATAAATTGAGGAGAAGAATGCTACAAGGATCTCGCGGTCGTCGATTTCATCTGCACTTGTCGGCGATTTTCATACCACCCGACTAAAATGGGCCGAAATTGGTATTTTCGGGCCAGACGATGGCTAGGGTTTGAAATCCGACACGGAACCCGAGACACAGTCATAAATTTTGGAGAAGAATGCTACAAGGATCTCGCGGCCGTCGATTTCATCTGGACTTTTCGGGCCATTTTCGTACCACCCGACAAAAATGAATCGAAATCGATATTTTCGGGCCAAACGATGGCTAGGGTTTGAAATCCGACACGGAACCCGAGACACAGTCATAAATTTTGGAGAAGAATGCGATAAGGATCTCGCGGTCGTCGGTTTCATCTGGACTTTTCGGGCGATTTTCGTACCACCCGACAAAAATG
>JBBPBP010009777.1:16107608-16127907 GCA_037974735.1 Cicer chorassanicum
TTTGTTACATCTTCGACTTGATCTCTAGTTACCACTACCTTATGTGTAAAGACATCATACTAGTTTTGGCCTCTTGACATTCACATATCTTGTGCCCCAACATATGATTATCATAAAAATGCATTTTGACAAAAAGATTCATAACTCAAGAAATTAGTTTAGACGATGATATTTAGTGAAAAAATCTATGGTACAAAAAAAAGAATGATTCATAGGAAGAGAAGAAGATTAGGTGATCTCATATGGGTAAATGACCCAATTTATTAGTAGTATTTCATAAAAGAAGTGTGCTAATAAATCATAACATAATGTGAATCACGTTATTAACCCAGTTTGGAGGATATGATTTGCCCCAATTTATCTTCGAAACCTTTCAGAATATATTGCTTTGACTTTGATCTGTGTAAGCCATATTATTTGCTCATTTTCTTTTATTCTCAAGCTAGTGAACTTCTTCATTCCTTTTTTTTTGTGGGCATCATTTTTTCCTGGGTCGCCCTTCTGGGTTTTTTTGACCTAACAGGTCTTAATTCATTTTCGTCTAAGCCGCATCTTCAAGTTTTTGACCTAGCAGGTCTTTATTCGAATTTATATCCTAACTTTTTCCAGGGTTGTCCTTTTGGATTTTCAACCAAGTGGGTCTTTATTCATTTTTGTACCCTAATTTTTGCTTAGGTTGCCCTTTCAGGTTTTCAACCTAACGGGTATTTATTATTTTTTTGTACCCTAATTTTTTCCTAGGTCGCCCTTTCAGGTTTTCAACCTAGCGGGTATTTATTATTATTATTTTATTTTTTTATACCCTAATTTTTGCCTAGGCCGTCCTTTTGGATTTTCAACCTAGCGGGTCTTCATTTAGATGTAATACTTTTTGAAGCATCAATGTGTGCAAGTAGTGATAAGTCTTCTCGATCCATATTGGGGTGGATCAGAGCCACACTTAAATGTATTTTTTTTTATGGTACTTGGGCTCATATAGTTGGGAGTTCACTTGTCATGCTAGTCCTTTTAGATATGTGAAATCTTCTTGAGCGCTAATTCTTTCTTTTGAAGCTCTGAAGTTCATGTTCTTCTTTTAAGATCTTTTGAAATAATTGTCCTTGACATGAGGTAGTCAAAAAATTTCTTGAATTGAATTCAGATCATTACTCTTGATAAGGGGATTTTTTTTTGAATGGGTTGCACTGCCTTTATTCTATACAATAAGGAACAAAGGGGTGCCCCAGTTATAGTTTGATACTTAGGGAGGGTATTCCACGGTTACGAGGTAATATTTGGTATCAGAGCTTTCCATCTAGCTTTTCTTATACGTTTGATAATCAGCAGGATAGTCGTGACTTTCATTCTTGTGAGTGACTATTCTTCATCATGACTTACTTTGAACATTGAAGATAAAACAACTAGAATACCAACAACTTGATTATATTGTTGAGGGTCATGATAGAAAATGACTTTTTAGACATTTGTCTAATATGTACATATAAATGATCATATTCTTATCCCAAATTTTACATTCTTGATTAAACTGATTGATGATTAGGTCAAATCCCCATATGCTTTCAGCATTTCACTTTTGATTTGTAGGTGGCTAGAATAGTCATGGTACAAACTTCAAATTCCTCCACGTGATTGGTATATTCAAAGCACAATTAGATAATGATAAAGATAAAACGACCTTTCTATGACGTTAATTGCATGTCTCAACATATTGAGGTCCATCCAAATAAGGGATTTTATTTTTATCGTTCTCATCCCCTTCAGTGGAATTAATAGCATGACTGAAATTATGTAATGAAATCTTAGCAAACTTATTTATAAATGAACTACTTCCAAATATGTATGATACATGGTTAGAATAAAAGAAAGGCATATAATGTTGGGTAAGAAATCGTTAAATATATGAGGGGTAGAAAGGAAGAGAAAACAAAATGCATTTATTGATATTCATAATATTAAGGAACCAAGAATGTGTCAATATAATAAAGTATCATAAGACTTTATACTTAGCAATATTACAGTGCTTTAGAATCAAATTGAGAGAACTTGATAATATCTTCATTGTTGACTTTGCCCCTTGGATAAACTCAGAAACTATATGCAACCTCGTCAATGTCTTCAACATAATGTCTAGTAGAGGTTTTTTTCAAATGTCCTTAAAGGTTCATACAAGATTTGACATTTTTCTTTAGATTGATGTATTTTTTCATGGCATCAAAGTAATAAGCTATAGTGATTAAAGTTCAACATAGACGACCCAACTTCTAGAGGTTCACCTGTGGCGAAAAACCAAAAAAAAAAATATGTCCATGACCCAGAAGTAGAGGGTGGAGGATAAAGATGAATCTCATCAGTATCAGGTTCAAATCTTGTGGACAAGTGACTTGTGGTTGACCAAAAAGTAGACTAAAAGGTAAAAATTGTTAGACTTATGAAATCAAGGGGTAAACATGAGTTCTTCGTGATATACTTTTTTCCATGAAGGGTTCCCATGATTTCAAGTATTGATGGTTTGTAATATTTCCAAGCTTTTAGCCATAGGGTCTTTCAGTTGATTCAGATAATCTTTGTATGTTTCAATTCATCCATGATTTTAGCCCGAGAACATGTTCGGTAGGGGTATCATGATACTTTTTTTTTCATTCTTTTTTTTGCTTATTTTTTTTTGCTTTCTTTTTTTTTTGCTTTTTTTATTTTATTTTTTTCTTGAAGGAAAATGTTATGAGAATGTAAAAAAAAAATGAATGAATGATTGTGCATTTAAGTGAAACATTTGACTACCTCCTAATATGCAATTAATTTTTTCTTAAAAAATGAGGAGAAAAAGAAAAACAACATGTTGTAAAATGAAATAAAAGATGAAACATGCATGATTATGCAATGCATTATGATGAATATGGGATATAGATAGGGTAGGTTTTTTTCATGTATACATGTGTCCTACATGGTTCTTTTTTATTTGATGGTTTTTTTTTTTGTAATGTGAACCTTTACTATGGGTGGCTCTATAGTTCTAAATTGGCTCCTAGAGCACACAACTCAATTCTAAAATATTAAACCAATTAATAGGTAAACTATTAAAATGGAAATATTCTAGAAAAGGTCAACTCTAGGTGAGACTTTCATGACAACCAAACAGGATGTACATCCAGAAGATTATCATTACACAGTCTCTAACTTATCTTAGGTTGCACTCAGCCCGGGTATAGAGCCCACTCATAAGTGTGTGTCGTGTTAGGGTAGTGTATAGTAAAATAAATAAAATTAAAATTAAAAAAAAAATATATTCACAATGAAAATAAATTAACAAGACATATATAATTATATTAACAATATATCAAAACAAATAAAACAATTGGGGTAATATAAATAAAATAATAAATAATCATATACAATTAATTAAATTGGGCTTGACTCTCGAAAGTCCCCAGCGGAGTCGCCAGCTGTCGCGTCCAGTTTTTTTTCGCGAAAAAGGAGTCGCCACCAATTTTATTTTATTCAAAGGAAAAATTGGATAAAACCTAAAATAATTATTTTTGAACCAAAAATTCGGATTCGGGAGTCGATTACGAGTAGGGAAGGTATTAGCACCCTACAACGTCCGTTAAACGGTTACCCTATAATTAATTGTATACAAACTATTTATTTATTTATTCATTTATTTTTACCCCAAAAAGAATAATAAAAAAAATAAATAAATTATTTACATTAATAAAAGAAGGAAAAATATTTTTTTATTAATTTGGTTTGACAAGGAAAAAACCTTGCTCCTACGTATCCCCAGGTGCAATAGGGAAATCAAAACACACGTAGTTCTTGGGTAGAAAATATTTATGTGTTGACTGATTTTATTATTAATTTTACTTTATATATATAAATATCAAAATAAATTAACAACATAATAGTGATAATAATAATAGTAATAACGGTAATATTGATAATGATAATAATAATAATAATAATAATAATAATAATAATAATAATAATAATAATAATAATAATAATAATAGGAGTGATGTGTTGTATATTGATTTGTGTATCGTTTTATTTTAAGGAAACACTTTTGTTACTTTTTTACTTTTACAAATTGTAAAGGATAAAAATTCAAGAGCAAATTCGCGAGTTGGCGGCGCATATGTAGCGCGGACCGGCGGCGATAATAACAAAAAAAAAAGTTTAAAATACAAGAAACAAAACAAAATAAAGATAAGATATCACGAATTTGATAAAGAAATAAACGATTATACAACAATCGATTTTATTCTTATTAGTTAATTCCAAAACTTGATCATGAAACCGAAAAAAAATTCTTGTTTATATCATATGTGCATAGAATAGTAAAAAAACTCTATAACAACAATAATGTCAAAAAAATAGATGAGGAGAAAAAAAGAAAAAGAAAGTGTTTACCGCACTATAGAGGTTTATTATTAGTTTCTGGTTCCAATCCCTCTTCTCTATTTTTCTGCCTATTATCCTCTCTTCTCTTTTGTTTTTTTTGGTGCTCTCAATTGTGCTCCAAATAGTACTCCATCGTCTCCCCTGGTATACTCTTACTATCGATTATTTATAGGCCTTTCGGGGTAGGTTACAAAAGACAAGGGAATAATTGCCAATTGATCACCATTTTATTACTATTAATCTCTTTCTTTGTGGTTTCTTTTCTTTCAATTGATTATCATTATACCGATTTTTATGACCATCAATCCATTCAATTGATCCTCATTATACCGATTTTTATGACCATCAATCCATTTCTTTTCAGTTTCTTTCATACAATTATGTATATTTATTTTTTTATTTATTATTTTTTTATATATTTTTATATATATATTTTTTTTATTTTTCTATTTTTTAGAAAAGAATCTAAACAAGAATTAGAGGCAAAAAACTAGGAACAAATGTGATTGTTTAAAGTTTAAAGCTCTAATTATTTATTTTTATTTTTATATTTCTATACATTTATTATTATTATTTCCCTATTTTTTTTAATAAAAAGTAAAAATAAATAAATAGATAAATAAATAACAAGCGGACAAAATTTGGTGTCAACACGTACCACCCGACAAAAATGGGCCGAAATCGGTATTTTCGATCCAGACAATGGCTAGGGTTTGAAATCTGACACGGAACCCGAGACACAGTCATAAATTGAGGAGAAGAATGCTACAAGGATCTCGCGGTCGTCGATTTCATCTGCACTTTTCGGGCGATTTTCATACCACCCGACAAAAATGGGCCGAAATCGGTATTTTCGGGCCAGACGATGGCTAGGGTTTGAAATCCGACACGAAACCCGAGACACAGTCATAAATTTTGGAGAAGAATGCTACAAGGATCTCGCGGTCGTCGATTTCATCTGGACTTTTCGGGCCATTTTCGTACCACCCGACATAAATGAATCGAAATCGATATTTTCGGGCCAGACGATGGCTAGGGTTTGAAATCCGACACGGAACCCGAGACACATTCATAAATTTAGGAGAAGAATGCTACAAGGATCTCGCGGTCGTCGATTTCATCTGCACTTTTTGGGCGATTTTCGTACCACCCGACAAAAATGGGCCGAAATCGGTATTTTCGGGCCAGACGATGGCTAGGGTTTGAAATCCGACACGGAACCCGAGACACAGTCATAAATTTAGGAGAAGAATGCTACAAGTATCTCGCGGTCGTCGATTACATCTGCACATTTCGGGTGATTTTCGTACCACCCGACAAAAATGGGCCGAAATCGGTATTTTCGGGCCAGACGATGGCTAGGGTTTGAAATCCGACACGGAACCCGAGACACAGTCATAAATTGAGGAAAAGAATGCTATAAGGATCTCGCGGTCGTCAATTTCATCTGCTTTTTTCGGGCGATTTTCGTACCACCCGACAAAAATGGGCCGAAATCGGTATTTTCGGGCCAGACGATGGCTAGGGTTTGAAATCCGACACGGAACCCGAGACAGAGTCATAAATTTTGGAGAAGAATGCTACAAGGATCTCGCGGTCGTCGATTTCATCTGGACTTTTCGGGCAATTTTCGTACCACTAGACAAAAATGGGCTGAAATCGGTATTTTCGGGCCAGACGATGGCTAGGGTTTGAAATCCTACAAGGAACCCGAGACACAGTCATAAATTTAGGAGAAGAATGCTACAAGGATCTCGCGGTCGTCGATTTCATCTGGACTTTTCGGGCGATTTTCGTACCACCCGACAAAAATGGGCCGAAATCGGTATTTTTGGGCCAGACGATGGCTAGCGTTTGAAATCTGACACGCAACAGGAGACAGAGTCATAAATTTAGGTGAAGAATGCTAAAAGGATCTCGCGGTCGTCGATTTCATCTGGACTTTTCAGGCGATTTTCGTACCACCCGACAAAAATGGGCCGAAATCGGTATTTTTCGGGCCAGACGATGGCTAGGGTTTGAAATACGACACGGAACTCGAGACACAGTCATAAATTTAGGAGAAGAATGCTACAAGGATCTCGCGGTCGTCGATTTCATCTGGACTTTTCGGGCGATTTTCGTACCACCCGACAAAAATGGGCCGAAATCGGTATTTTTCGGCCTAGACGATGGCTAGGGTTTGAAATACGACACGGAACCCGAGACACAGTCATAAATTTAGGAGAAGAATGCTACAAGGATCTCGCGGTCGTCGATTTCATCTGCACTTTTCGGGCGATTTTCGTACCACCCGACAAAAATGGGCCGAAATCGGTATTTTCAGGCAAGACGATGGCTAGGGTTTGAAATCCGACACGGAACCCGAGACACAGTCATAAATTTTGGAGAAGAATGCTATAAGGATCTCGCGGTCGTCGATTTCATCTGCACTTTTTGGGCGATTTTCGTACCACCCGAAAAAAATGGGCCGAAATCGGTATTTTCGGGCCAGACGATGGCTAGGGTTTGAAATCCGACACGAAACCCGAGACACAGTCATAAATTTAGGAGAAGAATGCTACAAGTATCTCGCGGTCGTCGATTACATCTGCACTTTTCAGGCGATTTTCGTACCACCCGACAAAAATGGGCCGAAATCGGTATTTTCGATCCAGACGATTGCTAGGGTTTGAAATACGACACGGAACCCGAGACACAGTCATAAATTGAGGAGAAGAATGCTACAAGGATCTCGCGGTCGTCGATTTCATCTGCACTTTTCGGGCGATTTTCGTACCACCCGACAAAAATGGGCCAAAATCGGTATTTTCGGGCCAGACGATGGCTAGGGTTTGAAATCCTACACGGAACCCGAGACACAGTCATAAATTTTGGAGAAGAATGCTACAAGGAACTCGCGGTCGTCGATTTCATCTGGACTTTTTAGGCGATTTTCGTACCACTCGACAAAAATGGGCCGAAATCGGTATTTTCGGGCCAGACGATGGCTAGGGTTTGAAATCCGACACGGAACCCGAGCCACAGTCATAAATTTAGGAGAAGAATGCTACAAGGATCTCGCGGTCGTCGATTTCATCTGCACTTTTCGGGCGATTTTCGTACCACCCGACAAAAATGGGCCGAAATCGGTATTTTCGGGCCAGACGATGGCAAGGGTTTGAAATCCGACATGGAACCCGAGACACAGTCATAAATTTAGGAGAAGAATGCTACAAGGATCTCGCGGTCGTCGATTTCATCTGCACTTTTCGGGCGATTTTCGTACCACCCGACAAAAATGGGCCGAAATCGGTATTTTCGAGCCAGACGATGGCTAGGGTTTGAAATCCGACACGGAACCCGAGACACAGTCATAAATTGAGGAGAAGAATGCTACAAGGATCTCGCGGTCGTCGATTTCATCTGCACTTTTCGGGCGATTTTCGTACCACCCGACAAAAATGGGCCAAAATCGGTATTTTCGGGCCAGACGATGGCTAGGGTTTGAAATCCTACACGCAACCCGAGACACAGTCATAAATTTTGGAGAAGAATGCTACAAGGAACTCGCGGTCGTGGATTTCATCTGGACTTTTTAGGCGATTTTCGTACCACGCGACAAAAATGGGAAAAAATCGGTATTTTCATGCCAGACGATGGCTAGGGTTTGAAATCCGACACAGAACCCGAGCCACAGTCATAAATTTAGGAGAAGAATGCTACAAGAATCTCGCGGTCGTTGATTTCATTTGCACTTTTCGGGCGATTTTCGTACCACCCGACAAAAATGGGCCGAAAACGGTATTTTCGGGTTAGACGATGGCTAGGGTTTGAAATCCGACACAGAACCCGAGACTTATTCATAAATTGAGGAGAAGAATGCTACAAGAATCTCGCGGTCGTCGATTTCATCTGCACTTTTCGGGCGATTTTCGTACCACCCGACAAAAATTGGCCGAAAACAGTATTTTCGGGCCAGACGATGGCTAGGGTTTGAAATCCGACACGGAACCCGAGACACAGTCATAAATTTAGGAGAAGAATGCTACAAGGATCTCGCGGTCGTCGATTTCATCTGCACTTTTCGGGCGATTTTCGTACCACCCGACAAAAATGGGCCGAAATAGGTATTTTCGGGCCAGACGATGGCTAGGGTTTGAAATCCGACACGGAACCCGAGACACAGTCATAAATTTAGGAGAAGAATGCTACAAGGATCTCGCGATCGTCGATTTCATCTACACTTTTTGGGCGATTTTCGTACCACCCGATAAAAATGGGCCGAAATCAGTATTTTCGGGCCAGACGATGGCTAGGGTTTGAAATCCGACACAGAACCCGAGACACAGTCATAAATTTAGGAAAAAATGCTACAAGGATCTCGCGGTCGTCGATTTCATCTGCACTTTTCGGGCGATTTTCGTACCACCCGACAAAAATGGGCCGAAATCGGTATTTTCGGGCCAGACGATGGCTAGGGTTTGAAATCCGACACGGAACCTGAGACACAATCATAAATTTAGGAGAAGAATGCTACAAGGATCTCGCGGTCGTCGATTTCATCTGCACTTTTCGGGCGATTTTCATACCACCCGACAAAAATGGGCCGAAATCGGTATTTTCGGGCCAGACGATGGCTAGGGTTTGAAATCCGACACGGAACCCGAGACACATTCATAAATTTAGGAGAAGAATGCTACAAGGATCTCGCGGTCGTCGATTTCATCTGCACTTTTCTGGCAATTTTCGTTCCACCCGACAAAAATGGGCCGAAATCGGTATTTTCGGGCCAAACGATGGCTAGGGTTTGAAATCCGACACGGAACCCGAGACACATTCATAAATTTAGGAGAAGAATGCTACAAGGATCTCGCGGTCGTCGATTTCATCTGCACTTTTTGGGCGATTTTTGTACCACCCGACAAAAATGGGCCGAAATCGGTATTTTCGGGCCAGACGATGGCTAGGGTTTGAAATCCGACAAGAAACCCGAGACATAGTCATAAATTGAGGAGAAGAATGCTACAAGGATCTCGCGGTCGTCGATTTCATCTGCACTTTTCGGGCGATTTTCGTACCACCCGACAAAAATGGGCCGAAATCGGTATTTTCGAGCCAGACGATGGCTAGGATTTTAAATACGACACGGAACCCGAGACTCAGTCATAAATTTAAAAGAAGAATGCTACAAGGATCTCGCGGTCGTCGATTTCATCTGCACTTTTCGGGCGATTTTCGTACCTCCCGACAAAAATGGGCCAAAATCGGTATTTTCGGGCCAGACGATGGCTAGGGTTTGAAATCCTACACGCAACCCGAGACACAGTCATAAATTTTGAAGAAGAATGCTACAAGGAACTCGCGGTCGTCGATTTCATCTGGACTTTTTAGGCGATTTTCGTACCACGCGATAAAAATGGGCCTAAATCGGTATTTTCATGCCAGACGATGGCTAGGGTTTGAAATCCGACACGGAACCCGAGCCACAGTCATAAATTTAGGAGAAGAATGCTACAAGAATCTCGCGGTCGTTGATTTCATCTGCACTTTTCGGGCGATTTTCGTACCACCCGACAAAAATGGGCCGAAAACGGTATTTTCGGGCCAGACGATGGCTAGGGTTTGAAATCCGACACGAAACCCGAGACACAGTCATAAATTTAGGAGAAGAATGCTACAAGAATCTCGCGGTCGACGATTTGATCTGCACTTTTCGGGCGATTTTCGTACCACCCGACAAAAATGGGCCGAAATCGGTATTTTCAGGCAAGACGATGGCTAGGGTTTGAAATCCGACACGGAACCCGAGACACAGTCATAAATTTTGGAGAAGAATGCGATAAGGATCTCGCGGTCGTCGATTTCATCTGGACTTTTCGGGCCATTTTCTTATTACCCGACAAAAATGGGCCGAAATCGGTATTTTCGGGCCAGACGATGGCTAGGGTTTGAAATCCGACACGGAACCCGAGACACAGTCATAAATTTAGGAGAAGAATGCTACAAGTATCTCGCGGTCGTCGATTACATCTGCACATTTCGGGTGATTTTCGTACCACCCGACAAAAATGGGCCGAAATCGGTATTTTCGGGCCAGACGATGGCTAGGGTTTGAAATCCGACACGGAACCCGAGACACAGTCATAAATTGAGGAAAAGAATGCTATAAGGATCTCGCGGTCGTCAATTTCATCTGCTTTTTTCGGGCGATTTTCGTACCACCCGACAAAAATGGGCCGAAATCGGTATTTTCGGGCCAGACGATGGCTAGGGTTTGAAATCCGACACGGAACCCGAGACAGAGTCATAAATTTTGGAGAAGAATGCTACAAGGATCTCGCGGTCGTCGATTTCATCTGGACTTTTCGGGCAATTTTCGTACCACTAGACAAAAATGGGCTGAAATCGGTATTTTCGGGCCAGACGATGGCTAGGGTTTGAAATCCTACAAGGAACCCGAGACACAGTCATAAATTTAGGAGAAGAATGCTACAAGGATCTCGCGGTCGTCGATTTCATCTGGACTTTTCGGGCGATTTTCGTACCACCCGACAAAAATGGGCCGAAATCGGTATTTTTGGGCCAGACGATGGCTAGCGTTTGAAATCTGACACGCAACAGGAGACAGAGTCATAAATTTAGGTGAAGAATGCTAAAAGGATCTCGCGGTCGTCGATTTCATCTGGACTTTTCAGGCGATTTTCGTACCACCCGACAAAAATGGGCCGAAATCGGTATTTTTCGGGCCAGACGATGGCTAGGGTTTGAAATACGACACGGAACTCGAGACACAGTCATAAATTTAGGAGAAGAATGCTACAAGGATCTCGCGGTCGTCGATTTCATCTGGACTTTTCGGGCGATTTTCGTACCACCCGACAAAAATGGGCCGAAATCGGTATTTTTCGGCCTAGACGATGGCTAGGGTTTGAAATACGACACGGAACCCGAGACACAGTCATAAATTTAGGAGAAGAATGCTACAAGGATCTCGCGGTCGTCGATTTCATCTGCACTTTTCGGGCGATTTTCGTACCACCCGACAAAAATGGGCCGAAATCGGTATTTTCAGGCAAGACGATGGCTAGGGTTTGAAATCCGACACGGAACCCGAGACACAGTCATAAATTTTGGAGAAGAATGCTATAAGGATCTCGCGGTCGTCGATTTCATCTGCACTTTTTGGGCGATTTTCGTACCACCCGAAAAAAATGGGCCGAAATCGGTATTTTCGGGCCAGACGATGGCTAGGGTTTGAAATCCGACACGAAACCCGAGACACAGTCATAAATTTAGGAGAAGAATGCTAAAAGTATCTCGCGGTCGTCGATTACATCTGCACTTTTCGGGCGATTTTCGTACCACTCGACAAAAATGGGCCGAAATCGGTATTTTCGATCCAGACGATGGCTAGGGTTTGAAATCCGACACGGAACCCGAGACACAGTCATAAATTGAGGAGAAGAATGCTACAAGGATCTCGCGGTCGTCGATTTCATCTGCACTTTTCGGGCGATTTTCGTACCACCCGACAAAAATGGGCCAAAATCGGTATTTTCGGGCCAGACGATGGCTAGGGTTTGAAATCCTACACGCAACCCGAGACACAGTCATAAATTTTGGAGAAGAATGCTACAAGGAACTCGCGGTCGTGGATTTCATCTGGACTTTTTAGGCGATTTTCGTACCACGCGACAAAAATGGGCCAAAATCGGTATTTTCATGCCAGACGATGGCTAGGGTTTGAAATCCGACACGGAACCCGAGCCACAGTCATAAATTTAGGAGAAGAATGCTACAAGAATCTCGCGGTCGTCGATTTCATCTGGACTTTTCGGGCGATTTTCGTACCACCCGACAAAAATGGGCCGAAATCGGTATTTTCGATCCAGACGATGGCTAGGGTTTGAAATCCGACACGAAACCCGAGATACAGTCATAAATTTAGGAGAAGAATGCAACAAGAATCTCGCGGTCGTCGATTTCATCTGCACTTTTCGGGCGATTTTCGTACCTCCCGACAAAAATGGGCCGAAATCGGTATTTTCGAGCCAGACGATGGCTAGGGTTTGAAATCCTACACGCAACCCGAGACACAGTCATAAATTTTGGAGAAGAATGCTACAAGGAACCCGCGGTCGTCGATTTCATCTGGACTTTTTAGGCGATTTTCGTAACACGCGATAAAAATGGGCCTAAATCGGTATTTTCATGCCAGACGATGGCTAGGGTTTGAAATCCGACACGGAACCCGAGCCACAGTCATAAATTTAGGAGAAGAATGCTACAAGAATCTCGTGGTCGTTGATTTCATCTGCACTTTTCGGGCGATTTTCGTACCACCCGACAAAAATGGGCCGAAAACGGTATTTTCGGGCCAGACGATGGCTAGGGTTTGAAATCCGACACGAAACCCGAGACACAGTCATAAATTTAGGAGAAGAATGCTACAAGAATCTCGCGGTCGTCGATTTGATCTGCATTTTTCGGGCAATTTTCATACCACCCGACAAAAATGGGCCAAAATCGGTATTTTCGGGCCAGACGATGGCTAGGGTTTGAAATCCTACACGCAACCCGAGACACAGTCATAAATTTTGGAGAAGAATGCTACAAGGAACTCGCGGTCGTCGATTTCATCTGGACTTTTTAGGCGATTTTCGTACCACGCGACAAAAATGGGCCAAAATCGGTATTTTCATGCCAGACGATGGCTAGGGTTTGAAATCCGACACGGAACCCGAGCCACAGTCATAAATTTAGGAGAAGAATGCTACAAGAATCTCGCGGTCGTCGATTTCATCTGGACTTTTCGGGCGATTTTCGTACCACCCGACAAAAATGGGCCGAAATCGGTATTTTCGATCCAGACGATGGCTAGGGTTTGAAATCCGACACGAAACCCGAGATAGAGTCATAAATTTAGGAGAAGAATGCAACAAGAATCTCGCGGTCGTCGATTTCATCTGCACTTTTCGGGCGATTTTCGTACCTCCCGACAAAAATGGGCCGAAATCGGTATTTTCGAGCCAGACGATGGCTAGGGTTTGAAATCCGACAAGAAACCAGAGACATAGTCATAAATTGAGGAGAAGAATGCTACAAGGATCTCGCGGTCGTCGATTTCATCTGCACTTTTCGGGCGATTTTCGTACCACTAGACAAAAATGGGCTGAAATCGGTATTTTCGAGTCAGACGATGGCTAGGGTTTTAAATCCGACACGGAACCCGAGACACAGTCATAAATTTAGAAGAAGAATGCTACAAGGATCTCGCGGTCGTCGATTTCATCTGCACTTTTCGGGCGATTTTCGTACCACCCGACAAAAATGGGCCAAAATCGGTATTTTCGGGCCAGACGATGGCTAGGGTTTGAAATCCTACACGCAACCCGAGACACAGTCATAAATTTTGGAGAAGAATGCTACAAGGAACTCGCGGTCGTGGATTTCATCTGGACTTTTTAGGCGATTTTCGTACCACGCGACAAAAATGGGAAAAAATCGGTATTTTCATGCCAGACGATGGCTAGGGTTTGAAATCCGACACAGAACCCGAGCCACAGTCATAAATTTAGGAGAAGAATGCTACAAGAATCTCGCGGTCGTTGATTTCATTTGCACTTTTCGGGCGATTTTCGTACCACCCGACAAAAATGGGCCGAAAACGGTATTTTCGGGTTAGACGATGGCTAGGGTTTGAAATCCGACACAGAACCCGAGACTTATTCATAAATTGAGGAGAAGAATGCTACAAGAATCTCGCGGTCGTCGATTTCATCTGCACTTTTCGGGCGATTTTCGTACCACCCGACAAAAATTGGCCGAAAACAGTATTTTCGGGCCAGACGATGGCTAGGGTTTGAAATCCGACACGGAACCCGAGACACAGTCATAAATTTAGGAGAAGAATGCTACAAGGATCTCGCGGTCGTCGATTTCATCTGCACTTTTCGGGCGATTTTCGTACCACCCGACAAAAATGGGCCGAAATCGGTATTTTCAGGCAAGACGATGGCTAGGGTTTGAAATCCGACACGGAACCCGAGACACAGTCATAAATTTTGGAGAAGAATGCTATAAGGATCTCGCGGTCGTCGATTTCATCTGCACTTTTTGGGCGATTTTCGTACCACCCGAAAAAAATGGGCCGAAATCGGTATTTTCGGGCCAGACGATGGCTAGGGTTTGAAATCCGACACGAAACCCGAGACACAGTCATAAATTTAGGAGAAGAATGCTAAAAGTATCTCGCGGTCGTCGATTACATCTGCACTTTTCGGGCGATTTTCGTACCACTCGACAAAAATGGGCCGAAATCGGTATTTTCGATCCAGACGATGGCTAGGGTTTGAAATCCGACACGGAACCCGAGACACAGTCATAAATTGAGGAGAAGAATGCTACAAGGATCTCGCGGTCGTCGATTTCATCTGCACTTTTCGGGCGATTTTCGTACCACCCGACAAAAATGGGCCAAAATCGGTATTTTCGGGCCAGACGATGGCTAGGGTTTGAAATCCTACACGGAACCCGAGACACAGTCATAAATTTTGGAGAAGAATGCTACAAGGAACTCGCGGTCGTCGATTTCATCTGGACTTTTTAGGCGATTTTCGTAACACGCGATAAAAATGGGCCTAAATCGGTATTTTCATGCCATACGATGGCTAGGGTTTGAAATCCGACACGGAACCCGAGCCACAGTCATAAATTTAGGAGAAGAATGCTACAAGAATCTCGCGGTCGTTGATTTCATCTGCACTTTTCGGGCGATTTTCGTACCACCCGACAAAAATGGGCCGAATACGGTATTTTCGGGCCAGACGATGGCTAGGGTTTGAAATCCGACACGAAACCCGAGACAAAGTCATAAATTTAGGAGAAGAATGCTACAAGAATCTCGCGGTCGTCGATTTGATCTGCACTTTTCGGGCAATTTTCGTACCACCCGACAAAAATGGGCCAAAATCGGTATTTTCGGGCCAGACGATGGCTAGGGTTTGAAATCCTACACGCAACCCGAGACACAGTCATAAATTTTGGAGAAGAATGCTACAAGGAACTCGCGGTCGTCGATTTCATCTGGACTTTTTAGGCGATTTTCGTACCACGCGACAAAAATGGGCCAAAATCGGTATTTTCATGCCAGACGATGGCTAGGGTTTGAAATCCGACACGGAACCCGAGCCACAGTCGTAAATTTAGGAGAAGAATGCTACAAGAATCTCGCGGTCGTCGATTTCATCTGGACTTTTCGGGCGATTTTCGTACCACCCGACAAAAATGGGCCGAAATCGGTATTTTCGATCCAGACGATGGCTAGGGTTTGAAATCCGACACGAAACCCGAGATACAGTCATAAATTTAGGAGAAGAATGCAACAAGAATCTCGCGGTCGTCGATTTCATCTGCACTTTTCGGGCGATTTTCGTACCTCCCGACAAAAATGGGCCGAAATCGGTATTTTCGAGCCAGACGATGGCTAGGGTTTGAAATCCGACAAGAAACCCGAGACATAGTCATAAATTGAGGAGAAGAATGCTACAAGGATCTCGCGGTCGTCGATTTCATCTGCACTTTTCGGGCGATTTTCGTACCACTAGACAAAAATGGGCTGAAATCGGTATTTTCGAGCCAGACGATGGCTAGGGTTTTAAATCCGACACGGAACCCGAGACACAGTCATAAATTTAGAAGAAGAATGCTACAAGGATCTCGCGGTCGTCGATTTCATCTGCACTTTTCGGGCGATTTTCGTACCACCCGACAAAAATGGGCCAAAATCGGTATTTTCGGGCCAGACGATGGCTAGGGTTTGAAATCCTACACGCAACCCGAGACACAGTCATAAATTTTGGAGAAGAATGCTACAAGGAACTCGCGGTCGTGGATTTCATCTGGACTTTTTAGGCGATTTTCGTACCACGCGACAAAAATGGGCCAAAATCGGTATTTTCATGCCAGACGATGGCTAGGGTTTGAAATCCGACACGGAACCCGAGCCACAGTCATAAATTTAGGAGAAGAATGCTACAAGAATCTCGCGGTCGTTGATTTCATTTGCACTTTTCGGGCGATTTTCGTACCACCCGACAAAAATGGGCCGAAAACGGTATTTTCGGGTTAGACGATGGCTAGGGTTTGAAATCCGACACAGAACCCGAGACTTATTCATAAATTGAGGAGAAGAATGCTACAAGAATCTCGCGGTCGTCGATTTCATCTGCACTTTTCGGCGATTTTCGTACCACCCGACAAAAATGGGTCGAAATCGGTATTTTCGGGCCAGATGATGGCTAGGGTTTGAAATCCTACACGGAACCCGAGACACAGTCATAAATTTTGCAGAAGAATGCTACAAGGATCTCGCGGTCGTCGATTTCATCTAGACTTTTCGGGCGATTTTCGTACCACCCGACAAAAATGGGCCGAAATCGGTATTTTCGGGCCAGACGATGGCTAGGGTTTGAAATCTGACACGGAACCCGAGACACAATCATAAATTTAGGAGAAGAATACTACAAGGATCTCGCAGTCGTCGATTTCATCTGCACTTTTCGGGCGATTTTCGTACCACCCGACAAAAATGGGCCGAAATCGGTATTTTCAGGCAAGACGATGGCTAGGGTTTGAAATCCGACACGGAACCCGAGACACAGTCATAAATTTTGGAGAAGAATGCGATAAGGATCTCGCGGTCGTCGATTTCATCTGGACTTTTCGGGCCATTTTCTTATTACCCGACAAAAATGGGCCGAAATCGGTATTTTCGGGCCAGACGATGGCTAGGGTTTGAAATCCGACACGGAACCCGAGACACAGTCATAAATTTAGGAGAAGAATGCTACAAGTATCTCGCGGTCGTCGATTACATCTGCACATTTCGGGTGATTTTCGTACCACCCGACAAAAATGGGCCGAAATCGGTATTTTCGGGCCAGACGATGGCTAGGGTTTGAAATCCGACACGGAACCCGAGACACAGTCATAAATTGAGGAAAAGAATGCTATAAGGATCTCGCGGTCGTCAATTTCATCTGCTTTTTTCGGGCGATTTTCGTACCACCCGACAAAAATGGGCCGAAATCGGTATTTTCGGGCCAGACGATGGCTAGGGTTTGAAATCCGACACGGAACCCGAGACAGAGTCATAAATTTTGGAGAAGAATGCTACAAGGATCTCGCGGTCGTCGATTTCATCTGGACTTTTCGGGCAATTTTCGTACCACTAGACAAAAATGGGCTGAAATCGGTATTTTCGGGCCAGACGATGGCTAGGGTTTGAAATCCTACAAGGAACCCGAGACACAGTCATAAATTTAGGAGAAGAATGCTACAAGGATCTCGCGGTCGTCGATTTCATCTGGACTTTTCGGGCGATTTTCGTACCACCCGACAAAAATGGGCCGAAATCGGTATTTTTGGGCCAGACGATGGCTAGGGTTTGAAATCCGACACGGAACCCGAGACACATTCATAAATATAGGAGAAGAATGCTACCAGGATCTGGTGGTCATCGATTTCATCTGGACTTCTCGGGCGATTTTCGTACCACCCGACAAAAATGGGCCGAAATCGGTATTTTCGGGCCAGACGATGGCTAGGGTTTGAAATCCGACACGGAACACGAGACACAGTCATAAATTTAAGAGAAGAATGCTACAAGGATCTCGCGGTCGTCGATTTCATATGGACTTTTCGGGCGATTTTCGTACCACCCGACAAAAATGGGCCGAAATCGGTATTTTGGGGCAGACGATGGCTAGGGTTTGAAATCCGACACGGAACCCGAGACACATTCATAAATATAGGAGAAGAATGCTACAAGGATCTCGCGGTCGTCGATTTCATCTGGACTTTTCGGGCGATTTTCGTACCACCCGACAAAAATGGGCCGAAATCGGTATTTTCGGGCTAGACGATGGCTAGGGTTTGAAATCCGACACGGAACCCGAGACACATTCATAAATTTAGGAGAAGAATGCTACAAGGATCTCGCGGTCGTCGATTTCATCTGCACTTTTCGGGCGATTTTCGTACCACCCGACAAAAATGGGCCAAAATCGGTATTTTCGGGCCAGACGATGGCTAGGGTTTGAAATCCTACACGCAACCCGAGACACAGTCATAAATTTTGGAGAAGAATGCTACAAGGAACTCGCGGTCGTGGATTTCATCTGGACTTTTTAGGCGATTTTCGTACCACGCGACAAAAATGGGAAAAAATCGGTATTTTCATGCCAGACGATGGCTAGGGTTTGAAATCCGACACAGAACCCGAGCCACAGTCATAAATTTAGGAGAAGAATGCTACAAGAATCTCGCGGTCGTTGATTTCATTTGCACTTTTCGGGCGATTTTCGTACCACCCGACAAAAATGGGCCGAAAACGGTATTTTCGGGTTAGACGATGGCTAGGGTTTGAAATCCGACACAGAACCCGAGACTTATTCATAAATTGAGGAGAAGAATGCTACAAGAATCTCGCGGTCGTCGATTTCATCTGCACTTTTCGGGCGATTTTCGTACCACCCGACAAAAATTGGCCGAAAACAGTATTTTCGGGCCAGACGATGGCTAGGGTTTGAAATCCGACACGGAACCCGAGACACAGTCATAAATTTAGGAGAAGAATGCTACAAGGATCTCGCGGTCGTCGATTTCATCTGCACTTTTCGGGCGATTTTCGTACCACCCGACAAAAATGGGCCGAAATCGGTACTTTAGGGCCAGACGATGGCTAGGGTTTGAAATCCGACACGAAACCCGAGACACAGTCATAAATTTAGGAGAAGAATGCTACAAGGATCTCGCGGTCGTCGATTTCATCTGCACTTTTCGGGCGATTTTCGTACCACTCGACAAAAATGGGCCGAAATCGGTATTTTCGGGCCAGACGATGGCTAGGGTTTGAAATCCGACACGAAACCCGAGACACAGTCATAAATTTAGGAGAAGAATGCTACAAGGATCTCGCGGTCGTCGATTTCATCTGGACTTTTCGGGCGATTTTCGTACCACCCGACAAAAATGGGCCGAAATCGGTATTTTTGGGCCAGACGATGGCTAGGGTTTGAAATCCGACACGGAACCCGAGACATAGTCATAAATTGAGGAGAAGAATGCTATAAGGATCTTGCGGTCGTCGATTTCATCTGCACTATTCGTGCGATTTTCGTACCACCCGACAAAAATGGGCCGAATTCGGTATTTTCGGGCCAGACGATGGCTAGGGTTTGAAATCCGACATGGAACCCAAGACACATTCATAAATTTAGGAGAAGAATGCTACAAGGATGTCGCGGTCGTCATTTTCATCTGCACTTTTCGGACGATTTTCGTACCACCCGACAAAAATGGGCCGAAATTGGTATTTTCGGGCCAGAGGATGGCTAGGGTTTGAAATCCGACACGAAACCCGAGACACAGTCATCAATTTAGGAGAAGAATGCTACAAGAATCTCGCGGTAATAGATTTCATCTGCACTTTTCGGGCGATTTTCGTACCACTCGACAAAAATGGGTTGAAATTGATATTTTCGGGCCAGACGATGGCTAGGGTTTGAAATCCGACACGGAACCCGAGACACAGTCATAAATTGCAGAGAAGAATGCTATAAGGATCTCGCGGTTGCGATTTCATCTGCACTTTTCGGGCGATTTTCGTACCACCTGACAAAAATGGGCCGAAATCGGTATTTTCGGTCCTGACGATGGCTCGGATTTGAAATCCTACACGGAACCCGAGACACAGTCATAAATTTTGGACAAGAATGCTACAAGGATCTCGCGGTCGTCGATTTCATCTGGACTTTTCGGGCGATTTTCGTACCACCCGACAAAAATGGGCCGAAATCGGTATTTTCGGGCCAGACGATGGCTCGGGTTTGAAATCCGACACGGAACCCGAGACACA
>JBBPBP010009777.1:16156998-16185043 GCA_037974735.1 Cicer chorassanicum
GATTTCATCTGGACTTTTCGGGCGATTTTCGTACCACCCGACAAAAATGGGCCGAAATCGGTATTTTTGGGCCAATTGATGGCTAGGGTTTGAAATCCAACACGGAACCCGAGACACAGTCATAAATTGAGGAGAAGAATGCTACAAGGATCTCGCGGTCGTCGATTTCATCTGGACTTTTCGGGCGATTTTCGTACCACGCGACAAAAATGGGCCTAAATCGGTATTTTCGGGCCAATTGATAGCTAGGGTTTGAAATCCAACACGGAACCGAGACGCAGTCATAAATTTAAGAGAAGAATGCTACAAGGATCTCGTGGTCGGTGATTTCATCTGGACTTTTCGGGCGATTTTCGTACCACCCGACAAAAATGGGCCGAAATCGGTATTTTCGGGGCAGAAGATGGCTAGGGTTTGAAATCTGACACGGAACCCGAGACACAGTCATAAATTTAGGTGAAGAATGCTACAAGGATCTCGCGGTCGTCGATTTCATCTGGACTTTTCGGGCGATTTTCGTACCACGCGACAAACATGGGCCGAAATCGGTATTTTCGGTCCAATTGATAGCTAGGGTTTGAAATCCAACACGGAACCCGAGGCACAGTCATAAATTTAAGAGAAGAATGCTACAAGGATCTCGTGGTCGGTGATTTCATCTGGACTTTTCGGGCGATTTTCGTACCACCCGACAAAAATGGGCCAAAATCGGTATTTTCGGGGCAGAAGATGGCTAGGGTTTGAAATCTGACACGGAACTCGAGACACAGTCATAAATTTAGGAGAAGAATGCTACAAGGATCTCGCGGTCGTCGATTCCATCTGCACTTTTCGGGCGATTTTCGTACCACCCGACAAAAATGGGCCGAAATCGGTATTTTCGGGCCAGACGATGGCTAGGGTTTGAAATCCGACACGGATCCCGAGACACATTCATAAATTTAGGAGAAGAATGCTACAAGGATCTCGCGGTCGTCAATTTCATCTTCACTTTTCGGGCGATTTTCGTACCACCCGACAAAAATGGGCCGAAATCAGTATTTTCGGGCCAGACGATGGCTAGGGTTTGAAATCCTACACGAAACCCGAGACACAGTCATAAATTTTGGAGAAGAATGCTACAAGGATCTCGCGGTCGTCGATTTCATCTGCACTTTTCGGGCGATTTTCGTACCACCCGACAAAAATGGGCCGAAATCGGTATTTTCGGGCCAGACAATGGCTAGGGTTTGCAATCCGACACGGAACCCGAGACACATTCATAAATTTAGGAGAAGAATGCTACAAGGATCTCGCGGTCGTCGATTTCATCTGGACTTTTCGGGCGATTTTCGTACCACCCGACAAAAATGGGCAGAAATCGGTATTTTCGGGCCAGACGATGGCTAGGGTTTGAAATCCGACACGGAACCCGAGACACAGTCATAAATTTTGGAGAAGAATGCTACAAGGATCTCGCGGTCGTCGATTTCATCTGGACTTTTCGGGCCATTTTTGTACCACCCGACAAAAATGGGCCGAAATCGGTATTTTCGGGCCAGACGATGGCTAGGGTTTGAAATCCGACACGGAACCCGAGACACAGTCATAAATTGAGGAGAAGAATGCTATAAGGATCTCGCGGTCGTCGATTTCATCTGCACTATTCGGGCGATTTTCGTACCACCCGACAAAAATGGACCGAAATCGGTATTTTCGGGCCAGACGATGGCTAGGGTTTGAAATCCTACACGGAACCCGAGACACAATCATAAATTTTGGAGAACAATGCTACAAGGATCTCTCGGTCGTCGATTTCATCTGGACTTTTCGGGCCATTTTCGTACCACCCGACAAAAATGGGCTGAAATCGGTATTTTCGGGCCAGATGATGGCTATCGTTTGAAATCCGACACGGAACCCGAGACACAGTCATAAATTGAGGAGAAGAATGCTATAAGGATCTCGCGGTCGTCAATTTCATCTAGACTTTTCGGGCCATTTTCGTACCACCCGACAAAAATGGGCCGAAATCGGTATTTTCGAGCCAGACGATGGCTAGGGTTTGAAATCCGACACGGAACCCGAGACACAGTCATAAATTGAGGAGAAGAATGCTATAAGGATCTCGCGGTCGTCGATTTCATCTGCACTTTTTAGGCGATTTTCGTACCACCCGACAAAAATGGGCCGAAATCGGTATTTTCGGGCCAGACGATGGCTAGGGTTTGAAATCCGACACGGAACCCGAGACACAGTCATAAATTTAGGAGAAGAATGCTACAAGGATCTCGCGGTCGTGGATTTCATCTGGACTTTTCAGGCGATATTCATACCACCCGACAAAAATGGGTTGAAATCGGTATTTTCGGGCCAGACGATTGCTAGTGTTTTAAATCTGACACGGAACCCGAGACACAATCATAAATTTAGGAGAAGAATGCTCCAAGGATCTCGCGGTCGTCGAATTCATCTGAACTTTTCGGGAGATTTTCGTACCACCCGACAAAAATGGGCCGGAATCGGTTTTTTCGGGCAAAACGTTGGCTAGGGTTTGAAATCCGACTTGGAACCCGAGACACAGTCATAAATTTAAGAGGAGAATGCTACAAGGATCTCGCGGTCGTCGATTTCATCTGCACTTTTCGAGCGATTTTCGTACCACCCGACAACAATGGGCCGAAATCGGTATTTTCGGGCCAGACGATAGCTCTGGTTTGAAATCCGACACAGAACCCGAGACACAGTCATACATTTAACAGAAGAATGCTACAAGTATCTCGCGGTCGTCGATTTCATCTGCACTTTTCGGGCGATTTTCGTACCACCCGACAAAAATGGGCCGAAATCGGTATTTTCGGGCCAGACGATGGCTAGGGTTTGAAATCCGACACGGAACCCGAGACACAGTCATATATTTAGGAAAAGAATGCTACAAGAATCTCGGGGTCGTCGATTTCATCTGCACTTTTCGGGCGATTTTCGTACCACCCGACAAAAATGGGTTGAAATCGGTATTTTCGGGCCAGACGATGGCTAGGGTTTGAAATCCGACACGGAACCCGAGACACAGTCATAAATTGAGGAGAAGAATGCTATAAGGATCTCGCGGTCGTCGATTTCATCTGCACTATTCGGGCGATTTTCGTACCACCCGACAAAAATGGGCTGAAATCGGTATTTTCGGGCCAGACGATGGCTAGGGTTTGAAATCCGACACGGAACCCGAGACACAGTCATAAATTGAGGAGAAGAATGCTATAAGGATCTCGCGGTCGTCGATTTCATCTAGACTTTTCAAGCCATTTTCGTACCACCCCACAAAAACGGGCCGAAATCGGTATTTTCGAGCCAGATGATGGCTAGGGTTTGAAATCCGACACGGAACCCGAGACACAGTCATAAATTGAGGAGAAGAATGCTATAAGGATCTCGCGGTTGCGATTTCATCTGCACTTTTCATGCGATTTTCGTACCACCCGACAAAAATGGGCCGAAATCGGTATTTTCGGTCCAGACGATGGCTCGGGTTTGAAATCCTACACGGAACCCGAGACACAGTCATAAATTTTGGAGAAGAATGCTACAAGGATCTCGCGGTCGTCGATTTCATCTGGACTTTTGGGGCGATTTTCGTACCACCTGACAAAAATGGGCCGAAATCGGTATTTTCGGGCGAGACGATGGCTAGGGTTTGAAATCCGACACGGAACCCGAGACACAGTCATATATTTAGGAGATAAATGCTACAAGAATCTCGGGGTCGTCGATTTCATCTGCACTTTTCGGGCGATTTTCGTACCACCCGACAAAAATGGGCCGAAATCGGTATTTTCGGGCCAGACGATGGCTAGGGTTTGAAATCCGACACGGAACCCGAGACACAGTCATATATTTAGGAGAAGAATGCTACAAGAATCTCGGGGTCGTCGATTTCATTTGCACTTTTCGGGCGATTTTCGTACCACCCGACAAAAATGGGCCGAAATCGGTATTTTCGGGCGAGACGATGGCTAGGGTTTGAAATCCAACACGGAACCCGAGACACAGTCATATATTTAGGAGATGAATGCTACAAGAATCTCGGGGTCGTCGATTTCATCTGCACTTTTCGGGCGATTTTCGTACCACCCGACAAAAATGGGCCGAAATCGGTATTTTCGGGCCAGACGATGGCTCGGGTTTGAAATCCGACACGGAACCCGAGACACAGTCATAAATTTTGGAGAAGAATGGTACAAGGATCTCGCGGTCGTCGATTTCATCTGGACTTTTTGGGCGATTTTCGTACCACCTGACAAAAATGGGCCGAATCGGTATTTTCGGGCCAGACGATGGCTAGGGTTTGAAATCAGACACGGAACCCGAGACACAGTCATAAATTGAGGAGAAGAATGCTATAAGGATCTCGCGGTCGTCGATTTCATCTGCACTATTCAGGCGATTTTCGTACCACCCGACAAAAATGGGCCGAAATCGGTATTTTCGGCCCAGACGATGGCTATCGTTTGAAATCCGACACGGAACCCGAGACACAGTCATAAATTGAGGAGAAGAATGCTATAAGGATCTCGCGGTCGTCAATTTCATCTAGACTTTTCGGGCCATTTTCGTACCACCCGACAAAAATGGGCCGAAATCGGTATTTTCGGTCCAGACGATGGCTCGGGTTTGAAATCCCACACGGAACCCGAGACACAGTCATAAATTTTGGAGAAGAATGCTACAAGGATCTCGCGGTCGTCGATTTCATCTGCACTTTTCAGGCGATTTTCGTACCACCTGACAAAAATGGGCCGAAATCGGTATTTTCGGGCCAGACGATGGCTAGGGATTGAAATCCGACACGAACCCGAGACACAGTCATATATTTAGGAGAAGAATGCTACAAGAATCTCGGGGTCGTCGATTTCATCTGCACTTTTCGGGCGATTTTCGTACCACCCGACAAAAATGGGCTGAAATCGGTATTTTTGAGCCAGACGATGGCTAGGGTTTGAAATCCGACACGGAACCTGAGACACAGTCATAAATTGAGGAGAAGAATGCTATAAGGATCTCGCGGTCGTCGATTTCATCTGCACTTTTCGGGCGATTTTCGTACCACCCGACAAAAATGGGCTGAAATCGGTATTTTCGGGCCAGACGATGGCTAGGGTTTGAAATCCGACATGGAACCCGAGACACAGTCATAAATTGAGGAGAAGAATGCTATAAGGATCTCGCGGTTGCGATTTCATCTGCACTTTTCATGCGATTTTCGTACCACCCGACAAAAATGGGCCGAAATCGGTATTTTCGGTCCAGACGATGGCTCGGGTTTGAAATCCTACACGGAACCCGAGACACAGTCATAAATTTTGGAGAAGAATGCTACAAGGATCTCGCGGTCGTCGATTTCATCTGGACTTTTCGGGCGATTTTCGTACCACCTGACAAAAATGGGCCGAAATCGGTATTTTCGGGCGAGACGATGGCTAGGGTTTGAAATCCGACACGAAACCCGAGACACAGTCATATATTTAGGAGATGAATGCTACAAGAATCTCGGGGTCGTCGATTTCATCTGCACTTTTCGGGCGATTTTCGTACCACCCGACAAAAATGGGCTGAAATCGGTATTTTCGGGCCAGACGATGGCTAGGGTTTGAAATCCGACACAGAACCCGACACACAGTCATAAATTTTGGAGAACAATGCTACAAGGATCTCTCGGTCGTCGATTTCATCTGGACTTTTCGGGCCATTTTCGTACCACCCGACAAAAATGGGCTGAAATCGGTATTTTCGGGCCAGATGATGGCTAGCGTTTGAAATCCGACACAGAACCCGAGACACAGTCATAAATTGAGGAGAAGAATGCTATAAGGATCTCGCAGTCGTCAATTTCATATAGACTTATCGGGCCATTTTCGTACCACCCGACAAAAATGGGCCGAAATCGGTATTTTCGAGCCAGACGATGGCTAGGGTTTGAAATCCGACACGGAACTCGAGACACAGTCATAAATTCAGGAGAAGAATGCTATAAGGATCTCGCAGTCGTCGATTTCATCTGCACTTTTTGGGCGATTTTCGTACCACCCGACAAAAACGGGCCGAAATCGGTATTTTCGGGCCAGACGATGGCTAGGGTTTGAAATCCGACACGGAACCTGAGACACAGTCATAAATTGAGGAGAAGAATGCTATAAGGATCTCGCGGTCGTCGATTTCATCTAGACTTTTTTGGCCATTTTCGTACCACCCGACAAAAATGGGCCGAAATCGGTATTTTTAGGCCAGACGATGGCTAGGGTTTGAAATCCGACACGGAACCCGAGACACAGTCATAAATTGAGGAGAAGAATGCTATAAGGATCTCGCGGTCGTCGATTTCATCTGCACTATTCGGGCGATTTTCGTACCACCCGACAAAAATGGACCGAAATCGGTATTTTCGGGCCAGACGATGGCTAGGGTTTGAAATCCTACACGGAATCCGAGACACAATCATAAATTTTGGAGAACAATGCTACAAGGATCTCTCGGTCATCGATTTCATCTGGACTTTTCGGGCCATTTTCGTACCACCCGACAAAAATGGGCTGAAATCGGTATTTTCGGGCCAGATGATGGCTATCGTTTGAAATCCGACACGGAACCCGAGACACAGTCATAAATTGAGGAGAAGAATGCTATAAGGATCTCGCGGTCGTCAATTTCATCTAGACTTTTCGGGCCATTTTCGTACCACCCGACAAAAATGGGCCGAAATCGGTATTTTCGAGCCAGACGATGGCTAGGGTTTGAAATCCGACACGGAACTCGAGACACAGTCATAAATTGAGGAGAAGAATGCTCTAAGGATCTCGCGGTCGTCGATTTCATCTACACTTTTTGGGCGATTTTCGTACCACCCGACAAAAACGGACCGAAATCGGTATTTTCGGGCCAGACGATGGCTAGGGTTTGAAATCCGACACGGAACCCGAGACACAGTCATATATTTAGGAGAAGAATGCTACAAGGATCTCGGGGTCGTCGATTTCATCTAGACTTTTTTGGCCATTTTCGTACCACCCGACAAAAATTGGCCGAAATCGGTATTTTTAGGCCAGACGATGGCTAGGGTTTGAAATCCGACACGGAACCCGAGACACAGTCATAAATTGAGGAGAAGAATGCTATAAGGATCTCGCGGTCGTCGATTTCATCTGCACTATTCGGGCGATTTTCGTACCACCCGACAAAAATGGACCGAAATCGGTATTTTCGGGCCAGACGATGGCTAGGGTTTGAAATCCTACACGGAACCCGAGACACAATCATAAATTTTGGAGAACAATGCTACAAGGATCTCTCGGTCGTCGATTTCATCTGGACTTTTCGGGCCATTTTCGTACCACCCGACAAAAATGGGCTGAAATCGGTATATTCGGGCCAGATGATGGCTATCGTTTGAAATCCGACACGGAACCTGAGACACAGTCATAAATTGAGGAGAAGAATGCTATAAGGATCTCGCGGTCGTCAATTTCATCTAGACTTTTCGGGCCATTTTCGTACCACCCGACAAAAATGGGCCGAAATCGGTATTTTCGAGGCAGACGATGGCTAGGGTTTGAAATCCGACACGGAACTCGAGACACAGTCATAAATTGAGGAGAAGAATGATATAAGGATCTCGCGGTTGCGATTTCATCTGCACTTTTCGGGCGATTTTCGTACCACCCGACAAAAATGGGCCGAAATCGGTATTTTCGGGCCAGACGATGGCTCGGGTTTGAAATCCGACACGGAACCCGAGACACAGTCATAAATTTTGGAGAAGAATGGTACAAGGATCTCGCGGTCGTCGATTTCATCTGGACTTTTTGGGCGATTTTCGTACCACTTGACAAAAATGGGCCGAATCGGTATTTTCGGGCCAGACGATGGCTAGGGTTTGAAATCAGACACGGAACCCGAGACACAGTCATAAATTGAGGAGAAGAATGCTATAAGGATCTCGCGGTCGTCGATTTCATCTGCACTATTCAGGCGATTTTCGTACCACCCGACAAAAATGGGCCGAAATCGGTATTTTCGGCCCAGACGATGGCTATCGTTTGAAATCCGACACGGAACCCGAGACACAGTCATAAATTGAGGAGAAGAATGCTATAAGGATCTCGCGGTCGTCAATTTCATCTAGACTTTTCGGGCCATTTTCGTTCCACCCGACAAAAATGGGCCGAAATTGGTATTTTCGAGCCAGACGATGGCTCGGGTTTGAAATCCGACACGGAACTCGAGACACAGTCATAAATTGAGGAGAAGAATTCTATAAGGATCTCGTGGTTGCGATTTCATCTGCACTTTTCGGGCGATTTTCGTACCACCCGACAAAAATGGGCCGAAATCGGTATTTTCGGTCCAGACGATGGCTCGGGTTTGAAATCCTACACAGAACCCGAGACACAGTCATAAATTTTGGAGAAGAATGCTACAAGGATCTCGCGGTCGTCGATTTCATCTGCACTTTTCGGGCGATTTTCGTACCACCTAACAAAAATGGGCCGAAATCGGTATTTTCGGGCCAGACGATGGCTAGGGATTGAAATCCGACACGAACCCGAGACACAGTCATATATTTAGGAGAAGAATGCTACAAGAATCTCGGGGTCGTCGATTTCATCTGCACTTTTCGGGCGATTTTCGTACCACCCGACAAAAATGGGCTGAAATCGGTATTTTTGAGCCAGACGATGGCTAGGGTTTGAAATCCGACACGGAACCTGAGACACAGTCATAAATTGAGGAGAAGAATGCTATAAGGATCTCGCGGTCGTCGATTTCATCTGCACTTTTCGGGCGATTTTCGTACCACCCGACAAAAATGGGCTGAAATCGGTATTTTCGGGCCAGACGATGGCTAGGGTTTGAAATCCGACATGGAACCCGAGACACAGTCATAAATTGAGGAGAAGAATGCTATAAGGATCTCGCGGTTGCGATTTCATCTGCACTTTTCATGCGATTTTCGTACCACCCGACAAAAATGGGCCGAAATCGGTATTTTCGGTCCAGACGATGGCTCGGGTTTGAAATCCTACACGGAACCCGAGACACAGTCATAAATTTTGGAGAAGAATGCTACAAGGATCTCGCGGTCGTCGATTTCATCTGGACTTTTCGGGCGATTTTCGTACCACCTGACAAAAATGGGCCGAAATCGGTATTTTCGGGCCAGACGATGGCTAGGGTTTGAAATCCGACACGGAACCCGAGACACAGTCATAAATTTAGGAGAAGAATGCTACAAGAATCTCGCGGTCGTCGATTTCATCTGCACTTTTCGGGCGATTTTCGTACCACCCGACAAAAATGGGCTGAAATCGGTATTTTCGGGCCAGACGATGGCTAGGGTTTGAAATCCGACACGGAACCCGAGACACAGTCATAAATTGAGGAGAAGAATGCTATATGGATCTCGCGGTCGTCGATTTCATCTGCACTTTTCGGGCGATTTTCATACCACCCGACAAAAATGGGCCGAAATCGGTATTTTCGGGACAGACGATGGCTAGGGTTTGAAATCCTACACGAACCCGAGACACAGTCAGAAATTCAGGAGAAGAATGCTACAAGAATCTCGCGGTCGTCGATTTCATCTGCACTTTTCGGGCGATTTTCGTACCACCCGACAAAAATGGGCCGAAATCGGTATTTTTGGGCCAGACGATGGCTAGGGTTTGAAATCCGACACGGAACCCGAGACACAGTCATAAATTGAGGAGAAGAATGCTATAAGGATCTCGCGGTCGTCGATTTCATCTGCACTATTCGGGCGATTTTCGTACCACCCGACAAAAATGGGCTGAAATCGGTATTTTCGGGCCAGACGATGGCTAGGGTTTGAAATCCGACACGGAACCCGAGACACAGTCATAAATTGAGGAGAAGAATGCTATAAGGATCTCGCGGTCGTCGATTTCATCTAGACTTTTCAAGCCATTTTCGTACCACCCGACAAAAACGGGCCGAAATCGGTATTTTCGAGCCAGATGATGGCTAGGGTTTGAAATCCGACACGGAACCCGAGACACAGTCATAAATTGAGGAGAAGAATGCTATAAGGATCTCGCGGTTGCGATTTCATCTGCACTTTTCATGCGATTTTCGTACCACCCGACAAAAATGGGCCGAAATCGGTATTTTCGGTCCAGACGATGGCTCGGGTTTGAAATCCTACACGGAACCCGAGACACAGTCATAAATTTTGGAGAAGAATGCTACAAGGATCTCGCGGTCGTCGATTTCATCTGGACTTTTGGGGCGATTTTCGTACCACCTGACAAAAATGGGCCGAAATCGGTATTTTCGGGCGAGACGATGGCTAGGGTTTGAAATCCAACACGGAACCCGAGACACAGTCATATATTTAGGAGATAAATGCTACAAGAATCTCGGGGTCGTCGATTTCATCTGCACTTTTCGGGCGATTTTCGTACCACCCGACAAAAATGGGCCGAAATCGGTATTTTCGGGCCAGACGATGGCTAGGGTTTGAAATCCGACACGGAACCCGAGACACAGTCATATATTTAGGAGAAGAATGCTACAAGAATCTCGGGGTCGTCGATTTCATTTGCACTTTTCGGGCCATTTTCGTACCACCCGACAAAAATGGGCTGAAATCGGTATTTTCGGGCCAGATGATGGCTATCGTTTGAAATCCGACACGGAACCCGAGACACAGTCATAAATTGAGGAGAAGAATGCTATAAGGATCTCGCGGTCGTCAATTTCATCTAGACTTTTCGGGCCATTTTCGTACCACCCGACAAAAATGGGCCGAAATCGGTATTTTCGGTCCAGACGATGGCTCGGGTTTGAAATCCTACACGGAACCCGAGACACAGTCATAAATTTTGGAGAAGAATGCTACAAGGATCTCGCGGTCGTCGATTTCATCTGGACTTCTCGGGCCATTTTGGTACCACTCGACAAAAATGGGCTGAAATCGGTATTTTCGGGCCAGATGATGGCTATCGTTTGAAATCCGACCTGGAACCCGAGACACAGTCATAAATTGAGGAGAAGAATGCTATAAGGATCTCGCGGTTGTGATTTCATCTGCACTTTTCGGGCGATTTTCGTACCACCCGACAAAAATGGGCCGAAATCGGTATTTTCGGTCCAGACGATGGCTCGGGTTTGAAATCCTACACGGAACCCGAGACACAGTCATAAATTTTGGAGAAGAATTCTACAAGGATCTCGCGGTCGTTGATTTCATCTGGACTTTTCGGGCGATTTTCGTACCACATGACAAAAATGGGCCGAAATCGGTATTTTCGGGCCAGACGATGACTAGGGTTTGAAATCCGACACGGAACCCGAGACACAGTCATAAATTGAAGAGAAGAATGCTATAAGGATCTCGCGGTCGTCGATTTCATCTAGACTTTTCGGGCCATTTTCGTACCACCCGACAAAAATGGGCCGAAATCGGTATTTTCGGGCCAGACGATGGATAGGGTTTGAAATCCGACACGGAACCCGAGACACAGTCATAAATTGAGGAGAAGAATGCTATAAGGATCTCGCGATCGTCGATTTCATCTGCACTTTTTGGGCGATTTTCGTACCACCCGACAAAAATGGGCCGAAATCGGTATTTTCGGGCCAGACGATGGCGAGGGTTTGAAATCCGACACAGAACCTGAGACACATTCATAAATTTAGGAGAAGAATGCTACAAGGATCTCGCGGTCGTCATTTTCATTTGCACTTTTCGGGCGATTTTCGTACCACCCGACAAAAATGGGCCGAAATCGATATTTTCGGTCCCGACGATGGCTCGGGTTTGAAATCCTACACGGAACCCGAGACACAGTCATAAATTTTGGAGAAGAATGCTACAAGGATCTCGCGGTCGTCGATTTCATCTGCACTTTTCGGGCGATTTTCGTACCACCCGACAAAAATGGGCCGAAATCGGTATTTTCGGTCCAGACGATGGCTCGGGTTTGAAATCCTAAACGGAACCCGAGACACAGTCATAAATTTTGGAGAAGAATGCTACAAGGATCTCGCGGTCGTCGATTTTTACTGGACTTTCCGGGCGATTTTCGTACCACCCGAGAAAAATGGTCCGAAATTGATATTTTCGGGCCAGACGATGGCTAGGGTTTGAAATCCGACACGGAACGCGAGACACAGTCATAAATTGCGGAGAAGAATGCTATAAGGATCTCGCGGTTGCGATTTCATCTGCACTTTTCGGGCGATTTTCGTACCACCCGACAAAAATGGGCCGAAATCGGTATTTTCGGTCCAGACGATGGCTCGGGTTTGAAATCCTAAACGGAACCCGAGACACAATCATAAATTTTGGAGAAGAATGCTACAAGGATCTCGCGGTCGTCGATTTCATCTGGACTTTTCGGGCGATTTTCGTACCACCTGAGAAAAATGGGCCGAAATTGATATTTTCGGGCCAGACGATGGCTAGGGTTTGAAATCCGACACGGAACCCGAGACACAGTCATATATTTAGGAGAAGAATGCTACAAGAATCTCGGGGTCGTCGATTTCATCTGCACTTTTCGGGCGATTTTCGTACCACCCGACAAAAATGGGCTGAAATCGGTATTTTCGGGCTGGACGATGGCTAGGGTTTGAAATCCGACACGGAACCCGAGACATAGTCATAAATTTTGGAGAAGAATGCTATAAGGATCTTGCGGTCGTCGATTTCATCTGCACTATTCGGGCGATTTTCGTACCACCCGACAAAAATGGGCCGAAATTGATATTTTTCGGGCCAGACGATGGCTATGGTTTGAAATCCGACACGGAAACCAAGACACAGTCATAAATTGCGGAGAAGAATGCTATAAGGATCTCGCGGTTGCGATTTCTTCTGCACTTTTCGGGCGATTTTCGTAGCACCCGACAAAAATGGGCCGAAATCGATATATTCGGTCCAGACGATGGCTCGGGTTTGAAATCCGACACGGAACCCGAGACACAGTCATAAATTGAGGAGAAGAATGCTATAAGGATCTCGCGGTCGTCGATTTCATCTGCACTATTCGGGCGATTTTCGTACCACCCGACAAAAATGGGCCGAAATCGGTATTTTCGGGCCAGACGATGGCTAGGGTTTGAAATCCGACACGGAACCCGAGACACAGTCATAAATTGAGGAGAAGAATGCTATAAGGATCTCGCGGTTGCGATTTCATCTGCACTTTTCATGCGATTTTCGTACCACCCGACAAAAATGGGCCGAAATCGGTATTTTCGGTCCAGACGATGGCTCGGGTTTGAAATCCTACACGGAACCCGAGACACAGTCATAAATTTTGGAGAAGAATGCTACAAGGATCTCGCGGTCGTCGATTTCATCTGGACTTTTCGGGCGATTTTCGTACCACCTGACAAAAATGGGCCGAAATCGGTATTTTCGGGCGAGACGATGGCTAGGGTTTGAAATCCGACACGAAACCCGAGACACAGTCATATATTTAGGAGATGAATGCTACAAGAATCTCGGGGTCGTCGATTTCATCTGCACTTTTCGGGCGATTTTCGTACCACCCGACAAAAATGGGCTGAAATCGGTATTTTCGGGCCAGACGATGGCTAGGGTTTGAAATCCGACACAGAACCCGACACACAGTCATAAATTTTGGAGAACAATGCTACAAGGATCTCTCGGTCGTCGATTTCATCTGGACTTTTCGGGCCATTTTCGTACCACCCGACAAAAATGGGCTGAAATCGGTATTTTCGGGCCAGATGATGGCTATCGTTTGAAATCCGACACGGAACCCGAGACACAGTCATAAATTGAGGAGAAGAATGCTATAAGGATCTCGCGGTCGTCAATTTCATCTAGACTTTTCGGGCCATTTTCGTACCACCCGACAAAAATGGGCCGAAATCGGTATTTTCGAGGCAGACGATGGCTAGGGTTTGAAATCCGACACGGAACTCGAGACACAGTCATAAATTGAGGAGAAGAATGCTATAAGGATCTCGCGGTTGCGATTTCATCTGCACTTTTCGGGCGATTTTCGTACCACCCGACAAAAATGGGCCGAAATCGGTATTTTCGGTCCAGACGATGGCTCGGGTTTGAAATCCTACACGGAACCCGAGACACAGTCATAAATTTTGGAGAAGAATGCTACAAGGATCTCGCGGTCGTCGATTTCATCTGCACTTTTCGGGCGATTTTCGTACCACCCGACAAAAATGGGCTGAAATCGGTATTTTCGGGCCAGACGATGGCTAGGGTTTGAAATCCGACATGGAACCCGAGACACAGTCATAAATTGAGGAGAAGAATGCTATAAGGATCTCGCGGTTGCGATTTCATCTGCACTTTTCATGCGATTTTCGTACCACCCGACAAAAATGGGCCGAAATCGGTATTTTCGGTCCAGACGATGGCTCGGGTTTGAAATCCTACACGGAACCCGAGACACAGTCATAAATTTTGGAGAAGAATGCTACAAGGATCTCGCGGTCGTCGATTTCATCTGGACTTTTCGGGCGATTTTCGTACCACCCGACAAAAATGGGCCGAAATTGATATTTTCGGGCCAGACGATGGCTAGGGTTTGAAATCCGACACGGAACCCGAGACACAGTCATAAATTTTGGAGAAGAATGCTACAAGAATCTCGGGGTCGTCGATTTCATCTGCACTTTTCGGGCGATTTTCGTACCACCCGACAAAAATGGGCTGAAATCGGTATTTTCGGGCCAGACGATGGCTAGGGTTTGAAATCCGACACGGAACCCGAGACACAGTCATAAATTTTGGAGAACAATGCTACAAGGATCTCTCGGTCGTCGATTTCATCTGGACTTTTCGGGCCATTTTCGTACCACCCGACAAAAATGGGCTGAAATCGGGATTTTCGGGCCAGATGATGGCTAGCGTTTGAAATCCGACACGGAACCCGAGACACAGTCATAAATTGAGGAGAAGAATGCTATATGGATCTCGCGGTCGTCAATTTCATATAGACTTTTCGGGCCATTTTCGTACCACCCGACAAAAATGGGCCGAAATCGGTATTTTCGAGCCAGACGATGGCTAGGGTTTGAAATCCGACACGGAACTCGAGACACAGTCATAAATTCAGGAGAAGAATGCTATAAGGATCTCGCAGTCGTCGATTTCATCTGCACTTTTTGGGCGATTTTCGTACCACCCGACAAAAACGGGCCGAAATCGGTATTTTCGGGCCAGACGATGGCTAGGGTTTGAAATCCGACACGGAACCTGAGACACAGTCATAAATTGAGGAGAAGAATGCTATAAGGATCTCGCGGTCGTCGATTTCATCTAGACTTTTTTGGCCATTTTCGTACCACCCGACAAAAATGGGCCGAAATCGGTATTTTTAGGCCAGACGATGGCTAGGGTTTGAAATCCGACACGGAACCCGAGACACAGTCATAAATTGAGGAGAAGAATGCTATAAGGATCTCGCGGTCGTCGATTTCATCTGCACTATTCGGGCGATTTTCGTACCACCCGATAAAAATGGACCGAAATCGGTATTTTCGGGCCAGACGATGGCTAGGGTTTGAAATCCGACACGGAACCCGAGACACAGTCATAAATTGAGGAGAAGAATGCTATAAGGATCTCGCGGTTGCGATTTCATCTGCACTTTTCATGCGATTTTCGTACCACCCGACAAAAATGGGCCGAAATCGGTATTTTCGGTCCAGACGATGGCTCGGGTTTGAAATCCTACACGGAACCCGAGACACAGTCATAAATTTTGGAGAAGAATGCTACAAGGATCTCGCGGTCGTCGATTTCATCTGGACTTTTCGGGCGATTTTCGTACCACCTGACAAAAATGGGCCGAAATCGGTATTTTCGGGCGAGACGATGGCTAGGGTTTGAAATCCGACACGAAACCCGAGACACAGTCATATATTTAGGAGATGAATGCTACAAGAATCTCGGGGTCGTCGATTTCATCTGCACTTTTCGGGCGATTTTCGTACCACCCGACAAAAATGGGCTGAAATCGGTATTTTCGGGCCAGACGATGGCTAGGGTTTGAAATCCGACACAGAACCCGACACACAGTCATAAATTTTGGAGAACAATGCTACAAGGATCTCTCGGTCGTCGATTTCATCTGGACTTTTCGGGCCATTTTCGTACCACCCGACAAAAATGGGCTGAAATCGGTATTTTCGGGCCAGATGATGGCTAGCGTTTGAAATCCGACACAGAACCCGAGACACAGTCATAAATTGAGGAGAAGAATGCTATAAGGATCTCGCAGTCGTCAATTTCATATAGACTTATCGGGCCATTTTCGTACCACCCGACAAAAATGGGCCGAAATCGGTATTTTCGAGCCAGACGATGGCTAGGGTTTGAAATCCGACACGGAACTCGAGACACAGTCATAAATTCAGGAGAAGAATGCTATAAGGATCTCGCAGTCGTCGATTTCATCTGCACTTTTTGGGCGATTTTCGTACCACCCGACAAAAACGGGCCGAAATCGGTATTTTCGGGCCAGACGATGGCTAGGGTTTGAAATCCGACACGGAACCTGAGACACAGTCATAAATTGAGGAGAAGAATGCTATAAGGATCTCGCGGTCGTCGATTTCATCTAGACTTTTTTGGCCATTTTCGTACCACCCGACAAAAATGGGCCGAAATCGGTATTTTTAGGCCAGACGATGGCTAGGGTTTGAAATCCGACACGGAACCCGAGACACAGTCATAAATTGAGGAGAAGAATGCTATAAGGATCTCGCGGTCGTCGATTTCATCTGCACTATTCGGGCGATTTTCGTACCACCCGACAAAAATGGGCTGAAATCGGTATTTTCGGGCCAGACGATGGCTAGGGTTTGAAATCCGACACGGAACCCGAGACACAGTCATAAATTGAGGAGAAGAATGCTATAAGGATCTCGCGGTCGTCGATTTCATCTAGACTTTTCGGGCCATTTTCGTACCACCCGACAAAAATGGGCCGAAATCGGTATTTTTAGGCCAAACAATGGCTAGGGTTTGAAATCCGACACGGAACCCGAGACACAGTCATAAATTGAGGAGAAGAATGCTATAAGGATCTCGCGGTCGTCGATTTCATCTGCACTATTCGGGCGATTTTCGTACCACCCGACAAAAATGGACCGAAATCGGTATTTTCGGGCCAGACGATGGCTAGGGTTTGAAATCCTACACGGAACCCGAGACACAATCATAAATTTTGGAGAACAATGCTACAAGGATCTCTCGGTCGTCGATTTCATCTGGACTTTTCGGGCCATTTTCGTACCACCCGACAAAAATGGGCTGAAATCGGTATTTTCCGGCCAGATGATGGCTATCGTTTGAAATCCGACACGGAACCCGAGACACAGTCATAAATTGAGGAGAAGAATGCTATAAGGATCTCGCGGTCGTCAATTTCATCTAGACTTTTCGGGCCATTTTCGTACCACCCGACAAAAATGGGCCGAAATCGGTATTTTCGAGCCAGACGATGGCTAGGGTTTGAAATCCGACACGGAACCCGAGACACAGTCATAAATTGAGGAGAAGAATGCTATAAGGATCTCGCGGTCGTCGATTTCATCTGCACTTTTCGGGCGATTTTCGTACCACCCGACAAAAATGGGCTGAAATCGGTATTTTCGGGCCAGACGATGGCTAGGGTTTGAAATCCGACATGGAACCCGAGACACAGTCATAAATTGAGGAGAAGAATGCTATAAGGATCTCGCGGTTGCGATTTCATCTGCACTTTTCATGCGATTTTCGTACCACCCGACAAAAATGGGCCGAAATCGGTATTTTCGGTCCAGACGATGGCTCGGGTTTGAAATCCTACACGGAACCCGAGACACAGTCATAAATTTTGGAGAAGAATGCTACAAGGATCTCGCGGTCGTCGATTTCATCTGGACTTTTCGGGCGATTTTCGTACCACCTGACAAAAATGGGCCGAAATCGGTATTTTCGGGCGAGACGATGGCTAGGGTTTGAAATCCGACACGGAACCCGAGACACAGTCATATATTTAGGAGATGAATGCTACAAGAATCTCGGGGTCGTCGATTTCATCTGCACTTTTCGGGCGATTTTCGTACCACCCGACAAAAATGGGCTGAAATCGGTATTTTCGGGCCAGACGATGGCTAGGGTTTGAAATCCGACACGGAACCCGAGACACAGTCATAAATTTTGGAGAACAATGCTACAAGGATCTCTCGGTCGTCGATTTCATCTGGACTTTTCGGGCCATTTTCGTACCACCCGACAAAAATGGGCTGAAATCGGTATTTTCGGGCCAGATGATGGCTATCGTTTGAAATCCGACACGGAACCCGAGACACAGTCATAAATTGAGGAGAAGAATGCTATAAGGATCTCGCGGTTGTCAATTTCATCTAGACTTTTCGGGCCATTTTCGTACCACCCGACAAAAATGGGCCGAAATCGGTATTTTCGAGCCAGACGATGGCTAGGGTTTGAAATCCGACACGGAACTCGAGACACAGTCATAAATTCAGGAGAAGAATGCTATAAGGATCTCGCAGTCGTCGATTTCATCTGCACTTTTTGGGCGATTTTCGTACCACCCGACAAAAACGGGCCGGAATGGGTATTTTCGGGCCAGACGATGGCTAGGGTTTGAAATCCGACACGGAACCCGAGACACAGTCATAAATTGAGGAGAAGAATGCTATAAGGATCTCGCGGTCGTCGATTTCATCTAGACTTTTCGGGCCATTTTCGTACCACCCGACAAAAATGGGCCGAAATCGGTATTTTCGGGCCAGACGATGGCTAGGGTTTGAAATCCGACACGGAACCCGAGACACAGTCATAAATTGCGGAGAAGAATGCTATAAGGATCTCGCGGTTGCGATTTCATCTGCACATTTTTCGGGCGATTTTCGTACCACCCGACAAAAATGGGCCGAAATCGGTATTTTCGGTCCAGACGATGGCTCGGGTTTGAAATCCTAAACGGAACCCGAGACACAGTCATAAATTTTGGAGAAGAATGCTACAAGGATCTCGCGGTCGTCGATTTCATCTGGACTTTTCGGGCGATTTTCGTACCACCCGACAAAAATGGGCCGAAATTGATATTTTCGGGCCAGACGATGGCTAGGGTTTGAAATCCGACACGGAACCCGAGACACAGTCATAAATTTTGGAGAAGAATGCTACAAGAATCTCGGGGTCGTCGATTTCATCTGCACTTTTCGGGCGATTTTCGTACCACCCGACAAAAATGGGCTGAAATCGGTATTTTCGGGCCAGACGATGGCTAGGGTTTGAAATCCGACACGGAACCCGAGACACAGTCATAAATTTTGGAGAACAATGCTACAAGGATCTCTCGGTCGTCGATTTCATCTGGACTTTTCGGGCCATTTTCGTACCACCCGACAAAAATGGGCTGAAATCGGTATTTTCGGGCCAGATGATGGCTATCGTTTGAAATCCGACACGGAACCCGAGACACAGTCATAAATTGAGGAGAAGAATGCTATAAGGATCTCGCGGTCGTCAATTTCATCTAGACTTTTCGGGCCATTTTCGTACCACCCGACAAAAATGGGCCGAAATCGGTATTTTCGGTCCAGACGATGGCTCGGGTTTGAAATCCTACACGGAACCCGAGACACAGTCATAAATTTTGGAGAAGAATGCTACAAGGATCTCGCGGTCGTCGATTTCATCTGCACTTTTCGGGCGATTTTCGTACCACCCGACAAAAATGGGCCGAAATCGGTATTTTCGGGCCACACGATGGCTAGGGTTTGAAATCAGGCACGGAACCCGAGACACAGTCATATATTCAGGAGAAGAATGCTACAAGAATCTCGGGGTCGTCGATTTCATCTGCACTTTTCGGGCGATTTTCGTACCACCCGACAAAAATGGGCTGAAATCGGTATTTTCGGGCCAGACGATGGCTAGGGTTTGAAATCCGACACGGAACCCGAGACACAGTCATAAATTGAGGAGAAGAATGCTATAAGGATCTCGCGGTCGTCGATTTCATCTAGACTTTTCGGGCCATTTTCGTACCACCCGACAAAAATGGGCCGAAATCGGTATTTTTAGGCCAAACAATGGCTAGGGTTTGAAATCCGACACGGAACCCGAGACACAGTCATAAATTGAGGAGAAGAATGCTATAAGGATCTCGCGGTCGTCGATTTCATCTGCACTATTCGGGCGATTTTCGTACCACCCGACAAAAATGGACCGAAATCGGTATTTTCGGGCCAGACGATGGCTAGGGTTTGAAATCCTACACGGAACCCGAGACACAATCATAAATTTTGGAGAACAATGCTACAAGGATCTCTCGGTCGTCGATTTCATCTGGACTTTTCGGGCCATTTTCGTACCACCCGACAAAAATGGGCTGAAATCGGTATTTTCGGGCCAGATGATGGCTATCATTTGAAATCCGACACGGAACCCGAGACATAGTCATAAATTGAGGAGAAGAATGCTATAAGGATCTCGCGGTCGTCAATTTCATCTAGACTTTTTGGGCCATTTTCGTACCACCCGACAAAAATGGGCCGAAATCGGTATTTTCGAGCCAGACGATGGCTAGGGTTTGAAATCTGACACGGAACTCGAGACACAGTCATAAATTGAGGAGAAGAATGCTATAAGGATCTCGCGGTTGCGATTTCATCTGCACTTTTCGGGCGATTTTCGTACCACCCGACAAAAATGGGCCGAAATCGGTATTTTCGGTCCAGACGATGGCTCGGGTTTGAAATCCTAAACGGAACCCGAGACACAATCATAAATTTTGGAGAAGAATGCTACAAGGATCTCGCGGTCGTCGATTTCATCTGGACTTTTCGGGCGATTTTCGTACCACCTGAGAAAAATGGGCCGAAATTGATATTTTCGGGCCAGACGATGGCTAGGGTTTGAAATCCGACACGGAACCCGAGACACAGTCATATATTTAGGAGAAGAATGCTACAAGAATCTCGGGGTCGTCGATTTCATCTGCACTTTTCGGGCGATTTTCGTACCACCCGACAAAAATGGGCTGAAATCGGTATTTTCGGGCCAGACGATGGCTAGGGTTTGAAATCCGACACGGAACCCGAGACACAGTCATAAATTTTGGAGAACAATGCTACAAGGATCTCTCGGTCGTCGATTTCATCTGGACTTTTCGGGCCATTTTCGTACCACCCGACAAAAATGGGCTGAAATCGGTATTTTCGGGCCAGATGATGGCTATCGTTTGAAATCCGACACGGAACCCGAGACACAGTCATAAATTGAGGAGAAGAATGCTATAAGGATCTCGCGGTCGTCAATTTCATCTAGACTTTTCGGGCCATTTTCGTACCACCCGACAAAAATGGGCCGAAATCGGTATTTTCGGTCCAGACGATGGCTCGGGTTTGAAATCCTACACGGAACCCGAGACACAGTCATAAATTTTGGAGAAGAATGCTACAAGGATCTCGCGGTCGTCGATTTCATCTGCACTTTTCGGGCGATTTTCGTACCACCCGACAAAAATGGGCTGAAATCGGTATTTTCGGGCCAGACGATGGCTAGGGTTTGAAATCCGACACGAAACCCGAGAACACAGTCATAAATTGAGGAGAAGAATGCTATAAGGATCTCGCGGTCGTCGATTTCATCTGCACTTTTCGGGCGATTTTCGTACCAGCCGATAAAAATGGGCCGAAATCGGTATTTTCGGGCCAGACGATGGCTAGGGTTTGAAATCCGACACGGAACTCGAGACACAGTCATAAATTGAGGAGAAGAATGCTAAAAGGATCTCGCGGTCATCGATTTCATCTGCACTTTTCGGGCGATTTTCGTACCACCCGACAAAAATGGGCTGAAATCGGTATTTTCGGGCCAGACGATGGCTAGGGTTTGAAATCCGACACGGAACCCGAGACACAGTCATAAATTTAGGAGAAGAATGCTACAAGAATCTCGCGGTCGTCGATTTCATCTGCACTTTTACGGGCGATTTTCGTACCACCACCCAAAAATGGGCCGAAATCGGTATTTTCGGGCCAGACGATGGCTAGGGTTTGAAATCCGACACGGAACTCGCGACACAGTCATAAATTGAGGAGAAGAATGCTAAAAGGATCTCGTAGTCATCGATTTCATCTGCACTTTTCGGGCGATTTTCGTACCACCCGACAAAAATGGGCTGAAATCGGTATTTTCGGGCCAGACGATGGCTAGGGTTTGAAATCCGACACGGAACCCGAGACACAGTCATAAATTTTGGAGAAGAATGCTACAAGGATCTCGCGGTCGTCGATTTCATCTGGACTTTTCGGGCCATTTTCGTACCACACGACAAAAATGGGCCGAAATCGGTATTTTCGGGCCAGACGATGGCTAGGGTTTGAAATCCGACATGGAACCCGAGACACAGTCATAAATTTTGGAGAAGAATGATACAAGGATCACGCGGTCGTCGATTTCATCTGGACTTTTCGGGCCATTTTCGTACCACCCGACAAAAATGGGCCGAAATCGGTATTTTCGGGCCAGACGATGGCTAGGGTTTGAAATCCGACACGGAACCCGAGACACAGTCATAAATTGAGGAGAAGAATGCTACAAGGATCTCGCGGTCGTCGATTTCATTTGCACTTTTCGGGCGATTTTCGTACCACCCGACAAAAATGGGCCGAAATCGGTATTTTCGGGCCAGACGATGGCTAGGGTTTGAAATCCGACACGGAACCCGAGACACAGTCATATATTCAGGAGAAGAATGCTACAAGAATCTCGGGGTCCTCGATTTCATCTGCACTTTTCGGGCGTTTTTCGTACCACCCGACAAAAATGGGCTGAAATCGGTATTTTCGGGCCAGACGATGGCTAGGGTTTGAAATCCGACACGGAACCCGAGACACAGTCATAAATTGAGGAGAAGAATGCTATAAGGATCTCGCGATCGTCGATTTCATCTGCACTTTTTGGGCGATTTTCGTACCACCCGACAAAAATGGGCCGAAATCGGTATTTTCGGGCCAGACGATGGCGAGGGTTTGAAATCCGACACAGAACCTGAGACACATTCATAAATTTAGGAGAAGAATGCTACAAGGATCTCGCGGTCGTCATTTTCATTTGCACTTTTCGGGCGATTTTCGTACCACCCGACAAAAATGGGCCGAAATCGATATTTTCGGTCCCGACGATGGCTCGGGTTTGAAATCCTACACGGAACCCGAGACACAGTCATAAATTTTGGAGAAGAATGCTACAAGGATCTCGCGGTCGTCGATTTCATCTGCACTTTTCGGGCGATTTTCGTACCACCCGACAAAAATGGGCCGAAATCGGTATTTTCGGGCCACACGATGGCTAGGGTTTGAAATCAGGCACGGAACCCGAGACACAGTCATATATTCAGGAGAAGAATGCTACAAGAATCTCGGGGTCGTCGATTTCATCTGCACTTTTCGGGCGATTTTCGTACCACCCGACAAAAATGGGCTGAAATCGGTATTTTCGGGCCAGACGATGGCTAGGGTTTGAAATCCGACACGGAACCCGAGACACAGTCATAAATTGAGGAGAAGAATGCTATAAGGATCTCGCGGTCGTCGATTTCATCTGCACTATTCCGGCGATTTTCGTACCACCCGACAAAAATGGGCCGAAATCGGTATTTTCGGGCTAGACGACGGCTAGGGTTTGAAATCCGACACGGAACCCAAGACACATTCATAAATTTAGGAGAAGAATGCTACAAGGATCTCGCGGTCGTCATTTTCATCTGCACTTTTCAGGCGATTTTCGTACCACCCGACAAAAATGGGCCGAAATTGGTATTTTCGGGCCAGACGATGGCTAGGGTTTGAAATCCGACACGAAACCCGAGACACAGTCATAAATTTAAGAGAAGAATGCTACAAGAATCTCGCGGTCATCGATTTCATCTGCACTTTTCGGGCGATTTTCGTACCACCCGACAAAAATGGGCCGAAATTGATATTTTCGGGCCAGACGATGGCTCGGGTTTGAAATCCTACACGGAACCCGAGACACAGTCATAAATTTTGGAGAAGAATGCTACAAGGATCTCGCGGTCGTCGATTTCATCTGCACTTTTCGGGCGATTTTCGTACCACCCGACAAAAATGGGCCGAAATCGGTATTTTCGGGCCAGACAATGGCTAGGGTTTGAAATCCGGCACGGAACCCGAGACACAGTCATATATTCAGGAGAAGAATGCTACAAGAATCTCGGGGTCGTCGATTTCATCTGCACTTTTCGGGCGATTTTCGTACCACACGACAAAAATGGGCTGAAATCGGTATTTTCGGGCCAGACGATGGCTAGGGTTTGAAATCCGACACGGAACCCGAGACACAGTCATAAATTGAGGAGAAGAATGCTATAAGGATCTCGCGGTCGTCGATTTCATCTGCACTATTCCGGCGATTTTCGTACCACCCGACAAAAATGGGCCGAAATCGGTATTTTCGGGCTAGACGACGGCTAGGGTTTGAAATCCGACACGGAACCCAAGACACATTCATAAATTTAGGAGAAGAATGCTACAAGGATCTCGCGGTCGTCATTTTCATCTGCACTTTTCAGGCGATTTTCGTACCACCCGACAAAAATGGGCCGAAATTGGTATTTTCGGGCCAGACGATGGCTAGGGTTTGAAATCCGACACGAAACCCGAGACACAGTCATAAATTTAAGAGAAGAATGCTACAAGAATCTCGCGGTCATCGATTTCATCTGCACTTTTCGGGCGATTTTCGTACCACCCGACAAAAATGGGCCGAAATTGATATTTTCGGGCCAGACGATGGCTAGGGTTTGAAATCCGACACGGAACCCGAGACACAGTCATAAATTTAGGAGAAGAATGCTACAAGAATCTCGCGGTCATCGATTTCATCTGCACTTTTCGGGCGATTTTCGTACCACCCGACAAAAATGGGCCGAAATCGGTATTTTCGAGCCAGATGATGGCTATGAAATCCGACACGGAACCCGAGACACATTCATAAATTGTGGAGAAGAATGCTATAAGGATCTCGCGGTCGTCGATTTCATCTAGACTTTTCGGGCGATTTTTGTACCACCCAACAAAAATGGGCCGAAATCGGTATTTTCGGTCCAGACGATGGCTAGGGTTTGAAATCCGACACGGAACCCAAGACACATTCATAAATTTAGGAGAAGAATGCTACAAGGATCTCGCGGTCGTCATTTTCATCTGCACTTTTCAGGCGATTTTCGTACCACCCGACAAAAATGGGCCGAAATTGGTATTTTCGGGCCAGACGATGGCTAGGGTTTGAAATCCGACACGAAACCCGAGACACAGTCATAAATTTAGGAGAAGAATGCTACAAGAATCTCGCGGTCATCGATTTCATCTGCACTTTTCGGGCGATTTTCGTACCACCCGACAAAAATGGGCCGAAATTGATATTTTCGGGCCAGACGATGGCTCGGGTTTGAAATCCTACAGGGAACCCGAGACATAGTCATAAATTGTGGAGAAGAATGCTACAAGGATCCCGCAGGTTGCGATTTCATCTGGACTTTTCGGGCGATTTTCGTACCACCCGACAAAAATGGGCCGAAATCGGTATTTTCGGTCCAGACGATGGCTCGGGTTTGAAATCTGACACGGAACCCGAGACACAGTCATAAATTAAGGAGAAGAATGCTATAAGGATCTCGCGGTCGTCGATTTCATCTGCACTATTCGGGCGATTTTCGTACCACCCGACAAAAATGGGCCGAAATCGGTATTTTCGAGCCAGACGATGGCTAGGGTTTGAAATCCGACACGGAACCCGAGACACAGTCATAAATTGAGGAGAAGAATGCTATAAGGATCTCGCGGTCGTCGATTTCATCTACACTATTCAGGCGATTTTCGTACCACCCGACAAAAATGGGCCGAAATCGGTATTTTCGGCCCAGAGGATGGCTAGGGTTTGAAATCCGACACGGAACCCGAGACACAGTCATAAATTGAGGAGAATAATGCTATAAGGATCTCGCGGTTGCGATTTCATCTGCACTTTTCGGGCGATTTTCGTACCACCTGACAAAAATGGGCCGAAATCGGTATTTTCGGTCCAGACGATGGCTCGGGTTTGAAATCCTACACGGAACCCGAGACACATTCATAAATTTTGGAGAAGAATGCTACAAGGATCTCGCGGTCGTCGATTTCATCTGGACTTTTCGGGCGATTTTCGTATCACCCGACAAAAATGGGCCGAAATCGGTATTTTCGGGCCAGACGACGGCTAGGGTTTGAAATCCGACACGGAACCCGAGACACATTCATAAATTTAGGAAAACAATGCTACAAGGATCTCGCGGTCGTCATTTTCATCTGCACTTTTCGGGCGATTTTCGTACCACCCGACAAAAATGGGCCGAAACCGGTATTTTCGGGCCAGACGATAGCTAGGGTTTGAAATCCGACACGAAACCCGAGACACAGTCATAAAATGAGGAGAAGAATGCTATAAGGATCTCGCAGGTTGCGATTTCATCTGCACTATTCGAGCGATTTTCGTACCACCCGACAAAAATGGGCCGAAATCGGTATTTTCAGGCCAGACGATGGCTAGGGTTTGAAATCAGACACGGAACCCGAGACACAGTCATAAATTGAGGAGAAGAATGCTATAAGGATCTCGCGGTCGTTGATTTCATCTAGACTTTTCGGGCCATTTTCGTACCTCCCGACAAAAATGGGCCGAAATCGGTATTTTCGGGCCAGACGATGGCTAGGGTTTGAAATCCGACACGGAACCCGAGACACAGTCATAAAATGTGGAGAAGAATGCTATAAGGATCTCGCAGGTTGCGATTTCATCTGCACTTTTCGGGCGATTTTCGTACCACCCGACAAAAATGGGCCGAAATCGGTATTTTCGGTCCAGACGATGGCTCGGGTTTTAAATCCGACACGGAACCCGAGACACAGCCATAAATTAAGGAGAAGAATGCTATAAGGATCTCGCGGTCGTCGATTTCATCTGCACTATTCGTGCGATTTTCGTACCACCCGACAAAAATGTGCCGAAATCGGTATTTTCGGGCCAGACGACGGCTAGGGTTTGAAATCCGACACGGAACCCGAGACACATTCATAAATTTAGGAAAACAATGCTACAAGGATCTCGCGATCGTCATTTTCATCTGCACTTTTCAGGCGATTTTCGTACCACCCGACAAAAATGGGCCGAAACCGGTATTTTCGGGCCAGACGATGGCTAGGGTTTGAAATCCGACACGAAACCCGAGACACAGTCATAAATTTAGGAGAAGAATGCTACAAGAATCTCGCGGTCAACGATTTCATCTGCACTTTTCGGGCGATTTTCGTACCACCCGACAAAAATGGGCCGAAATCGGTATTTTCGGGTCAAATGATGGCTATGAAATCCGACACGGAACCCGAGACACAGTCATAAATTGTGGAGAAGAATGCTATAAGGATCTCGCGGTCGTCGATTTCATCTAGACTTTTCGGGCGATTTTTGTACCACCGGACAAAAATGAGCCGAAATCGGTATTTTCGGTCCAGACGATGGCTCGGGTTTGAAATCCTACACGGAACCCGAGACACAGTCATAAATTTTGGAGAAGAATGCTACAAGGATCTCGCGGTCGTCGATTTCATCTGCACTTTTCGGGCGATTTTCGTACCACCCGACAAAAATGGGCCGAAATCGGTATTTTCGGGCCAGACGATGGCTAGGGTTTGAAATCCGACACGGAACCCGAGACACATTCATATATTTAGGAGAAGAATGCTACAAGAATCTCGGGGTCGTCGATTTCATCTGCACTTTTCGGGCGATTTTCGTGCCACCCGACAAAAATTGGCAGAAATCGGTATTTTCGGGCCAGACGATGGCCAGGGTTTGAAATCCGACACGGAACCCAAGACACAGTCATAAATTGAGGAGAAGAATGCTATAAGGATCTCCCGGTCGTCGATTTCATCTGCACTATTCGGGCGATTTTCGTACCAC
>JBBPBP010009777.1:16185053-16198844 GCA_037974735.1 Cicer chorassanicum
GATGGCTAGGGTTTGAAATCCGACACGGAACCCGAGACACAGTCATATATTTAGGAGAAGAATGCTACAAGAATCTCGGGGTCGTCGATTTCATCTGCACTTTTCGGGCGATTTTCGCGCCACCCGACAAAAATTGGCCGAAATCGGTATTTTCGGGCCAGACGATGGCCAGGGTTTGAAATCCGACACGGAACCCAAGACACAGTCATAAATTGAGGAGAAGAATGCTATAAGGATCTCCCGGTCGTCGATTTCATCTGCACTATTCGGGCGATTTTCGTACCACTCGACAAAAATGGGCCGAAATCGGTATTTTCGGGCCAGACGACGGCTAGGGTTTGAAATCCGACACGGAACCCAAGACACATTCATAAATTTAGGAGAAGAATGCTACAAGGATCTCGCGGTCGTCATTTTCATCTGCACTTTTCAGGCGATTTTCGTACCACCCGACAAAAATGGGCCGAAATAGGTATTTTCGGGCCAGACGATGGCTAGGGTTTGAAATCCGACACGAAACCCGAGACACAGTCATAAATTTAGGAGAAGAATGCTACAAGAATCTCCCGCTCATCGATTTCATCTGCACTTTTCGGGAGATTTTCGTATCACCCGACAAAAATGGGCCGAAATTGATATTTTCGGGCCAGACGATGGCTAGGGTTTGAAATCCGACACGGAACCCGAGACACAGTCATAAATTGTGGAGAAGAATGCTATAAGGATCTCGCGGTTGCGATTTCATCTGCACTTTTCGGGCGATTTTCGTACCACCCGACAAAAATGGGCCGAAATCGGTATTTTCGGTCCAGACGATGGCTCGGGTTTGAAATCCGACACGGAACCCAAGACACATTCATAAATTTAGGAGAAGAATGCTACAAGGATCTCGCGGTCGTCATTTTCATCTGCACTTTTAGGGCGATTTTCGTACCACCCGACAAAAATGGGCCGAAACCGGTATTTTCGGGCCAGACGATGGCTAGGGTTTGAAATCCGACACGGAACCCGAGACACAGTCATAAATTTAGGAGAAGAATGCTACAAGAATCTCGCGGTCATCGATTTCATCTGCACTTTTCGGGCGATTTTCGTACCACCCGACAAAAATGGGCCGAAATCGGTATTTTCGAGCCAGATGATGGCTATGAAATCCGACACGGAACCCGAGACACATTCATAAATTGTGGAGAAGAATGCTATAAGGATCTCGCGGTCGTCGATTTCATCTAGACTTTTCGGGCGATTTTTGTACCACCCAACAAAAATGGGCCGAAATCGGTATTTTCGGTCCAGACGATGGCTAGGGTTTGAAATCCGACACGGAACCCAAGACACATTCATAAATTTAGGAGAAGAATGCTACAAGGATCTCGCGGTCGTCATTTTCATCTGCACTTTTCAGGCGATTTTCGTACCACCCGACAAAAATGGGCCGAAATTGGTATTTTCGGGCCAGACGATGGCTAGGGTTTGAAATCCGACACGAAACCCGAGACACAGTCATAAATTTAGGAGAAGAATGCTACAAGAATCTCGCGGTCATCGATTTCATCTGCACTTTTCGGGCGATTTTCGTACCACCCGACAAAAATGGGCCGAAATTGATATTTTCGGGCCAGACGATGGCTCGGGTTTGAAATCCTACACGGAACCCGAGACACAGTCATAAATTTTGGAGAAGAATGCTACAAGGATCTCGCGGTCGTCGATTTCATCTGCACTTTTCGGGCGATTTTCGTACCACCCGACAAAAATGGGCCGAAATCGGTATTTTCGGGCCAGACGATGGCTAGGGTTTGCAATCCGACACGGAACCCGAGACACAGTCATAAATTTTGGAGAAGAATGCTACAAGGATCTCGCGGTCGTCGATTTCATCTGCACTTTTCGGGCGATTTTCGTACCACCCGACAAAAATGGGCCGAAATCGGTATTTTCGGGCCAGACGATGGCTAGGGTTTAAAATCCGACACGGAACCCGAGACACAGTCATAAATTTAGGAGAAGAATGCTACAAGGATCTCGCGGTCGTCGATTTCATCTGGACTTTTCGGGCGATTTTCGTACCACCCGACAAAAATGGGCCGAAATCGGTATTTTCGGGCCAGACGATGGTTAGGGTTTGAAATCTGACACGGAACCCGAGACACAGTCATAAATTTAGGAGAAGAATGCTACAAGGATCTCGCGGTCCTCGATTTCATCCGGACGTTTCGGGCGATTTTCGTACCACCCGACAAAAATGGGCCGAAATCGGTATTTTCAGGCCAGACGCTTGCTAGGGTTTGAAATCCGACACGGAACCCGAGACACAGTCATAAATTTAGGAGAAGAATGCTACAAGGATCTCGCGGTCGTCGATTTCATCTGCACTTTTCGGGCGATTTTCGTACCACCCGACAAAAATGGGCCGAAATCGGTATTTTCTGGCCAGACGATGGCTAGGGTTTGAAATCCGACACGGAACCCGAGACACAGTCATAAATTGAGGAGAAGAATGCTATAAGGATCTCGCGGTCGTCGATTTCATCTAGACTTTTCGGGCCATTTTCGTACCACCCGACAAAAATGGGCCGAAATCGGTATTTTTAGGCCAAACAATGGCTAGGGTTTGAAATCCGACACGGAACCCGAGACACAGTCATAAATTGAGGAGAAGAATGCTATAAGGATCTCGCGGTCGTCGATTTCATCTGCACTATTCGGGCGATTTTCGTACCACCCGACAAAAATGGACCGAAATCGGTATTTTCGGGCCAGACGATGGCTAGGGTTTGAAATCCTACACGGAACCCGAGACACAGTCATAAATTTTGGAGAAGAATGCTACAAGGATCTCGCGGTCGTCGATTTCATCTGGACTTTTCGGGCGATTTTCGTACCACCCGACAAAAATGGGCTGAAATCGGTATTTTCAGGCCATATGATGGCTAGGGTTTGAAATCCGACACGGAACCCGAGACACATTCATAAATTTAGGAGAAGAATGCTACCAGGATCTCGCGGTCGTCATTTTCATCTGCACTTTTCGGGCGATTTTCGTACCACCCGACAAAAAAATGGGCCGAAATTGAGATTTTCGGTCCAGACGATGGCTCGGGTTTGAAATCCTACACGGAACCCGAGACACAGTCATAAATTTTGGAGAAGAATGCTACAAGGATCTCGCGGTCGTCGATTTCATCTGCACTTTTCGGGCGATTTTCGTACCACCCGACAAAAATGGGCCGAAATCGGTATTTTCGGGCCAGACGATGGCTAGGGTTTGAAATCCGACACGGAACCCGAGACACAGTCATAAATGGAGGAGAAGAATGCAACAAGAATCTCGCGGTCGTCGATTTCATCTGCACTTTTCGGGCGATTTTCGTACCACCCGACAAAAATGGGCCGAAATCGGTATTTTCGGGCCAGACGATGGCTAGGGTTTGAAATCCGACACGAAACCCGAGACACAGTCATAAATTTAGGAGAAGAATGCTACAAGAATCTCGCGGTCATCGATTTCATCTGCACTTTTCGGGCGATTTTCGTACCACCCGACAAAAATGGGCCGAAATCGGTATTTTCGGGCCAGATGATGGCTATGAAATCCGACACGGAACCCGAGACACAGTCATAAATTGTGGAGAAGAATGCTATAAGGATCTCGCGGTCGTCGATTTCATCTAGACTTTTCGGGCGATTTTTGTACCACCCAACAAAAATGGGCCGAAATCGGTATTTTCGGTCCAGACGATGGCTAGGGTTTGAAATCCGACACGGAACCCAAGACACATTCATAAATTTAGGAGAAGAATGCTACAAGGAACTCGCGGTCGTCATTTTCATCTGCACTTTTCAGGCGATTTTCGTACCACCCGACAAAAATGGGCCGAAATTGGTATTTTCATGCCAGACGATGGCTAGGGTTTGAAATCCGACACGAAACCCGAGACACAGTCATAAATTGTGGAGAAGAATGCTATAAGGATCTCGCGGTCGTCGATCTCATCTAGACTTTTCGGGCGATTTTTGTACCACCCGACAAAAATGGGCCGAAATCGGTATTTTCGGGCCAGATGATGGCTATGAAATCCGACACGGAACCCGAGACACAGTCATAAATTGTGGAGAAGAATGCTATAAGGATCTCGCGGTCGTCGATTTCATCTAGACTTTTCGGGCGATTTTTGTACCACCCAACAAAAATGGGCCGAAATCGGTATTTTCGGTCCAGACGATGGCTAGGGTTTGAAATCCGACACGGAACCCAAGACACATTCATAAATTTAGGAGAAGAATGCTACAAGGATCTCGCGGTCGTCATTTTCATCTGCACTTTTCCGGCGATTTTCGTACCACTCGACAAAAATGGGTCGAAATTGGTATTTTCGGGCCAGACGATGGCTAGGGTTTGAAATCCGACACGAAACCCGAGACACAGTCATAAATTTAGGAGATGAATGCTACAAGAATCTCGCGGTCATCGATTTCATATGCTCTTTTCGGGCGATTTTCGTACCACCCGACAAAAATGGGCCGAATTTGATTTTTTCGGGCCAGACGATGGCTAGGGTTTGAAATCCGACACGGAACCCGAGACACAGTCATAAATTGTGGAGAAGAATGCTATAAGGATCTCGCGGTTGCGATTTCATCTGCACTTTTCGGGCGATTTTCGTACCACCCGACAAAAATGGGTCGAAATCGGTATTTTCGGTCCAGACGATGGCTCGGGTTTGAAATCCGACACGGAACACGAGACACAGTCATAAATTAAGGAGAAGAATGCTATAAGGATCTCGCGGTCGTCGATTTCATCTGCACTATTCGTGCGATTTTCGTACCACCCGACAAAAATGTGCCGAAATCGGTATTTTCGGGCCAGACGACGGCTAGGGTTTGAAATCCGACACGGAACCCGAGACACATTCATAAATTTAGGAAAACAATGCTACAAGGATCTCGCGGTCGTCATTTTCATCTGCACTTTTCGGGCGATTTTCGTACCACCCGACAAAAATGGGCCGAAACCGGTATTTTCGGGCCAGACGATGGCTAGGGTTTGAAATCCGACACGAAACCCGAGACATAGTCATAAATTTAGGAGAAGAATGCTACAAGAATCTCGCGGTCATCGATTTCATCTGCACTTTTCGGGCGATTTTCGTACCACCCGACAAAAATGGGCCGAAATCGGTATTTTCGGGCCAGATGATGGCTATGAAATCTGACACGGAACCCGAGACACAGTCATAAATTGTGGAGAAGAATGCTATAAGGATCTCGCGGTCGTCGATTTCATCTAGACTTTTCGGGCGATTTTTGTACCACCCGACAAAAATGGGCCGAAATCGGTATTTTCGGTCCAGACGATGGCTCGGGTTTGAAATCCTACACGGAACCCGAGACACAGTTATAAGTTTTGGAGAAGAATGCTACAAGGATCTCGCGGTAGTCGATTTCATCTGCACTTTTCGGGCGATTTTCGTACCACCCGACAAAAATGGGCCGAAATCGGTATTTTCGGGCCAGAGGATGGCTAGGGTTTGAAATCCGACACGGAACCCGAGACACAGTCATATATTTAGGAGAAGAATGCTACAAGAATCTCGGGGTCGTCGATTTCATCTGCACTTTTCGGGCGATTTTCGCGCCACCCGACAAAAATTGGCCGAAATCGGTATTTTCGGGCCAGACGATGGCCAGGGTTTGAAATCCGACACGGAACCCAAGACACAGTCATAAATTGAGGAGAAGAATGCTTTAAGGATCTCCCGGTCGTCGATTTCATCTGCACTATTCGGGCGATTTTCGTACCACTCGACAAAAATGGGCCGAAATCGGTATTTTCGGGCCAGACGATGGCTAGGGTTTGAAATCCGACGCGGAACCCAAGACACATTCATAAATTTAGGAGAAGAATGCTACAAGGATCTCGCGGTCGTCATTTTCATCTGCACTTTTCAGGCGATTTTCGTACCACCCGACAAAAATGGGCCGAAATAGGTATTTTCGGGCCAGACGATGGCTAGGGTTTGAAATCCGACACGAAACCCGAGACACAGTCATAAATTTAGGAGAAGAATGCTACAAGAATCTCCCGCTCATCGATTTCATCTGCACTTTTCGGGAGATTTTCGTATCACCCGACAAAAATGGGCCGAAATCGGTATTTTCGGGCCAGACGATGGCTAGGGTTTGAAATCCGACACGGAACCCGAGACACAGTCATAAATTGTGGAGAAGAATGCTATAAGGATCTCGCGGTTGCGATTTCATCTGCACTTTTCGGGCGATTTTCGTACCACCCGACAAAAATGGGCCGAAATCGGTATTTTCGGTCCAGACGATGGCTCGGGTTTGAAATCCGACACGGAACCCGAGACACAGTCATAAATTAAGGAGAAGAATGCTATAAGGATCTCGCGGTCGTCGATTTCATCTGCACTATTCTTGCGATTTTCGTACCACCCGACAAAAATGTGCCGAAATCGGTATTTTCGGGCCAGACGACGGCTAGGGTTTGAAATCCGACACGGAACCCGAGACACATTCATAAATTTAGGAAAAGAATGCTACAAGGATCTCGCGGTCGTCATTTTCATCTGCACTTTTAGGGCGATTATCGTACCACCCGACAAAAATGGGCCGAAACCGATATTTTCGAGCCAGACGATGGCTAGGGTTTGAAATCCGACACGAAACCCGAGACACAGTCATAAATTTAGGAGAAGAATGCTACAAGAATCTCGCGGTCATCGATTTCATCTGCACTTTTCGGGCGATTTTCGTACCACCCGACAAAAATGGGCCGAAATCGGTATTTTAGAGCCAGATGATGGCTATGAAATCCGACACGGAACCCGAGACACATTCATAAATTGTGGAGAAGAATGCTATAAGGATCTCGCGGTCGTTGATTTCATCTAGACTTTTCGGGCGATTTTTGTACCACCCAACAAAAATGGGTCGAAATCGGTATTTTCGGTCCAGACGATGGCTAGGGTTTGAAATCCGACACGGAACCCAAGACACATTCATAAATTTAGGAGAAGAATGCTACAAGGATCTCGCGGTCGTCATTTTCATCTGCACTTTTCAGGCGATTTTCGTACCACCCGACAAAAATGGGCCGAAATTGGTATTTTCGGGCCAGACGATGGCTAGGGTTTGAAATTCGACACGAAACCCGAGACAAAGTCATAAATTTAGGAGAAGAATGCTACAAGAATCTCGCAGTCATCGATTTCATCTGCACTTTTCGGGCGATTTTCGTACCACCCGACAAAAATGTGCCGAAATCGGTATTTTCGGGCCAGACGACGGCTAGGGTTTGAAATCCGACACGGAACCCGAGACACATTCATAAATTTAGGAAAAGAATGCTACAAGGATCTCGCGGTCGTCATTTTCATCTGCACTTTTCGGGCGATTTTCGTACCACCCGACAAAAATGGGCCGAAACCGGTATTTTGGGGCCAGACGATGGCTAGGGTTTGAAATCCGACACGAAACCCGAGACACAGTCATAAATTGTGGAGAAGAATGCTATAAGGATCTCGCGGTCGTCGATTTCATCTAGACTTTTCGGGCGATTTTTGTACCACCCGACAAAAATGGGCCGAAATCTGTATTTTCGGTCCAAACGATGGCTCGGGTTTGAAATCCTACACGGAACCCGAGACACAGTCATAAATTTTTGAGAAGAATGGTACAAGGATCTCGCGGTCGTCGATTTCATCTGCACTTTTCGGGCGATTATCGTACCACCCGACAAAAATGGGTCGAAATCGGTATTTTCGGGCCAGACGATGGCTAGGGTTTGAAATCCTACACGGAACCCGAGACACAGTCATAAATTTAGGAGAAGAATGCTACAAGGATCTCGCGGTCGTCATTTTCATCTGCACTTTTCAGGCGATTTTCGTACCACCCGACAAAAATGGGCCGAAATTGGTATTTTCGGGCCAGACGATGGCTAGGGTTTGAAATCTGACACGAAACCCGAGACACAGTCATAACTTTAGGAGAAGAATGCTACAAGAATCTCGCGGTCATCGATTTCATCTGCACTTTTCGGGCGATTTTCGTACCACCCGACAAAAATGGGCCGAAATTGATATTTTCGGGCCAGACGATGGCTAGGGTTTGAAATCCGACACGGAACCCGAGACACAGTCATAAATTTAGGAGAAGAATGCTACAAGAATCTCGCGGTCATCGATTTCATCTGCACTTTTCGGGCGATTTTCGTACCACCCGACAAAAATGGGCCGAAATCGGTATTTTCGAGCCAGATGATGGCTATGAAATCCGACACGGAACCCGAGACACATTCATAAATTGTGGAGAAGAATGCTATAAGGATCTCGCGGTCGTCGATTTCATCTAGACTTTTCGGGCGATTTTTGTACCACCCAACAAAAATGGGCCGAAATCGGTATTTTCGGTCCAGACGATGGCTAGGGTTTGAAATCCGACACGGAACCCAAGACACATTCATAAATTTAGGAGAAGAATGCTACAAGGATCTCGCGGTCGTCATTTTCATCTGCACTTTTCAGGCGATTTTCGTACCACCTGACAAAAATGGGCCGAAATTGGTATTTTCGGGCCAGACGATGGCTAGGGTTTGAAATCTGACACGAAACCCGAGACACAGTCATAACTTTAGGAGAAGAATGCTACAAGAATCTCGCGGTCATCGATTTCATCTGCACTTTTCGGGCGATTTTCGTACCACCCGACAAAAATGGGCCGAAATTGATATTTTCGGGCCAAACGATGGCTAGGGTTTGAAATCCGACACGGAACCCGAGACACAGTCATAAATTTAGGAGAAGAATGCTACAAGAATCTCGCGGTCATCGATTTCATCTGCACTTTTCGGGCGATTTTCGTACCACCCGACAAAAATGGGCCGAAATCGGTATTTTCGAGCCAGATGATGGCTATGAAATCCGACACGGAACCCGAGACACATTCATAAATTGTGGAGAAGAATGCTATAAGGATCTCGCGGTCGTCGATTTCATCTAGACTTTTCGGGCGATTTTTGTACCACCCAACAAAAATGGGCCGAAATCGGTATTTTCGGTCCAGACGATGGCTAGGGTTTGAAATCCGACACGGAACCCAAGACACATTCATAAATTTAGGAGAAGAATGCTACAAGGATCTCGCGGTCGTCATTTTCATCTGCACTTTTCAGGCGATTTTCGTACCACCCGACAAAAATGGGCCGAAATTGGTATTTTCGGGCCAGACGATGGCTAGGGTTTGAAATTCGACACGAAACCCGAGACAAAGTCATAAATTTAGGAGAAGAATGCTACAAGAATCTCGCAGTCATCGATTTCATCTGCACTTTTCGGGCGATTTTCGTACCACCCGACAAAAATGTGCCGAAATCGGTATTTTCGGGCCAGACGACGGCTAGGGTTTGAAATCCGACACGGAACCCGAGACACATTCATAAATTTAGGAAAAGAATGCTACAAGGATCTCGCGGTCGTCATTTTCATCTGCACTTTTAGGGCGATTATCGTACCACCCGACAAAAATGGGCCGAAACCGATATTTTCGAGCCAGACGATGGCTAGGGTTTGAAATCCGACACGAAACCCGAGACACAGTCATAAATTTAGGAGAAGAATGCTACAAGAATCTCGCGGTCATCGATTTCATCTGCACTTTTCGGGCGATTTTCGTACCACCCGACAAAAATGGGCCGAAATCGGTATTTTCGGGCCAGATGATGGCTATGAAATCCGACACGGAACCCGAGACACAGTCATAAATTGTGGAGAAGAATGCTATAAGGATCTCGCGGTCGTCGATTTCATCTAGACTTTTCGGGCGATTTTTGTACCACCCAACAAAAATGGGCCGAAATCGGTATTTTCGGTCCAGACGATGGCTAGGGTTTGAAATCCGACACGGAACCCAAGACACATTCATAAATTTAGGAGAAGAATGCTACAAGGAACTCGCGGTCGTCATTTTCATCTGCACTTTTCAGGCGATTTTCGTACCACCCGACAAAAATGGGCCGAAATTGGTATTTTCATGCCAGACGATGGCTAGGGTTTGAAATCCGACACGAAACCCGAGACACAGTCATAAATTGTGGAGAAGAATGCTATAAGGATCTCGCGGTCGTCGATCTCATCTAGACTTTTCGGGCGATTTTTGTACCACCCGACAAAAATGGGCCGAAATCGGTATTTTCGGTCCAAACGATGGCTCGGGTTTGAAATCCTACACGGAACCCGAGACACAGTCATAAATTTTGGAGAAGAATGGTACAAGGATCTCGCGGTCTTCGATTTCATCTGCACTTTTCGGGCGATTATTGTACCACCTGACAAAAATGGGTCGAAATCGGTATTTTCGGGCCAAACGATGGCTAGGGTTTGAAATCCTACACGGAACCCGAGACACAGTCATAAATTTAGGAGAAGAATGCTACAAGGATCTCGCGGTCGTCATTTTCATCTGCACTTTTCAGGCGATTTTCGTACCACCCGACAAAAATGGGCCGAAATTGGTATTTTCGGGCCAGACGATGGCTAGGGTTTGAAATCTGACACGAAACCCGAGACACAGTCATAACTTTAGGAGAAGAATGCTACAAGAATCTCGCGGTCATCGATTTCATCTGCACTTTTCGGGCGATTTTCGTACCACCCGACAAAAATGGGCCGAAATTGATATTTTCGGGCCAGACGATGGCTAGGGTTTGAAATCCGACACGGAACCCGAGACACAGTCATAAATTTAGGAGAAGAATGCTACAAGAATCTCGCGGTCATCGATTTCATCTGCACTTTTCGGGCGATTTTCGTACCACCCGACAAAAATGGGCCGAAATCGGTATTTTCGAGCCAGATGATGGCTATGAAATCCGACACGGAACCCGAGACACATTCATAAATTGTGGAGAAGAATGCTATAAGGATCTCGCGGTCGTCGATTTCATCTAGACTTTTCGGGCGATTTTTGTACCACCCAACAAAAATGGGCCGAAATCGGTATTTTCGGTCCAGACGATGGCTAGGGTTTGAAATCCGACACGGAACCCAAGACACATTCATAAATTTAGGAGAAGAATGCTACAAGGATCTCGCGGTCGTCATTTTCATCTGCACTTTTCAGGCGATTTTCGTACCACCAGACAAAAATGGGCCGAAATTGGTATTTTCGGGCCAGACGATGGCTAGGGTTTGAAATCCGACACGAAACCCGAGACACAGTCATAAATTTAGGAGAAGAATGCTACAAGAATCTCGCGGTCATCGATTTCATCTGCACTTTTCGGGCGATTTTCGTACCACCCGACAAAAATGTGCCGAAATCGGTATTTTCGGGCCAGACGACGGCTAGGGTTTGAAATCCGACACAGAACCCGAGACACATTCATAAATTTAGGAAAAGAATGCTACAAGGATCTCGCGGTCGTCATTTTCATCTGCACTTTTCGGGCGATTTTCGTACCACCCGACAAAAATGGGCCGAAACCGGTATTTTCGGGCCAAACGATGGCTAGGGTTTGAAATCCGACACGAAACCCGAGACACAGTCATAAATTGTGGAGAAGAATGCTATAAGGATCTCGCGGTCGTCGATTTCATCTAGACTTTTCGGGCGATTTTTGTACCACCCGACAAAAATGGGCCGAAATCTGTATTTTCGGTCCAAACGATGGCTCGGGTTTGAAATCCTACACGGAACCCGAGACACAGTCATAAAATTTGGAGAAGAATGGTACAAGGATCTCGCGGTCGTCGATTTCATCTGCACTTTTCGGGCGATTATCGTACCACCCGACAAAAATGGGTCGAAATCGGTATTTTCGGGCTAGACGATGGCTAGGGTTTGAAATCCTACACGGAACCCGAGACACAGTCATAAATTTAGGAGAAGAATGCTACAAGGATCTCGCGGTCGTCATTTTCATCTGCACTTTTCAGTCGATTTTCGTACCACCCGACAAAAATGGGCCGAAATTGGTATTTTCGGGCCAGACGATGGCTAGGGTTTGAAATCTGACACGAAACCCAAGACACAGTCATAACTTTAGGAGAAGAATGCTACAAGAATCTCGCGGTCATCGATTTCATCTGCACTTTTCGGGCGATTTTCGTACCACCCGACAAAAATGGGCCGAAATTGATATTTTCGGGCCAGACGATGGCTAGGGTTTGAAATCCGACACGGAACCCGAGACACAGTCATAAATTTAGGAGAAGAATGCTACAAGAATCTCGCGGTCATCGATTTCATCTGCACTTTTCGGGCGATTTTCGTACCACCCGACAAAAATGGGCCGAAATCGGTATTTTCGAGCCAGATGATGGCTATGAAATCCGACACGGAACCCGAGACACATTCATAAATTGTGGAGAAGAATGCTATAAGGATCTCGCGGTCGTCGATTTCATCTAGACTTTTCGGGCGATTTTTGTACCACCCAACAAAAATGGGCCGAAATCGGTATTTTCGGTCCAGACGATGGCTAGGGTTTGAAATCCGACACGGAACCCAAGACACATTCATAAATTTAGGAGAAGAATGCTACAAGGATCTCGCGGTCGTCATTTTCATCTGCACTTTTCAGGCGATTTTCGTACCACCTGACAAAAATGGGCCGAAATTGGTATTTTCGGGCCAGACGATGGCTAGGGTTTGAAATCTGACACGAAACCCGAGACACAGTCATAACTTTAGGAGAAGAATGCTACAAGAATCTCGCGGTCATCGATTTCATCTGCACTTTTCGGGCGATTTTCGTACCACCCGACAAAAATGGGCCGAAATTGATATTTTCGGGCAAGATGATGGCTAGGGTTTGAAATCCCACACGGAACCCGAGACACAGTCATAAATTTAGGAGAAGAATGCTACAAGAATCTCGCGGTCATCGATTTCATCTGCACTTTTCGGGCGATTTTCGTACCACCCGACAAAAATGGGCCGAAATCGGTATTTTCGAACCAGATGATGGCTATGAAATCCGACACGGAACCCGAGACACATTCATAAATTGTGGAGAAGAATGCTATAAGGATCTCGCGGTCGTCGATTTCATCTAGACTTTTCGGGCGATTTTTGTACCACCCAACAAAAATGGGCCGAAATCTGTATTTTCGGTCCAAACGATGGCTCGGGTTTGAAATCCTACACGGAACCCGAGACACAGTCATAAATTTTTGAGAAGAATGGTACAAGGATCTCGCGGTCGTCGATTTCATCTGCACTTTTCGGGCGATTATCGTACCACCCGACAAAAATGGGTCGAAATCGGTATTTTCGGGCCAGACGATGGCTAGGGTTTGAAATCCTACACGGAACCCGAGACACAGTCATAAATTTAGGAGAAGAATGCTACAAGGATCTCGCGGTCGTCATTTTCATCTACACTTTTCAGGCGATTTTCGTACCACCCGACAAAAATGGGCCGAAATTGGTATTTTCGGGCCAGACGATGGCTAGGGTTTGAAATCTGACACGAAACCCGAGACACAGTCATAACTTTAGGAGAAGAATGCTACAAGAATCTCGCGGTCATCGATTTCATCTGCACTTTTCGGGCGATTTTCGTACCACCCGACAAAAATGGGCCGAAATTGATATTTTCGGGCCAGACGATGGCTAGGGTTTGAAATCCGACACGGAACCCGAGACACAGTCATAAATTTAGGAGAAGAATGCTACAAGAATCTCGCGGTCATCGATTTCATCTGCACTTTTCGGGCGATTTTCGTACCACCCGACAAAAATGGGCCGAAATCGGTATTTTCG
>JBBPBP010009777.1:16200020-16219379 GCA_037974735.1 Cicer chorassanicum
CGATTTCATCTGCACTTTTCGGGCGATTTTCGTACCACCCGACAAAAATGGGCCGAAATCGGTATTTTCGGTCCAGACGATGGCTCGGGTTTGAAATCCGACACGGAACCCGAGACACAGTCATAAATTAAGGAGAAGAATGCTATAAGGATCTCGCGGTCGTCGATTTCATCTGCACTATTCGTGCGATTTTCGTACCACCCGACAAAAAAGTGCCGAAATCGGTATTTTCGGGCCAGACGACGGCTAGGGTTTGAAATCCGACACGGAACCCGAGACACATTCATAAATTTAGGAAAAGAATGCTACAAGGATCTGGAGGTCGTCATTTTCATCTGCACTTTTCGGGCGATTTTCGTACCACCCGACAAAAATGGGCCGAAACCGGTATTTTCGGGCCAGACGATGGCTAGGGTTTGAAATCCGACACGAAACCCGAGACACAGTCATAAATTTAGGAGAAGAATGCTACAAGAATCTCGCGGTCATCGATTTCATCTGCACTTTTCGGGCGATTTTCGTACCACCCGACAAAAATGGGCCGAAATCGGTATTTTCGGGCCAGATGATGGCTATGAAATCTGACACGGAACCCGAGACACAGTCATAAATTGTGGAGAAGAATGCTATAAGGATCTCGCGGTCGTCGATTTCATCTAGACTTTTCGGGCAATTTTTGTACCACCCGAATAAAATGGACCGAAATCGGTATTTTCGGTCCAGACGATGGCTCGGGTTTGAAATCCTACACGTAACCCGAGACACAGTCATAAATTTTGGAGAAGAATGCTACAAGGATCTCGCGGTCGTCGATTTCATCTGCACTTTTCAGGCGATTATCGTACCACCCGACAAAAATGGGCCGAAATCGGTATTTTCGGGCCAGACGAAAGCTAGGGTTTGAAATCCTACACGGAACCCGAGACACAGTCATAAATTTAGGAGAAGAATGCTACAAGGATCACGCGGTCGTCGATTTCATCTACACTTTTCGGGCGATTTTCGTACCACCCGACAAAAATGGGCTGAAATCGGTATTTTCGGGCCAGACGATGGCTAGGGTTTGAAATCCGACACGGAACCCAAGACACAATCATAAATTGAGGAGAAGAATGCAATAAGGATCTCGCGGTCGTCGATTTCATCTGCACTATTCGGGCGATTTTCATACCACTCGACAAAAATGGGCCGAAATCGGTATTTTCGGGCCAGACGACGGCTAGGGTTTGAAATCCGACACGGAACCCAAGACACATTCATATATTTAGGAGAAGAATGCTACAAGAATCTCGCGGTCGTCATTTTCATCTGCACTTTTCAGGCGATTTTCGTACCACCCGACAAAAATGGGCCGAAATCGGTATTTTCGGGCCAGACGATGGTTAGGGTTTGATATCCGACACGAAACCCGAGACACAGTCATAAATTTAGGAGAAGAATGCTACAAGAATCTCGCGGTCATCGATTTCATCTGCACTTTTCGGGCGATTTTTGTACCACCCGACAAAAATGGGCTGAAATCGGTATTTTCGGGCCAGACGATGGCTAGGGTTTGAAATCCGACACGGAACCCAAGACACAGTCATAAATTGAGGAGAAGAATGCTATAAGGATCTCGCGGTCGTCGATTTCATCTGCACTATTCGGGCGATTTTCATACCACTCGACAAAAATGGGCCGAAATCGGTATTTTCGGGCCAGACGACGGCTAGGGTTTGAAATCCGACACGGAACCCAAGACACATTCATATATTTAGGAGAAGAATGCTACAAGAATCTCGCGGTCGTCATTTTCATCTGCACTTTTCAAGCGATTTTCGTACCACCCGACAAAAATGGGCCGAAATTGGTTTTTTCGGGCCAGACGATGGCTAGGGTTTGAAATCCGACACGAAACCCGAGACACAGTCATAAATTTAGGAGAAGAATGCTATAAGGATCTCGCGGTCGTCGATTTCATCTGCACTATTCGTGCGATTTTCGTACCACCCGACAAAAATGTGCCGAAATCGGTATTTTCGGGCCAGACGACGGCTTGGGTTTGAAATCCGACACGGAACCCAAGACACAGTCATAAATTGTGGAGAAGAATGCTATAAGGATCTCGCGGTTGCGATTTCATCTACACTTTTCGGGCGATTTTCGTACCACCCGACAAAAATGGGCTGAAATCGGTATTTTCGGGCCAGACGATGGCTAGGGTTTGAAATCCGACACGGAACCCGAGACACAGTCATAAATTGAGGAGAAGAATGCTATAAGGATCTCGCGATCGTCGATTTCATCTGCACTTTTTGGGCGATTTTCGTACCACCCGACAAAAATGGGCCGAAATCGGTATTTTCGGGCCAGACGATGGCGAGGGTTTGAAATCCGACACAGAACCTGAGACACATTCATAAATTTAGGAGAAGAATGCTACAAGGATCTCGCGGTCGTCATTTTCATTTGCACTTTTCGGGCGATTTTCGTACCACCCGACAAAAATGGGCCGAAATCGATATTTTCGGTCCCGACGATGGCTCGGGTTTGAAATCCTACACGGAACCCGAGACACAGTCATAAATTTTGGAGAAGAATGCTACAAGGATCTCGCGGTCGTCGATTTCATCTGCACTTTTCGGGCGATTTTCGTACCACCCGACAAAAATGGGCCGAAATCGGTATTTTCGGGCCAAACGATGGCTAGGGTTTGAAATCCGACACGAAACCCGAGACACAGTCATAAATTTAGGAGAAGAATGCTACATGAATCTCGCGGTCGTCGATTTCATCTGCACTTTTCGGGCGATTTTCGTACCACCCGACAAAAATGGGCCGAAATCGGTATTTTCGGGCCAAACGATGGCTAGGGTTTGAAATCCGACACGTAACCCGAGACACAGTCATAAATTGAGGAGAAGAATGCTACAAGGATCTCGCGGTCGTCGATTTCATCTGCACTTTTCGGGCGATTTTCGTACCACCCGACAAAAATGGGCCGAAATCGGTATTTTCGGGCCAGACGATTGCTAGGGTTTGAAATCCGACACGGAACCCGAGACACAGTCATAAATTTTGGAGAAGAATGCTACAAGGATCTCGCGGTCGTCGATTTCATCTGGACTTTTCGTGCGATTTTCGTACCACCCGACAAAAATAGGCCGAAATCGGTACTTTCGGGCCAGACGATGGCTAGGGTTTGAAATCCGACACGGAACCCGAGACACAGTCATAAATTTAGGAGAAGAATGCTACAAGGATCTCGCGGTCGTCGATTTCATCTGGACTTTTCGGGCGATTTTCGTAGCACCCGACAAAAATGGGCTGAAATCGGTATTTTTCAGGCCAGACGATGCCTAGGGTTTGAAATCCGTCTCGGAACCCCAGACACAGTCATAAATTTTGGAGAAGAATGCTACAAGGATCTCGCGGTCGTCGATTTCATCTGCACTTTTCGGGCGATTTTCGTACCACCTGACAAAAATGGGCCGAAATCGGTATTTTCGGGCCAGATGATGGCTAGGGTTTAAAATCGGACACGGAACCCGAGACACAGTCATAAATTAAAGAGAAGAATGCTACAAGGATCTCGCGGTCGTCGATTTCATCTGGACTTTTCGGGCGATTTTCGTACCACCCGACAAAAATGGGCCGAAATCGGTATTTTCGGGCCAGACGATGGCTAAGGTTTGAAATCCGACACAGAACCCGAGACACAGTCATAAATTTAGGAGAAGAACGCTACAAGGATCTCACAGTCGTCGATTTCATCTGGACTTTTCGGGCGATTTTCGTACCACCCGACAAAAATGGGCCGAAATCGGTATTTTCGGGCCAGACGATGGCTAGGGTTTGAAATCCGACACGGAACCCGAGACACAGTCATAAATTTAGGAGAAGAATTATACAAGGATCTCGCGGTCGTCGATTTCATCTGGACTTTTCGGGCGATTTTCGTACCACCCGAGAAAAATGGGTCGAAATCGGTATTTTTGGGCCAGACGATGGCTAGGGTTTGAAATCCGACACGGAACCCGAGACACAGTCATAAATTGAGGAGAAGAATGCTACAAGGATCTCGCGGTCGTCGATTTCATCTGCACTTTTCGGGCGATTTTCGTACCACCCGACAAAAATGGGCCGAAATCGGTATTTTCGGGCCAGACGATGGCTAGGGTTTTAAATCCTACACGGAACCCGAGACACGGTCATAAATTTAGGAGAAGAATTATACAAGGATCTCGCGGTCGTCGATTTCATCTGCACTTTTCGGGCGATTTTTGTACTACCCGACAAAAATGGGCCGAAATCGGTATTTTCGGGCCAGACGATGGCTAGGGTTTGAAATCCGACACGAAACCCGAGACACAGTCATAAATTTAGGAGAAGAATGCTACAAGGATCTCGCGGTCGTCGATTTCATCTGCACTTTTCGGGCGATTTTCGTACCACCCGACAAAAATGGGCCGAAATTGGTATTTTCGGGCCAGACGATGGCTAGGGTTTGAAATCCGACACGGAACCCGAGACACAGTCATAAATTTAGGAGAAGAATGCTACAAGAATCTCGCGGTCATCGATTTCATCTGCACTTTTCGGGCGATTTTCGTACCACCCGACAAAAATGGGCCGAAATCGGTATTTTCGAGCCAGATGATGGCTATGAAATCCGACACGGAACCCGAGACACATTCATAAATTGTGGAGAAGAATGCTATAAGGATCTCGCGGTCGTCGATTTCATCTAGACTTTTCGGGCGATTTTTGTACCACCCAACAAAAATGGGCCGAAATCGGTATTTTCGGTCCAGACGATGGCTAGGGTTTGAAATCCGACACGGAACCCAAGACACATTCATAAATTTAGGAGAAGAATGCTACAAGGATCTCGCGGTCGTCATTTTCATCTGCACTTTTCAGGCGATTTTCGTACCACCAGACAAAAATGGGCCGAAATTGGTATTTTCGGGCCAGACGATGGCTAGGGTTTGAAATCCGACACGAAACCCGAGACACAGTCATAAATTTAGGAGAAGAATGCTACAAGAATCTCGCGGTCATCGATTTCATCTGCACTTTTCGGGCGATTTTCGTACCACCCGACAAAAATGGGCCGAAATCGGTATTTTCGGGCCAGACGATGGCTAGGGTTTGAAATCCGACACGGAACCCGAGACACAGTCATAAATTTAGAAGAAAAATGCTACAAGGATCTCGCGGTCATCGATTTCATCTGCACTTTTCTGGCGATTTTCGTACCTCCCGACAAAAATGGGCCGAAATCGGTATTTTCGGGCCAGACGATGGCTAGGGTTTGAAATCCGACACGGAACCCGAGACACAGTCATAAATTTAGGAGAAGAATGCTACAAGGATCTCGCGGTCGTCGATTTCATCTGCACTTTTCAGGCGATTTTCGTACCACCCGACAAAAATTTGCCGAAATCGGTATTTTCGGTCTAGACGATGGCTAGGGTTTTAAATCCGACACGGAACCCGAGACACAGTCATAAATTGAGGAGAAGAATGCTACAAGGATCTCGCGGTCGTCGATTTCATCTGCACTTTTCGGGCGATTTTCGTACCACCCGACAAAAATGGGCCGAAATCGGTATTTTCGGGCCAGACGATGGCTAGGGTTTGAAATCCGACACGGAACCCGAGACACAGTCATAAAATTAGGAGAAAAATGGTACAAGGAAATCGCAGTCGTCTGTTTCATCTGCACTTTTCGGGCGATCTTCGTACCACGCGACAAAAATGGGTCGAAATCGGTATTTTTGGGCCAGACGATGGCTAGGATTTGAAATCCGACACGGAACCCGAGACACAGTCATAAATTTAGGAGAAGAATGCTACAAGAATCTCGCGGTCGTCGATTTCATCTGCACTTTTCGGGCAATTTTTCGTACCACCCGACAAAAATTAGCCGAAATAGGTATTTTCGGTCCAGACGATGGCTAGGGTTTTAAATCCGACACGGAACTTGAGACACAGTCATAAATTGAGGAGAAGAATGCTACAAGGATCTCGCGGTTGTCGATTTCATCTGCACTTTTCGGGCGATTTTCGTACCACCCGACAAAAATGGGCCGAAATCGGTATTTTCGGGCCAGACGATGGCTAGGGTTTGAAATCCGACACGAAACCCGAGACACAGTCATAAATTGTGGAGAAGAATGCTATAAGGATCTCGCGGTCGTCGATTTCATCTAGACTTTTCGGGCGATTTTTGTACCACCCGACAAAAATGGGCCGAAATCTGTATTTTCGGTCCAAACGATGGCTCGGGTTTGAAATCCGACACGGAACCCGAGACACAGTCATAAAATTTGGAGAAGAATGGTACAAGGATCTCGCGGTCGTCGATTTCATCTGCACTTTTCGGGCGATTTTCGTACCACCCGACAAAAATGGGCCGAAATCGGTATTTTCGGTCCAGACGATGGCTCGGGTTTGAAATCCGACACGGAACCCGAGACACAGTCATAAATTAAGGAGAAGAATGCTATAAGGATCTCGCGGTCGTCGATTTCATCTGCACTATTCGTGCGATTTTCGTACCACCCGACAAAAAAGTGCCGAAATCGGTATTTTCGGGCCAGACGACGGCTAGGGTTTGAAATCCGACACGGAACCCGAGACACATTCATAAATTTAGGAAAAGAATGCTACAAGGATCTGGAGGTCGTCATTTTCATCTGCACTTTTCGGGCGATTTTCGTACCACCCGACAAAAATGGGCCGAAACCGGTATTTTCGGGCCAGACGATGGCTAGGGTTTGAAATCCGACACGGAACCCGAGACACAGTTATAAATTGTGGAGAAGAATGCTATAAGGATCTCGCGGTTGCGATTTCATCTGCACTTTTCGGGCGATTTTCGTACCACCCGATAAAAATGGGCCGAAATCGGTATTTTCGGTCCAGACAATGGCTCGGGTTTGAAATCCTACACGTAACCCGAGACACAGTCATAAATTTTGGAGAAGAATGCTACAAGGATCTCGCGGTCGTCGATTTCATCTGCACTTTTCGGGCGATTATCGTACCACCCGACAAAAATGGGCCGAAATCGGTATTTTCGGGCCAGACGATAGCTAGGGTATGAAATCCTACACGGAACCCAAGACACAGTCATAAATTTAGGAGAAGAATGCTACAAGGATCTCGCGGTCGTCGATTTCATCTACACTTTTCGGGCGATTTTCGTACCACCCGACAAAAATGGGCTGAAATCGGTATTTTCTGGCCAGAAGATGGCTAGGGTTTGAAATCCGACACGGAACCCAAGACACAGTCATAAATTGAGGAGAAGAATGCTATAAGGATCTCGCGGTCGTCGATTTCATCTGCACTATTCGGGCGATTTTCGTACCACCCGACAAAAATGGGCCGAAATTGATATTTTCGGGCCAGACGATGGCTAGGGTTTGAAATCCGACACGGAACCCAAGACACAGTCATAAATTGTGGAGAAGAATGCTATAAGGATCTCGCGGTTGCGATTTCATCTGCACTTTTCGGGTGATTTTCGTACAACCCGACAAAAATGGGCCGAAATCGGTATTTTCGGTCCAGACGATGGCTCGGGTTTGAAATCCGACACGGAACCCGAGACACAGTCATAAATTAAGGAGAAGAATGCTATAAGGATCTCGCGGTCATCGATTTCATCTGCACTATTCGTGCGATTTTCGTACCACCCGACAAAAATGTGCCGAAATCGGTATTTTCGGGCCAGACGACGGCTTGGGTTTGAAATCCCACACGGAACCCGAGACACATTCATAAATTTAGGAAAAGAATGCTACAAGGATCTCGCGGTCGTCATTTTCATCTGCACTTTTCGGGCGATTTTCGTACCACCCGACAAAAATGGGCTGAAATCGGTATTTTCGGGCCAGACGATGGCTAGGGTTTGAAATCCGACACGGAACCCAAGACATAGTCATAAATTGAGGAGAAGAATGCTATAAGGATCTTGCGGTCGTCGATTTCATCTGCACTATTCGGGCGATTTTCATACCACTCGACAAAAATGGGCCGAAATCGGTATTTTCGGGCCAGACGACGGCTAGGGTTTGAAATCCGACACGGAACCCAAGACACATTCATATATTTAGGAGAAGAATGCTACAAGAATCTCGCGGTCGTCATTTTCATCTGCACTTTTCAAGCGATTTTCGTACCACCCGACAAAAATGGGCCGAAATTGGTTTTTTCGGGCCAGACGATGGCTAGGGTTTGAAATCCGACACGAAACCCGAGACACAGTCATAAATTTAGGAGAAGAATGCTATAAGGATCTCGCGGTCGTCGATTTCATCTGCACTATTCGTGCGATTTTCGTACCACCCGACAAAAATGTGCCGAAATCGGTATTTTCGGGCCAGACGACGGCTTGGGTTTGAAATCCGACACGGAACCCAAGACACAGTCATAAATTGTGGAGAAGAATGCTATAAGGATCTCGCGGTTGCGATTTCATCTACACTTTTCGGGCGATTTTCGTACCACCCGACAAAAATGGGCTGAAATCGGTATTTTCGGGCCAGACGATGGCTAGGGTTTGAAATCCGACACGGAACCCGAGACACAGTCATAAATTGAGGAGAAGAATGCTATAAGGATCTCACGGTCGTCGATTTCATCTGCACTTTTCAAGCGATTTTCGTACCACCCGACAAAAATGGGCCGAAATAGGTATTTTCGGGCCAGACGACGGCTAGGGTTTGAAATCCGACACGGAACCCGAGACACATTCATAAATTTAAGAGAAGAATGCTACAAGGATCTCGCGGTCGTCATTTTCATCTGCACTTTTCGGGCGATTTTCGTACCACCCGACAAAAATGGGCCGAAATTGGTGTTTTCGGGCCAGACGATGGCTAGGGTTTGAAATCCGACACGAAACCCGAGACACAGTCATAAATTTAGGAGAAGAATGCTACAAGAATCTCGCGGTCATCGATTTCATCTGCACTTTTCGGGCGATTTTCGTACCACCCGACAAAAATGGGCCGAAATTGATATTTTCGGGCCAGACGATGGCTAGGGTTTGAAATCCGACACGGAACCCGAGACACAGTCATAAATTTAGGAGAAGAATGCTACAAGAATCTCGCGGTCATCGATTTCATCTGCACTTTTCGGGCGATTTTCGTACCACCCGACAAAAATGGGCCGAAATCGGTATTTTCGGGCCAGATGATGGCTATGAAATCTGACACGGAACCCGAGACACAGTCATAAATTGTGGAGAAGAATGCTATAAGGATCTCGCGGTCGTCGATTTCATCTAGACTTTTCGGGCGATTTTTGTACCACCCGACAAAAATGGGCCGAAATCGGTATTTTCGGTCCAGACGATGGCTCGGGTTTGAAATCCTACACGGAACCCGAGACACAGTTATAAATTTTGGAGAAGAATGCTACAAGGATCTCGCGGTAGTCGATTTCATCTGCACTTTTCGGGCGATTTTCGTACCACCCGACAAAAATGGGCCGAAATCGGTATTTTCGGGCCAGACGATGGCTAGGGTTTGAAATCCGACACGGAACCCGAGACACAGTCATAAATTTTGGAAAAGAATGCCACAAGGATCTCGCGGTCATCGATTTCATCTGGACTTTTCAGCCGATTTTCATACCACCCGACAAAAATGGGCCGAAATCGGTATTTTCGGGCCAGACGATGGCTAGGGTTTGAAATCTGACACGGAACCCGAGACACAGTCATAAATTTAGGAGAAGAATGCTACAAGGATCTCGCGGTCGTCGATTTCATCTGCACTTTCCGAGCGATTATCGTACCACCCGACAAAAATAGGCCGAAATCGGTATTTTCGAGCCAGACGATGGCTAGGGTTTAAAATCCGACACGAAACCCGAGATACATTCATAAATTTAGGAGAAGAATGCTACAAGGATCTCGCGGTCGTCGATTTAATCTGCCTTTTTCGGGCGATTTTTGTACCACCCGACAAAAATAGGCCGAAATCGGTATTTTCGGGCCAGACAATGGCTAGGGTTTGAAATCCGACACGAAACCTGAGACATAGTCATAAATTTAGGAGAAGAATGCTACAAGAATCTCGCGGTCGTCGATTTCATCAGCACTTTTCAGGCAATTTTCATACCACCCTACAAATATGGGCCAAAATCGGTATTTTCGGGCCAGACAATGGCTAGGGTTTGAAATCCGACACGGAACCCGAGACACAGTCATAAAATGAGGAGAAGAATGCTACAAGGATCTCGCGGTCGTCGATTTCATCTGCACTTTTACGGGCGATTTTCGTACCACCCCACAAAAATGGGCCGAAATCGGTATTTTCGGGCCAGACGATGGCTAGGGTTTGAAATCTGACACGGAACCCGAGACACAGTCATAAATTTAGGAGAAGAATGCTACAAGGATCTCGCGGTCGTCGATTTCATCTGCACTTTTCAGGCGATTTTCGTACCACCCGACAAAAATGGGCTGAAATCGGTATTTTCGGGCAAGACAATGGCTTGGGTTTGAAATATGACACGGAACCCGAGACACAGTCATAAATTTAGGAGAAGAATGCTACAAGGATCTCGCGATCGTCGATTTCATCTGCACTTTTCGGGCGATTTTCGTACTACCCGACAAAAATGGGCCGAAATCGGTATTTTCGGGCCAGACAATGGCTAGGGTTTGAAATCTGATACGGAACCCGAGACACAGTCATAATTTTAGGAGAAGAATGCTACAAGGATCTCGCGATCGTCGATTTCATCTGCACTTTTCGGGCGATTTTCGTACCACCCGACAAAAATGGGCCGAAATCGGTATTATCGGGCCAGACGATGGCTAGGATTTGAAATCCGACACGAAACCCGAGACACAGTCATAAATTTAGGAGAAGAATGCTACAAGAATCTCCCGGTCGTCGATTTCATCTGCACTTTTCAGGCGATTTTCGTACCACCCGACAAAAATGGGCCGAAATCGGTATTTTCGGGCAAGACGATGGCTTGGGTTTGAAATATGACACGGAACCCGAGACACAGTCATAAATTTAGGAGAAGAATGCTACAAGGATCTCGCGATCGTCGATTTCATCTGCACTTTTCTGGCGATTTTCGTACTACTCGACAAAAATGGGCCGAAATCGGTATTTTCGGGCCAGACGATGGCTAGGGTTTGAAATCTGATACGGAACCCGAGACACAGTCATAATTTTAGGAGATGAATGCTACAAGGATCTCGCGATCGTCGATTTCATCTGCACTTTTCGGGCGATTATCGTACCACCCGACAAAAATGGGCCGAAATCGGTATTATCGGGCCAGACGATGGCTAGGATTTGAAATCCGACACGAAACCCGAGACACAGTCATAAATTTAGGAGAAGAATGCTACAAGAATCTCCCGGTCGTCGATTTCATCTGCACTTTTCGGGCGATTTTCATACCACCCGACAAAAATGGTCCGAAATCGGTATTTTCGGGCCAGACGATGGCTAGGGTTTGAAATCCGACACGGAACCCGAGACACAGTCATAAATTGAGGAGAAGAATGCTATAAGGATCTCGTGGTCGTCGATTTCCTCTGCACTTTTTAGGCGATTTTCGTACCACCCGACAAAAATGGGCCGAAATCGGTATTTTCGGGCCAGACGATGGCTAGGGTTTGAAATCCGACACGAAACCCGAGACACAGTCATAAATTTAGGAGAAGAATGCTACAAGAATCTCGCGGTCATCGATTTCATCTGCACTTTTCGGGCGATTTTCGTACCACCCGACAAAAATGGGCCGAAATTGATATTTTCGGGCCAGACGATGGCTAGGGTTTGAAATCTGACACGGAACCTGAGACACAGTCATAAATTGTGGAGAAGAATGCTATAACGATCTCGCGGTTGCGATTTCATCTGCACTTTTCGGGCGTTTTTCGTACCACCCGACAAAAATGGGCCGAAATCGGTATTTTCGGTCCAGACGATGGCTCGGGTTTGAAATCCGACACAGAACCCGAGACACAGTCATAAATTAAGGAGAAGAATGCTATAAGGATCTCGCAGTCGTCGATTTCATCTGCACTATTCGTGCGATTTTCGTACCACCCGACAAAAATGTGCCGAAATCGGTATTTTCGGGCCAGACGATGGCTAGGGTTTGAAATCCGACACGAAACCCGAGACACAGTCATAAATTTAGGAGAAGAATGCTACAAGAATCTCGCGGTCAACGATTTCATCTGCACTTTTCGGGTGATTTTCGTACCACCCGACAAAAATGGGCCGAAATCGGTATTTTCGGGCCAGATGATGGCTATGAAATCCGACACGGAACCCGAGACACAGTCATAAATTGTGGAGAAGAATGCTATAAGGATCTCGCGGTCGTCGATTTCATCTAGACTATTCGGGCGATTTTTGTACCACCCGACAAAAATGAGCCGAAATCGATATTTTCGGTCCAAACGATGGCTCGGGTTTGAAATCCTACACCGAACCCGAGACACAGTCATAAATTTTGGAGAAGAATGCTACAAGGATCTCGTGGTCGTCGATTTCATCTACACTTTTCGGGCGATTATCGTACCACCCGACAAAAATGGGCCGAAATCGGTATTTTCGGGCCAGAGGATGGCTAGGGTTTGAAATCCTACACGGAACCCGAGACACAGTCATAAATTTAGGAGAAGAATGCTACAAGGATCTCGCGGTCGTCGATTTCATCTGCACTTTTCGGGCGATTTTCGTACCACCCGACAAAAATGGGCCGAAATCGGTATTTTCGGGCCAGACGATGGCTAGGGTTTGAAATACGGCACGGAACCCGAGACACATTCACAAATTTTGGAGAAGAATGCTAAAAGGATCTCGCTGTCTTCGATTTCATCTGGACTTTTCGGGCGATTTTCGTACCACCCGACAAAAATGGGCCGAAATCGGTATTTTCGGGCCAGACGATGGCTAGGGTTTGAAATCCGACACGGAACCCGAGACACAGTCATAAATTTAGGAGAAGAATGCTACAAGGATCACGCGGTCGTCGATTTCATCTGCACTTTTCGGGCGATTTTCGTACCACCCGACAAAAATGGGCCGAAATCGGTATTTTCGGGCCAGACGATGGCTAGGGTTTGAAATCCGACACGGAACCCAAGACACAGTCATAAATTTAGGAGAAGAATGCTACAAGGATCTCGCGGTCGTCGATTTCATCTGCACTTTTCGGGCGATTTTCGTACCACCCGACAAAAATGGGCCGAAATCGGTATTTTCGGGCCAGACGATGGCTATGGTTTGAAATCCGACACGGAACCCAAGACACAGTCATAAATTGAGGAGAAGAATGCTATAAGGATCTCGCGGTCGTCGATTTCATCTGCACTATTCGGGCGATTTTCGTACCACTCGACAAAAATGGGCCGAAATCGGTATTTTCGGGCCAGACGACGGCTAGGGTTTGAAATCCGACACGGAACCCAGGACACATTCATAAATTTAGGAGAAGAATGCTACAAGGATCTCGCAGTCGTCATTTTCATCTGCACTTTTCAGGCGATTTTCGTACCACCCGACAAAAATGGGCTGAAATCGGTATTTTCGGGCCAGACGATGGCTAGGTTTTGAAATCCGACACGGAACCCGAGACACAGTCATAAATTGAGGAGAAGAATGCTACAAGGATCCCCGGTCGTCGAATTCATTTGCACTTTTCGGGCGATTTTCGTACCACACGACAAAAATGGGCCAAAATTGGTATTTTCAGGCCGGACGATGGCTAGAGTTTGAAATCCGACACGGACCCCGAGACACAGTTATAAATATAGGAGAATAATGCTACAAGGATCATTCGGTCGTCGATTTCATCTGCACTTTTAAGGCGATTTTCATACCACACGACAAAAATGGGTCGAAATCGGTATTTTCGGGCTGGACGATGGCTAGGGTTAAAAATCCAACACAGAACATGAGAGACAGTTATAAATTTAGGAGAAGAATGCTACAAGGATCTCCTGGTCGTCGATTTCATCTGCACTTTTCGTGCGATTTTCGTACCACCCGACTAAAATGGGCAAAAATCGATATTTTTCGGGCTGAAAGATGGCTAGGGTTTGGAATCCGACACGGAACCCGAGACACAGTTATAAATTTAGGAGAAGAAAGCTACAAGGATCCCCCAGTCGTCGATTTCATCTGCACTTTTCGGGCGATTTTTGTACCACCCGACAAAAATGGGCCGAAATCGGTATTTTCGGGCCGAACGATGGCTAGGGTTTGAAATCCAACACGGAACCCGAGACACATTTATAAATTAAGGAGAATAATGCTAAAAGGATCCCCCGGTCGTCGAATTCATCTGCACTTTTCGGGCGATTTTCGTACCACACGACAAAAATGGGCCGAAATTGGTATTTTCGGGCCGGAAGATGGCTATGGTTTGAAATGCGACACGGAACCCGAGACACAGTTTTAAATTTAGGAGAAGAATGCTACAAGGATCTCCCGACTGTCGATTTCAACTGCACTTTTCGAGCGATTTTCGTACCACCCGATTTAAATGGGCCGAAATCGGTATTTTCAGGCCGGACGACGGCTAGGGTTTGAAATCCGACACGGAACCCGAGACACCGTTATAAATTTAGGAGAAGAATGCTACAAGGATCCTCCGGTCGTTGATTTCATCTGCACTTTTCGTGCGATTTTCGTTCCAACCAACAAAAATGGGCCGAAATCGGTATTTTCGCGCCAGACGATGGCTAGGGTTTGAAATCCGACACAATACCCGAGACACAGTTATAAATTTAGGAGAAGAATGCTATAAGGATCCTCCGGTCGTCGATTTCATCTGCATTTTTTGGGCAATTTTCGTACCACACGACAAAAATGGGCCGAAATCGGTATTTTCGGGCTAGACGATGGCTAGGGTTTGAAATCCGACACGGAACCCGAGACATAGTTATAAATTTAGGAGAAGAATGCTACAAGGATCCCCCAGTCGTCGATTTCATCTACACTTTTCGGGCGATTTTCTTACCACCCGACAAAAATGGGCCGAAATCGGTATTTTCAGGCCGGACGATGGCCAGGGTTTTAAATCCGACACAGAACCCGAGACACCATTATAAATTTAGGAGAATAATGCTAAAAGGATCCCTCGATCGTCGATTTCAGCTGCACTTTTCTGGCGATTTTCGTTCCACTCGACTAAAATGGGCCGAAAATCGGTATATTCGGGCCGGACGATGGCTAGAATTTGAAATCCGACACGGAACCCGAGACACAGTTATAAATTTAGGAGAAGAATGCTACAAGGATCCTTCGGTCGTCGATTTCATCTGCACTTTTAAGGCTATTTTCATACCACACGACAAAAATGGGCCGAAATCGGTAGTTTCGGGCTGGACGATGGCTAGGGTTAAAAATCCAACACAGAACCCGAGACATAGTTATAAATTTAGGAGAAGAATGCTACAAGGATCCCCCTGTCGTCGATTTCATCTGCACTTTTTGGGCAATTTTCGTACCACCCGACTAAAATAAGCCGAAATCGCTATTTTCGGGCTAGACGATGGCTAGGGTTTGAAATCCGACACGGAACCCGAGACACAGTTATAAATTTAAGAGAATAATGTTACAAGGATCTCCCGGTCGTCGATTTCATCTGCACTTTTCGGGCGATTTTCGTAACACCCGACTAAAATGGGCCGAAAATCGGTATTTTCGGGCCGGACGATGGCTAGGGTTTTAAATCCGACACGGAACCCGAGACACAGTTATAAATTTAGGAGAAGAATGCTACAAGGATCCCCGGTCGTCGAATTCATCTGCAATTTTGGGCGATTTTCGTACCACACGACAAAAATGGGCCGAAATTGGTATTTTGGGCCGGACGATGGCTAGAGTTTGAAATCCGACACAGAACCCGAGACACAGTTATAAATTTAGGAGAAGAATGCTACAAGGATCATTCGGTCATCGATTTCATCTGCACTTTTAAGGTGATTTTCGTACCACACGACAAAAATGGGCCAAAATCGGTATTTTCGGGCTGGACGTGGCTATGGTTAAAAATCCAACACAGAACATGAGAGACAGTTATAAATTTAGGAGAAGAATGCTAAAAGGATCTCCTGGTCGTCGATTTCATATGCACTTTTCGTGCGATTTTCGTACCACTCGACTAAAATGGGCCAAAATCGGTATTTTCGGGCTGGACGATGGCTAGGGTTTGGAATCCAACACGGAACCCGAGACACAGTTATAAATTTAGGGGAAGAATGCTACAAGGATCCCCCAGTCGTCGATTTCATCTGTACTTTTCGTGCGATTTTCGTACCACCCGACTTAAATGGGACAAAATCGGTATTTTTGGGCTGGACGATGGCTAGGGTTTGGAATCCGACACGGAACCCGAGACACAGTTATAAATTTAGGAGAAGAATGCTACAAGGATCCCCCGGTCGTCGATTTCATCTGCACTTTTCGGGCGATTTTTGTACCACCCGACAAAAATGGGCCGAAATCGGTATTTTCGGGCCGAAAGATGGCTAGGGTTTGAAATCCGACATGGAACCCGAGACACAGTTATAAATTTAGGAGAAGAATGCAACAAGGATCTCCCGACTGTCGATTTCAACTGCACTTTTCAGGCGATTTTCGTACCACCCGAAAAAAATGGGCCGAAATCGGTATTTTCGGGCCGAACGATGGCTAGGGTTTGGAATCCGACACGGAACCCGAGACACAGTTATAAATTAAGGAGAATAATGCTAAAAGGATCCCCCGATCGTCGATTTCAACTGCACTTTTCGGCCGATTTTCGTACCACTCGACTAAAATGGGCCGAAATTGGTATTTTCGGGCCGGACGATGGCTAGGGTTTGAAATCCGACACGGAACCCGAGTCACAGTTATAAATTTAGGAGAAGAATGCTAAAAGGATCCCCAATCGTCGAATTCATTTGCACTTTTCGGGCGATTTTCGTACCACACGACAAAAATGGGCCGAAATTGGTATTTTCGGGCCGGACGATGGCTAGAGTTTGAAATCCGACATGGAACCCGAGACACAGTTATAAATTTAGGAGAAGAATTCTACAAGGATCCTTCCGTCGTCGATTTCATCTGCACTTTTAAGGCGATTTTCATTCCACACGACAAAAATTGGCCGAAATCGGTATTTTCGGGCTGGACGATGGCTAGGGTTAAAAATCCAACACAGAACATGAGAGACAGTTATAAATTTAGGAGAAGAATGCTACAAGGATCTCCTGGTCGTCGATTTCATCTGCACTTTTCGTGCGATTTTCGTACCACCCGACTAAAATGGGCCAAAATCGCTATTTTCGGGCTGGATGATGGCTAGGGTTTGGAATCCAACACGGAACCCGAGACACAGTTATAAATTTAGGGGAAGAATGCTACATGGATCCCCCAGTCGTCGATTTCATCTGTACTTTTCGTGCGATTTTCGTACCACCCGACTTAAATGGGCCAAAATCGGTATTTTTGGGCTGGACGATGGCTAGGGTTTGGAATCCGACACGGAACCCGAGACACAGTTATAAATTAAGGAGAATAATGCTAAAAGGATCCCCCGGTCGTCGATTTCAACTGCACTTTTCGGCCGATTTTCGTACCACTCGACTAAAATGGGCCGAAATTGGTATTTTCGGGCCGGACGATGGCTAGGGTTTGAAATCCGACACGGAACCCGAGTCACAGTTATAAATTTAGGAGAAGAATGCTAAAAGGATCCCCGGTCGTCGAATTCATTTGCACTTTTCGGGCGATTTTCGTACCACACGACAAAAATGGGCCGAAATTGGTATTTTCGGGCCGGACGATGGCTAGAGTTTGAAATCCGACACGGAACCCGAGACACAGTTATAAATTTAGGAGAAGAATTCTACAAGGATCCTTCGGTCGTCGATTTCATCTGCACTTTTAAGGCGATTTTCATTCCACACGACAAAAATGGGCCGAAATCGGTATTTTCGGGCTAGACGATGGCTAGGGTTAAAAATCCAACACAGAACATGAGAGACAGTTATAAATTTAGGAGAAGAATGCTACAAGGATCTCCTGGTCGTCGATTTCATCTGCACTTTTCGTGCGATTTTCGTACCACCCGACTAAAATGGGCCAAAATCGGTATTTTCGGGCTGGACGATGGCTAGGGTTTGGAATCCGACACGGAACCCGAGACACAATTATAAATTTAGGAGAAGAATGCTACAAGGATCCCCCAGTCGTCGATTTCATCTGCACTTTTCGGGCGATTTTTGTACCACCCGAAAAAATGGGCCGAAATCGGTATTTTCGGGCCGAACGATGGCTAGGGTTTGGAATCCGATACGGAACCCGAGACACAGTTATAAATTAAGGAGAATAATGCTAAAAGGATCCCCCGGTCGTCGATTTCAACTACACTTTTCGGGCGATTTTCGTACCAGTCGACTAAAATGGGCCGAAAATCGGTATTTTCGGGCCAGACAATGGCTAGGGTTTTAAAGCCGACACGGAACCCGAGACACAGTTATAAATTTAGGAGAAGAATGCTACAAGGATCCTCGGTCGTCGAATTCATCTGCAATTTTGGGCGATTTTCGTACCACACGACAAAAATGGGCCGAAATTGGTATTTTGGGCCGGACGATGGCTAGAGTTTGAAATCCGACACGGAACCCGAGACACAGTTATAAATTAAGGAGAAGAATGCTACAAGGATCATTCGGTCATCGATTTCATCTGCACTTTTAAGGCGATTTTCGTACCACACGACAAAAATGGGCGAAAATCGGTATTTTCGGGCTGGACGTGGCTATGGTTAAAAATCCAACACAGAACATGACAGACAGTTATAAATTTAGGAGAAGAATGCTAAAAGGATCTCCTGGTCGTCGATTTCATATGCACTTTTCGTGCTATTTTCGTACCACTCGACTAAAATGGGCCAAAATCGGTATTTTCGGGCTGGACGATGGCTAGGGTTTGGAATCCAACACGGAACCCGAGACACAGTTATAAATTTAGGGGAAGAATGCTACAAGGATCCCCCAGTCGCGATTTCATCTGTACTTTTCGTGCGATTTTCGTACCACCCGACTTAAATGGGCCAAAATCGGTATTTTCGGGCTAGACGATGGCTAGGGTTTGGAATCCGACACGGAACCCGAGACACAGTTATAAATTTAGGAGAAGAATGCTACAAGGATCCCCCGGTCGTCGATTTCATCTGCACTTTTCGGGCGATTTTTGTACCACCCGACAAAAATGGGCCGAAATCGGTATTTTCGGGCCGAACGATGGCTAGGGTTTGAAATCCGACACGGAACCCGAGACACAGTTATAAATTAAGGAGAATAATGCTAAAAGGATCCCC
>JBBPBP010009777.1:16221122-16233301 GCA_037974735.1 Cicer chorassanicum
GTACCACCCGACAAAAATGGGCCGAAATCGGTATTTTCGGGCCGAACGATGGCTAGGGTTTGAAATCCGACACGGAACCCGAGACACAGTTATAAATTAAGGAGAATAATGCTAAAAGGATCCCCTGGTCATCGATTTCAACTGCACTTTTCGGGCGATTTTCGTACCACCAGACTAAAATGAGCCGAAAATCGGTATTTTCGGGCCGGACGATGGCTAGGGTTTGAAATCCGACACGGAACCCGGGACACAGTTATAAATTTAGGAGAAGAATTCTACAAGGATCCCCCGGTCATCGAATTCATCTGCACTTTTCGGGCGATTTTCGTTCCAACCAACAAAAATGGGCCGAAATCGGTATTTTCGGGCCGGACGATGGCTAGGGTTTGAAAGCCGACCCGGAACCCGAGACAGAGTTATAAATTGAGGAGAAGAATGCTATAAGGATCCTCCGGTCGTCGATCTCATCTGCATTTTTTGGGCAATTTTCGTACCACACGACAAAAATGGGCCAAAATCGGTATTTTCGGGCTAAACGATGGCTAGGGTTTGGAATCCGACACGGAACCCGAGACACAGTTATAAATTTAGGAGAAGAATGCTACAAGGATCCCCCGGTCGTCGATTTCATCTGCACTTTTCGGGCGATTTTTGTACCACCCGACAAAAATGGGCCGAAATCGGTATTTTCGGGCCGAACGATGGCTAGGGTTTGAAATCCGACACGGAACCCGAGACACAGTTATAAATTAAGGAGAATAATGCTAAAAGGATCCCCCGGTCGTCGATTTCAACTGCACTTTTCGGGCGATTTTCGTACCACCCGACTAAAATGGGCCGAAAATCGGTATTTTCGGGCCAGACGATGGCTAGGGTTTGAAATCCGACACGGAACCCGGGACACAGTTATAAATTTAGGAGAAGAATTCTACAAGGATCCCCCGGTCGTCGAATTCATCTGCACTTTTCGGGCGATTTTCGTTCCAACCAACAAAATTGGGCCGAAATCGGTATTTTCGGGCCGAACGATGGCTAGGGTTTGAAATCCGACACCGAACTTGGGACACAGTTATAAATTTAGGAGAAGAATGCTACAAGAATCCTCCGGTCGTCGATTTCATCTGCACTTTTCGGGCGATTTTCCTTCCAACCAACAAAAATGGGCCGAAATCGGTATTTTCGGGCCGGACGATGGCTAGGGTTAGAAATCCGACACGGAACCCGAGACACCGTTATAAATTTAGGAGAAGAATGCTACAAGGATCCTCCGGTCGTCGATTTCATCTGCACTTTTCGGGCGATTTTCGTACCACCCGACTAAAATGGGCCGAAATCGGTATTTTCGGGCCGGACGATGGCTAGGGTTTGAAATCCGACACGGAACCCGAGACAGAGTTATAAATTTAGGAGAAGAATGCTACAAGGATCCCCCAGTCGTCGATTTCATCTACACTTTTCGGGCGATTTTCTTACCACCCGACAAAAATGGGCGGAAATCGGTATTTTCAGGCCGGACGATGGCTAGGGTTTGAAATCCGACACAGAACCCGAGACACCATTATAAATTTAGGAGAAGAATGCTACAAGGATCCCCTGGTCGTCGATTTCAACTGCACTTTTCGGGCGATTTTCGTACCACCCGACTAAAATGGTCCGAAATTGCTATTTTCGGGGCGGACGATGGCTAGGGTTTGAAAGCCGACACGGAACCCGGTACACTGTTATAAATTTAGGAGAAGAATGCAACAAGGATCTCCCGACCGTCGATTTTCAACTGCACTTTTCAGGCAATTTTCGTACCACACGACAAAAATGGGCCGAAATTGGTATTTTCGGGCCGGACGATGGCTAGGGTTTGAAATCCGACACGGAACCCGGGACACTGTTATAAATTTAGGAGAAGAATGCAACAAGGATCTCTCGACTGTCGATTTCAACTGCACTTTTCAGGCGATTTTCGTACCACCTGACAAAAATGGGCCGAAATTGTTATTTTCGGGCTAGACGATGGCTAGGGTTTGAAATCCGACACGGAACCCGAGACACAGTTATAAATTTAGGACAAGAATGCTACAAGGATCTCCTGGTCGTCGATTTCATCTGTACTTTTCGTGCGATTTTCGTACCACCCGACTTAAATGGGCCGTAATCGGTATTTTCGGGCTGGACGATGGCTAGGGTTTGGAATCCAACACGGAACCCGAGACACAGTTATAAATTTAGGAGAAGAATGCTACAAGGATCCCCCAGTCGTCGATTTCATCTGCACTTTTCGGGCGATTTTTGTACCACCCGACAAAAATGGGCCGAAATCGGTATTTTCGGGCCGAACGATGGCTAGGGTTTGAAATCTGACACGGAACCCGAGACACAGTTATAAATTAAGGAGAATAATGCTAAAAGGATCCCCCGGTCGTCGATTTCAACTGCACTTTTCGGGCGATTTTCGTACCACCAGACTCAAATGGGCCGAAAATCGGTATTTTCAGGCCGGACGATGGCTAGGGTTTGAAATCCGACACAGAACCCGAGACACCATTATAAATTTAAGAGAAGAATGCTACAAGGATCCCCCGGTCGTCGATTTCAACTACACTTTTCGGGAGATTTTCGTACCACCCGACTAATTTGGTCCGAAAATCGGTGTTTTCGGGCCGGACGATGGCTAGGGTTTGAAATCCGACACGGAACCCAAGACACAGTTATAAATTTAGGAGAAGAATGCTATAAGGATCCTCCGGTTATCGATTTCATCTGCATTTTTTGGGCAATTTTCGTACCACACGACAAAAATGGGCCGAAATCGGTATTTTCGGGTAGACGATGGCTAGGGTTTGAAATCCGACACGGAACCCGAGACATAGTTATAAATTTAGGAGAAGAATGCTACAAGGATCCCCCAGTCGTCGATTTCATCTACACTCTTCGGGCGATTTTCTTACCACCCGACAAAAATGGGCGGAAATCGGTATTTTCAGGCCGGACGATGGCTAGGGTTTGAAATCCGACACAGAACCCGAGACACCATTATAAATTTAGGAGAAGAATGCTACAAGGATCCCCTGGTCGTCGATTTCAACTGCACTTTTCGGGCGATTTTCGTACCACCCGACTAAAATGGTCCGAAATTGCTATTTTCGGGGCGGACGATGGCTAGGGTTTGAAAGCCGACACGGAACCCGGTACACTGTTATAAATTTAGGAGAAGAATGCAACAAGGATCTCCCGACCGTCGATTTTCAACTGCACTTTTCAGGCAATTTTCGTACCACACGACAAAAATGGGCCGAAATTGGTATTTTCGGGCCGGACGATGGCTAGGGTTTGAAATCCGACACGGAACCCGGGACACTGTTATAAATTTAGGAGAAGAATGCAACAAGGATCTCTCGACTGTCGATTTCAACTGCACTTTTCAGGCGATTTTCGTACCACCTGACAAAAATGGGCCGAAATTGTTATTTTCGGGCTAGACGATGGCTAGGGTTTGAAATCCGACACGGAACCCAAGACACAGTTATAAATTTAGGACAAGAATGCTACAAGGATCTCCTGGTCGTCGATTTCATCTGTACTTTTCGTGCGATTTTCGTACCACCCGACTTAAATGGGCCGAAATCGGTATTTTCGGGCTGCACGATGGCTAGGGTTTGGAATCCAACACGGAACCCGAGACACAGTTATAAATTTAGGAGAAGAATGCTACAAGGATCCCCCAGTCGTCGATTTCATCTGCACTTTTCGGGCGATTTTTGTACCACCCGACAAAAATGGGCCGAAATCGGTATTTTCGGGCCGAACGATGGCTAGGGTTTGAAATCCGACACGGAACCCGAGACACAGTTATAAATTAAGGAGAATAATGCTAAAAGGATCCCCTGGTCATCGATTTCAACTGCACTTTTCGGGCGATTTTCGTACCACCAGACTAAAATGAGCCGAAAATCGGTATTTTCGGGCTGGACGATGGCTAGGGTTTGAAATCCGACACGGAACCCGGGACACAGATATAAATTTAGGAGAAGAATTCTACAAGGATCCCCCGGTCATCGAATTCATCTGCACTTTTCGGGCGATTTTCGTTCCAACCAACAAAAATGGGCCGAAATCGGTATTTTCGGGCCGGACGATGGCTAGGGTTTGAAAGCCGACCCGGAACCCGAGACAGAGTTATAAATTTAGGAGAAGAATGCTATAAGGATCCTCCGGTCGTCGATCTCATCTGCATTTTTTGGGCAATTTTCGTACCACACGACAAAAATGGGCCGAAATCGGTATTTTCGGGCTAGACGATGGCTAGGGTTTGAAATCCGACACGGAACCCGAGATATAGTTATAAATTTAGGAGAAGAATGCTACAAGGATCCCCCAGTCGTCGATTTCATCTACACTTTTCGGGCGATTTTCTTACCACCCGACAAAAATGGGCCGAAATCGGTATTTTCAGGCCGGACAATGGCTAGGGTTTGGAATCCGACACAGAACCCGAGACACCATTATAAATTTAGGAGAAGAATGCTACAAGGATCCCCCGGTCGTCGATTTCAACTGCACTTTTCGGGCGATTTTCGTACCACCCGACTAAAATGGTCCGAAAATCGGTGTTTTCGGGCCGGACGATGGCTAGGGTTTAAAATCCGACACGGAACCCGAGACACAGTTATAAATTTAGGAGAAGAATGCTACAAGGATCCCATGGTCGTCGAATTCATCTGCACTTTTCGGGCGATTTTCGTACCACACGACAAAAATGGGCCGAAATTGGTATTTTCGGGCCGGACGATGGCTAGGGTTTGAAATCCGACACGGAACCCGAGACACCGTTATAAATTTAGGAGAAGAATGCTACAAGGATCCTCCGATCGTTGATTTCATCTGCACTTTTCGTGCGATTTTCGTTCCAACCAACAAAAATGGGCCGAAATCGGTATTTTCGGGCCGGACGATGGCTAGGGTTTGAAATCCGACACGGAACCCGAGACAGAGTTATAAATTTAGGAGAAGAATGCTATAAGGATCCTCCGGTCGTCGATCTCATCTTCATTTTTTGGGCAATTTTCGTACCACACGACAAAAATGGGCCGAAATTGGTATTTTCGGGCTAGACGATGGCTAGGGTTTGAAATCCGACACGGAACCCGAGACATAGTTATAAATTTAGGAGAAGAATGCTACAAGGATCCCCTAGTCGTCGATTTCATCTACACTTTTCGGGCGATTTTCTTACCACCCGACAAAAATGGGCGGAAATCGGTATTTTCAGGCTGGACGATGGCTAGGGTTTGAAATCCGACACCGAACCCGAGACACCATTATAAATTTAGGAGAAGAATGCTACAAGGATCCCCCGGTCGTAGATTTCAACTGCACTTTTCGGGCGATTTTCGTACCACCCGACTAAAATGGTCCGAAAATCGGTATTTTCGGGCCGGGCAATGGCTAGGGTTTGAAATCTAACATGGAATCCGAGACACAGTTATAAATTTAGGAGAAGAATGCTACAAGGATCCCATGGTCGTCGAATTCATCTGCACTTTTCGGGCGATTTTCGTACCACACGACAAAAATGGGCCGCAATTGGTATTTTCGGGCCGGACGATGGCTAGGGTTTGAAATCCGACACGGAACCCGGGACGCTGTTATAAATTTAGGAGAAGAATGCAACAAGGATCTCCCGACTGTCGATTTCAATTGCACTTTTCAGGCGATTTTCGTACCACCTGACAAAAATGGGCCGAAATTGATATTTTCGGGCTAGACGATGGCTAGGGTTTGAAATCCTACACGGAACCCCAGACGCATTTATAAATTAAGGTGAATAATGCTAAAAGGATCCCCCGGACGTCGATTTCAACTGCACTTTTCGGGCGATTTTCGTACCACTCGACTAAGATGGGCCGAAAATCGGTATTTTCGGGCCGGACGATGGCTAGTGTTTGAAATCCGACACGGAACCCGAGACACAGTTATAAATTTAGGAGAAGAATGCTACAAGGATCCCCTGGTCGTCGAATACATCTGCACTTTTCAGGCGATTTTCGTACCAAACGACAAAAATGGGCCGAAATTGGTATTTTCGGGCCGGAAGATGGCTAGGGTTTGAAATGCGACACGGAACCCAAGACACCGTTATAAATTTAGGAGAAGAATGCTTCAAGGATCCTCCGGTCGTTGATTTCATCTGCACTTTTCGTGCGATTTTCGTTCCAACCAACAAAAATAGGCCGAAATCGGGATTTTTGGGCCGGACGATGGCTAGGGTTTGAAATCCGACACGAAATCCAAGACACAGTTATAAATTTAGGAGAAGAATGCTATAAGGATCCTCCGATCGTCGATTTCATCTGCATTTTTTGGGCAATTTTCGTACCACACGACAAAAATGGGCCAAAATCGGTATTTTCGGGCTAGACGATGGCTAGGGTTTGAAATCCGACACGGAACCCGAGACACAGTTATAAATTTAGGAGAAGAATGCTACAAGGATCCTCCGGTCGTCGATTTCATCTGCACTTTTCGGGCGATTTTCGTTCCAACCAACAAAAATGGGCCGAAATCGGTATTTTCGGGCCGGACGATGCCTAGGGTTTGAAATCCGACACGGAACCCGAGACACAGTTATAAATTTAGGAGAAGAATGCTACAAGGATCTCCTTGTCGTCGATTTCATCTGTACTTTTCGTGCGATTTTTGTACCACCCGATTTAAATGGGCCAAAATCGGTATTTTCGGGCTGGACGATGGCTAGGGTTTGGAATCCAACACGGAACCCGAGACACAGTTATAAATTTAGGAGAAGAATGCTACAAGGATCCCCCAGTCGTCGATTTCATCTGCACTTTTCGGGCGATTTTTGTACCACCCGACAAAAATGGGCCGAAATCGGTATTTTCGGGCCGAACGATGGCTAGGGTTTGAAATCCGACATGGAACTCGAGACACAGTTATAAATTAAGGAGAATAATGCTAAAAGGATCCCCCGGTCGTCGATTTCAACTGCACATTTCGGGCGATTTTCGTACCACCCGACTAAAATGGGCCGAAAATTGGTATTTTCGGGCCGGACGATGGCTAGGGTTTGAAATCCGACACGGAACCCGGGACACAGTTATAAATTTAGGAGAAGAATTCTACAAGGATCCCCCGGTCGTCGAATTCATCTGCACTTTTCGGGCGATTTTCGTTCCAACCAACAAAATTGGGCCGAAATCGGTATTTTCGGGCCGGACGATGGCTAGGGTTTGAAAGCCGACACGGAACCCGAGACAGAGTTATAAATTTAGGAGAAGAATGCTATAAGGATCCTCCGGTCGTCGATTTCATCTTCATTTTTTGGGTAATTTTCGTACCACACGACAAAAATGGGCCGAAATCGGTATTTTCGGGCTAGACGATGGCTAGGGTTTGAAATCCGACACGGAACCCGAGACATAGTTATAAATTTAGGAGAAGAATGCTACAACGATCCCCCAGTCGTCGATTTCATCTACATTTTTCGGGCGATTTTCTTACCACCCGACAAAAATGGGCCGAAATCGGTATTTTCAGGCCGGACAAGTGCTAGGGTTTGAAATCCGACACAGAACCCGAGACACCATTATAAATTTAGGAGAATAATGCTACAAGGATCCCAAGGTCGTCGATTTCAACCGCACTTTTCGGCCGATTTTCGTACCACCCGACTAAAATGGTCCGAAAATCGGTGTTTTCGGGCCGGACGATGGCTAGGGTTTGAAATCCGACACGGAACCCGTGACACAGTTATAAATTTAGGAGAAGAATGCTACAAGGATCCCATGGTCGTCGAATTCATCTGCACTTTTCGGGCGATTTTCGTACCACACGACAAAAATGGGCCGAAATTTGTATTTTGGGGCCGGACGATGGCTAGGGTTTGAAATCCGACACGGAACTTGGGACACAGTTATAAATTTAGGAGAAGAATGCTACAAGAATCCTCCGGTCGTCGATTTCATCTGCATTTTTTGGGCGGTTTTCGTTCCAACCAACAAAAATGGGCCGAAATCGGTATTTTCGGGCCGGACGATGGCTGGGGTTTGAAATCCGACACGGAACCCGAGACACCGTTATAAATTTAGGAGAAGAATGCTACAAGGATCCTCCGGTCGTTGATTTCATCTGCAGTTTTCGTGCGATTTTCGTTCCAACCAACAAAAATTGGCCGAAATCGGTATTTTCGGGCCGGACGATGGCTAGGGTTTGAAATCCGACACGGAACCTGAGACAGAGTTATAAATTTAGGAGAATAATGCTATAAGGATCCTCTGCTCGTCGATCTCATCTGCATTTTTTGGGCAATTTTTGTACCACACGACAAAAATGGGCCGAAATCGGTATTTTCGGGCTAGACAATGGCTAGGGTTTGAAATCCGACACGGAACCCCAGACGCATTTATAAATTAAGGTGAATAATGCTAAAAGGATCCCCCGGACGTCGATTTCAACTGCACTTTTCGGGCGATTTTCGTACCACTCGACTAAGATGGGCCGAAAATCGGTATTTTCGGGCCGGACGATGGCTAGTGTTTGAAATCCGACACGGAACCCTAGACACAGTTATAAATTTAGGAGAAGAATGCTACAAGGATCCCCTGGTCGTCGAATACATCTGCACTTTTCCTGCGATTTTCGTACCAAACGACAAAAATGGGCCGAAATTGGTATTTTCGGGCCGGAAGATGGCTAGGGTTTGAAATGCGACACGGAACCCAAGACACCGTTATAAATTTAGGAGAAGAATGCTTCAAGGATCCTCCGGTCGTTGATTTCATCTGCACTTTTCGTGCGATTTTCGTTCCAACCAACAAAAATAGGCCGAAATCGGGATTTTTGGGCCGGACGATGGCTAGGGTTTGAAATCCGACACGAAATCCAAGACACAGTTATAAATTTAGGAGAAGAATGCTATAAGGATCCTCCGATCGTCGATTTCATCTGCATTTTTTGGGCAATTTTCGTACCACACGACAAAAATGGGCCAAAATCGGTATTTTCGGGCTAGACGATGGCTAGGGTTTGAAATCCGACACGGAACCCGAGACACAGTTATAAATTTAGGAGAAGAATGCTACAAGGATCCTCTGGTCGTCGATTTCATCTGCACTTTTCGGGCGATTTTCGTTCCAACCAACAAAAATGGGCCGAAATCGGTATTTTCGGGCCGGACGATGCCTAGGGTTTGAAATCCGACACGGAACCCGAGACACAGTTATAAATTTGGGAGAAGAATGCTACAAGGATCTCCTTGTCGTCGATTTCATCTGTACTTTTCGTGCGATTTTTGTACCACCCGATTTAAATGGGCCAAAATCGGTATTTTCGGGCTGGACGATGGCTAGGGTTTGGAATCCAACACGGAACCCGAGACACAGTTATAAATTTAGGAGAAGAATGCTACAAGGATCCCCCAGTCGTCGATTTCATCTGCACTTTTCGGGCGATTTTTGTACCACCCGACAAAAATGGGCCGAAATCGGTATTTTCGGGCCGAACGATGGCTAGGGTTTGAAATCCGACATGGAACTCGAGACACAGTTATAAATTAAGGAGAATAATGCTAAAAGGATCCCCCGGTCGTCGATTTCAACTGCACATTTCGGGCGATTTTCGTACCACCCGACTAAAATGGGCCGAAAATTGGTATTTTCGGGCCGGACGATGGCTAGGGTTTGAAATCCGACACGGAACCCGGGACACAGTTATAAATTTAGGAGAAGAATTCTACAAGGATCCCCCGGTCGTCGAATTCATCTGCACTTTTCGGGCGATTTTCGTTCCAACCAACAAAATTGGGCCGAAATCGGTATTTTCGGGCCGGACGATGGCTAGGGTTTGAAAGCCGACACGGAACCCGAGACAGAGTTATAAATTTAGAAGAAGAATGCTATAAGGATCCTCCGGTCGTCGATTTCATCTTCATTTTTTGGGTAATTTTCGTACCACACGACAAAAATGGGCCGAAATCGGTATTTTCGGGCTAGACGATGGCTAGGGTTTGAAATCCGACACGGAACCCGAGACATAGTTATAAATTTAGGAGAAGAATGCTACAACGATCCCCCAGTCGTCGATTTCATCTACATTTTTCGGGCGATTTTCTTACCACCCGACAAAAATGGGCCGAAATCGGTATTTTCAGGCCGGACAAGTGCTAGGGTTTGAAATCCGACACAGAACCCGAGACACCATTATAAATTTAGGAGAATAATGCTACAAGGATCCCAAGGTCGTCGATTTCAACCGCACTTTTCGGCCGATTTTCGTACCACCCGACTAAAATGGTCCGAAAATCGGTGTTTTCGGGCCGGACGATGGCTAGGGTTTGAAATCCGACACAAAACCCGTGACACAGTTATAAATTTAGGAGAAGAATGCTACAAGGATCCCATGGTCGTCGAATTCATCTGCACTTTTCGGGCGATTTTCGTACCACACGACAAAAATGGGCCGAAATTGGTATTTTCGGGCCGGACGATGGCTAGGGTTTGAAATCCGACACGGAACCCGGGACACTGTTATAAATTTAGGAGAAGAATGCAACAAGGATCTCCCGACTGTCGATTTCAACTGCACTTTTCAGGCGATTTTCGTACCATCTGACAAAAATGGGCCGAAATTGGTATTTTCGGGCTTGACGATGGCTAGGGTTTAAAATCCTACACGGAACCCCAGACGCAGTTATAATATAGGGTGAATAATGCTAAAAGGATCCCCCGGACGTCGATTTCAACTGCACTTTTCGGGCGATTTTCGTACCACTCGACTAAAATGGGCAGAAAATCGGTATTTTTGGGTCGGACGATGGCTAGGGTTTGAAATCCGACACGTAACCCGAGACACAGTTATAAATTTAGTAGAAGAATGCTACAAGGATCCCCCGGTCGTCGAATACATCTGCACTTTTCGGGCGATTTTCCTACCAAACGCCAAAAATGGGCCGAAATTGGTATTTTCGGGCCGGAAGATGGCTAGGGTTTGAAATGTGACACGGAACCCGAGACACTGTTATAAATTTTGGAGAAGAATGCTACAAGGATCCCCTGGTCGTTGATTTCATCTGTACTTTTCGTGCGATTTTCGTTCCAACCAACAAAAATAGGCCGAAATCGGTATTTTCGGGCCGGACGATGGCCAGGGTTTGAAATCCGACACGAAACCCGAGACACAGTTATAAATTTAGGAGAAGAATGCTATAAGGATCCTCCGACCGTCGATTTCATCTGCATTTTTTGGGCAATTTTCGTACCACACGACAAAAATGGGCCAAAATCGGTATTTTCGAGCTAGACGATTGCTAGGGTTTGAAATCCGACACGGAACCCGAGACACAGTTATAAATTTAGGAGAAGAATGCTACAAGGATCCTCCGGTCGTCGATTTCATCTGCACTTTTCGGGCGATTTTCGTTCCAACCAACAAAAATGGGCCGAAATCGGTATTTTCGGGCCGGACGATGCCTAGGGTTTGAAATCCGACACGGAACCCGAGACACAGTTATAAATTTGGGAGAAGAATGCTACAAGGATCTCCTTGTCGTCGATTTCATCTGTACTTTTCGTGCGATTTTTGTACCACCCGATTTAAATGGGCCAAAATCGGTATTTTCGGGCTGGACGATGGCTAGGGTTTGGAATCCAACACGGAACCCGAGACACAGTTATAAATTTAGGAGAAGAATGCTACAAGGATCCCCCAGTCGTCGATTTCATCTGCACTTTTCGGGCGATTTTTGTACCACCCGACAAAAATGGGCCGAAATCGGTATTTTCGGGCCGAACGATGGCTAGGGTTTGAAATCCGACATGGAACTCGAGACACAGTTATAAATTAAGGAGAATAATGCTAAAAGGATCCCCCGGTCGTCGATTTCAACTGCACATTTCGGGCGATTTTCGTACCACCCGACTAAAATGGGCCGAAAATTGGTATTTTCGGGCCGGACGATGGCTAGGGTTTGAAATCCGACACGGAACCCGGGACACAGTTATAAATTTAGGAGAAGAATTCTACAAGGATCCCCCGGTCGTCGAATTCATCTGCACTTTTCGGGCGATTTTCGTTCCAACCAACAAAATTGGGCCGAAATCGGTATTTTCGGGCCGGACGATGGCTAGGGTTTGAAAGCCGACACGGAACCCGAGACAGAGTTATAAATTTAG
>JBBPBP010009777.1:16244829-16295449 GCA_037974735.1 Cicer chorassanicum
TTAGGAGAAGAATGCTACAAGGATCCTCTTGTCGTCGATTTCATCTGCACTTTTCGGGCGATTTTCGTACCACACAACAAAAATGGGCCGAAATCGGTATTTTCGGGCTGGACGATGGCTAGGGTTTTTAAATCTAACACGGAACCCGAGAAAAATTTATAAATTTAGGAGAAGAATGCTACAAGGATCTCCCGGTCATCGATTTCATTTGCACTTTTCGGGCGATTTTCGTACCACCCGACTAAAATTTGCCGAAATCGGTATTTTCGGGCCAAACAATGGCTAGGATTTGAAATCCGACACGCAACCCAAGACATAGTTATAAATTTAGGAGAAGAATGCTACAAGGATCCTTCGGTCGTCGATTTCATCTGCACTTTTTGGGCGATTTTCATACCACACGACAAAAATGGACCGAAATCGATATTTTCGGGCTGGACGATAGCTAGGGTTAAAATTCCGACACAGAACATGAGACACAGTTATAAATTTAGGAGAAGAATGCTACAAGGATCTCCTGGTCGTCGATTTCATCTGCACTTTTCGGGCGATTTTCGTACCACCCGACTAAAATAGGCCAAAATCGGTATTTTCGGGCTGGACAACGGCTAGGGTTTGGAATCCGACACGCAACCCGAGACACATTTATAAATTTAGGAGAAGAATGCTACAAGGATCCTCCGGTCGTCGATTTCATCTGCACTTTTCGAGCGATTTTCGTACCACCCGACAAAAATGGGCCGAAATCGGTATTTTCGGGCCGAACGATGGCTAGGGTTTGAAATCCGACACGGAACCCGAGACACAGTTATAAATTTAGGAGAAGAATGCTACAAGGATCCTCCGGTCGTCGATTTCATCTTCACTTTTTGGGCGATTTTCGTACCACAAGACAAAAATGGGTCGAAATCGGTATTTTCGGGCCGGACGATGGCTAGGATTTGAAATCTGACACAGAACCTGAGACACAGTTATAAATTTAGGAGAAGAATGCTATAAGGATCCCCCGGTCGTCGATTTCATCTGCACTTTTCAGGTGATTTTCGTACCACCCGACAAAAATGGGTCGAAATCAGTATTTTCGGGCCGAAGGATGGCTAGAGTTTGAAATCCAACACGGAACCCGAGACACAGTTATAAATTAAGGAGAAGAATGCTACAAGGATCCCCCGATCGTCGATTTTAATTGAGCTTTTCTGGCGATTTTAGTACCACCCGACAAAAATGGGCCGAAATCGGTATTTTCAGGTCGGACGATAGGTAGGGTTTGAAATCCGACACGGAACCCGAAACACAGTTATAAATTTAGGAGAAGAATGCTACAAGGATCCTCCAGTCGTCGATTTCATCTCCACTTTTCGTGCGATTTTCGTCCCAACCGACATAAATGGGCCGTAATCGGTATTTTCAGGTCGGACGATGGCTAGGGTTTGAAATCCGACACGGAACCCGAGACACAGTTATAAATTTAGGAGAAGAATGCTACATGGATCCTCCGGTTGTCGATTTCATCTCCACTTTTCGTGCGATTTTCGTCCCAACCGACAAAAATAGGCCGAAATCGGTATTTTCGGGCCAAACGATGGCTAGGGTTTGAAATCCGACAAGGAACCTGAGACACAATTATAAATTTAGGAGAAAAATGCTACAAGAATCCTCCGGTCGTCGATTTCATCTGCACTTTTCGGGCGATTTTCTTACGTCCCGACTAAGATGGGCCGAAATCGGTATTATCGGGCTAGACAATGGCTAGGGTTTGAAATCCGACACAGAACCCGAGACACTGTTATAAATTAAGAAGAATAATGCTACAAGGATCTCCCGGTCGTCGATTTCATCTGCACTTTTCAGGCGATTTTCGTACCAGCCGACTAAAATGTGCCGAAATCAGTATTTTCGGGCCGGACGATGGCTAGGGTTTGAAATCCGACACGGAACCCGAGACACAGTTATAAATTTTCGAGAAGAATGCTACAAGGATCCTCGGTCGTCGAATTCATCTGCACTTTTCAGGCGATTTTCGTACCACACGACAAAAATGGGCCGAAATTGGAATATTCAGGCCGGATGATGGCTAGAGTTTGAAATCCGACACGGAACCCGACACACAGTTATAAATTTAGGAGAAGAATGCTACAAGGATCTCCCGGTTGTCGATTTCATCTGCACTTTTTGGGCGATTTTCGTACCACCCGACTTAAATTGGCCGAAATCGGTATTTTCGGGCCGGACGATTGCTAAGTTTTGAAATCCGACACGGATCCTGAGACACAGTTATAAATTTAGGAGAAGAATGCTACAAGGATCCTCCTGTCGTCGATTTCATCTGCACTTTTCGGGCGATTTTCGTACCACACAACAAAAATGGGCCGAAATCGGTATTTTCGGGCTGGACGATGGCTAGGGTTTTTAAATCTAACGGGGAACCCGAGAAAAAGTTATAAATTTAGGAGAAGAATGCTACAAGGATCTCCCGGTCATCGATTTCATTTGCACTTTTCGGGCGATATTCGTACCACCCGACTAAAATTGGCCGAAATCGGTATTTTCGGGCCAAAAAATGGCTAGGATTTGAAATCCGACACGCAACCCGAGACACAATTATAAATTTAGGAGAAGAATGCTACAAGGATCCTTCGGTCGTCGATTTCATCTGCACTTTTTGGGCGATTTTCATACCACACGACAAAAATGGGCCGAAATCAGTATTTTCGGGCTGCACGATAGCTAGGGTTAAAATTCCGACACAGAACATGAGACACAGTTATAAATTTAGGAGAAGAATGCTACAAGGATCTCCTGGTCGTCTATTTCATCTGCACTTTTCGGGCGATTTTCGTACCACCCGACTAAAATGGGCCAAAATCGGTATTTTCGGGATGGACGACGGCTAGGGTTTGGAATCTGACACGCAACCTGAGACACATTTATAAATTTAGGAGAAGAATGCTACAAGGATCCTCCGGTCGTCGATTTCATTTGCACTTTTCGGGCGATTTTCGTACCACTCGACAAAAATGGGCTGAAATCGGTATTTTCGGGCCGAAGGATGGCTAGAGTTTGAAATCCAACACGGAACTCGAGACACAGTTATAAATTAAGGAGAAGAATGCTACAAGGATCCCCCGATCGTCGATTTCAACTGAGCTTTTCTGGCGATTTTAGTACCACCCGACAAAAATGGGCCGAAATCGGTATTTTCAGGCCGGACGACGGCTAGGGTTTGAAATCCGACACGGAACCCGAAACACAGTTATAAATTTAGGAGAAGAATGCTACAAGGATCCTCCAGTCGTCGATTTCATCTCCACTTTTCGTGCGATTTTCGTCTCAACCGACATAAATGGGCCGTAATCGGTATTTTCAGGTCGGACGATGGCTAGGGTTTGAAATCCGACACGGAACCCGAGACACAGTTATAAATTTAGGAGAAGAATGCTACATGGATCCTCCGGTTGTCGATTTCATCTCCACTTTTCGTGCGATTTTCGTCCCAACCGACAAAAATAGGCCGAAATCGGTATTTTCGGGCCAAACGATGGCTAGGGTTTGAAATCCGACAAGGAACCTGAGACACAATTATAAATTTAGGAGAAAAATGCTACAAGAATCCTCCGGTCGTCGATTTCATCTGCACTTTTCGGGCGATTTTCTTACGTCCCGACTAAGATGGGCCGAAATCGGTATTATCGGGCTAGACAATGGCTAGGGTTTGAAATCCGACACAGAACCCGAGACACTGTTATAAATTAAGAAGAATAATGCTACAAGGATCTCCCGGTCGTCGATTTCATCTGCACTTTTCAGGCGATTTTCGTACCAGCCGACTAAAATGTGCCGAAATCAGTATTTTCGGGCCGGACGATGGCTAGGGTTTGAAATCCGACACGGAACCCGAGACACAGTTATAAATTTACGAGAAGAATGCTACAAGGATCCCCGGTCGTCGAATTCATCTGCACTTTTCAGGCGATTTTCGTACCACACGACAAAAATGGGCCGAAATTGGAATATTCAGGCCGGATGATGGCTAGAGTTTGAAATCCGACACGGAACCCGACACACAGTTATAAATTTAGGAGAAGAATGCTACAAGGATCTCCCGGTTGTCGATTTCATCTGCACTTTTTGGGCGATTTTCGTACCACCCGACTTAAATTGGCCGAAATCGGTATTTTCGGGCCGGACGATTACTAGGTTTTGAAATCCGACACGGATCGTGAGACACAGTTATAAATTTAGGAGAAGAATGCTACAAGGATCCTCTTGTCGTCGATTTCATCTGCACTTTTCGGGCGATTTTCGTACCACACAACAAAAATGGGCCGAAATCGGTATTTTCGGGCTGGACGATGGCTAGGGTTTTTAAATCTAACACGGAACCCGAGAAAAATTTATAAATTTAGGAGAAGAATGCTACAAGGATCTCCCGGTCATCGATTTCATTTGCACTTTTCGGGCGATTTTCGTACCACCCGACTAAAATTTGCCGAAATCGGTATTTTCGGGCCAAACAATGGCTAGGATTTGAAATCCGACACGCAACCCAAGACATAGTTATAAATTTAGGAGAAGAATGCTACAAGGATCCTTCGGTCGTCGATTTCATCTGCACTTTTTGGGCGATTTTCATACCACACGACAAAAATGGACCGAAATCGATATTTTCGGGCTGGACGATAGCTAGGGTTAAAATTCCGACACAGAACATGAGACACAGTTATAAATTTAGGAGAAGAATGCTACAAGGATCTCCTGGTCGTCGATTTCATCTGCACTTTTCGGGCGATTTTCGTACCACCCGACTAAAATAGGCCAAAATCGGTATTTTCGGGCTGGACAACGGCTAGGGTTTGGAATCCGACACGCAACCCGAGACACATTTATAAATTTAGGAGAAGAATGCTACAAGGATCCTCCGGTCGTCGATTTCATCTGCACTTTTCGAGCGATTTTCGTACCACCCGACAAAAATGGGCCGAAATCGGTATTTTCGGGCAGAACGATGGCTAGGGTTTGAAATCCGACACGGAACCAGACACACAGTTATCAATTTAGGAGAAGAATGCTACAAGGATCCTCCGGTCGTCGATTTCATCTGCACTTTTTGGGCGATTTTCGTACCACAAGACAAAAATGGGCCGAAATCGGTATTTTCGGGCCGGACGATGGCTAGGATTTGAAATCCGACACAGAACCTGAGACATAGTTATAAATTTAGGAGAAGAATGCTACAAGGATCCCCCGGTCGTCGATTTCATCTGCACTTTTCGGGCGATTTTCGTACCGTCCGACAAAAATGGGTCGAAATCAGTATTTTCGGGCCGAAGGATGGCTAGAGTTTGAAATCCAACACGGAACCCGAGACACAGTTATAAATTAAGGAGAAGAATGCTATAAGGATCCCATGGTCGTCGATTTCAATTGAGCTTTTCTGGCGATTTTAGTACCACCCGACAAAAATGGGCCGAAATCGGTATTTTCAGGCCGGACGATGGGTAGGGTTTGAAATCCGACACAGAACCCGAGACACAGTTATAAATTTAGGAGAAGAATGCTACAAGGATCTCCCGATTGTCGATTTCAACTACACTTTTCGGGCGATTTTCGTAGCACCCAACAAAAATGGGCCGAATTCGGTACTTTCAGGCCGGACGATGGCTAGGGTTTGAAATCCGACACGGAATCCGAGACACAGTTATAAATTTAGGAGAAGAAAGCTACAAGGATCCTCCGGTCGTCGATTTCATCTGCACTTTTTGTGCTATTTTCGTTCCAACCAACAAAAATAGGCTGAAATCGGTATTTTCGGGCCGGACGATGGCTAGGGTTTGAAATCCGACATGAAACCCGAGACACAGTTATAAATTTAGAAGAAGAATGCTACAAGGATCCTCCGGTCGTCGATTTCGTCTGCACTTTTTGGGCAATTTTCATACCACACGACAAAAATGGGCCGAAATCGGTATTTTCGGGCTAGACAATGGCTAGGGTTTGAAATCCGACACGGAACCTGAGACACAGTTATAAATTTAGGAGAATAATGCTACAAGGATCTCTCGGTCGTCGATTTCATCTGCAATTTTCTGGCGATTTTCATACCACCCGACTAAAATGGGCTGAAATCGGTATTTCCGGGCCGGACGATGGCTAAGGTTTGAAATCCGACATGGAACCTGACACACAGTTATAAATTTACGAGAAGAATGTTACAAGGATCCCCGGTCGTCGAATTCATCTGCACTTTTCAGGCGATTTTCGTACAACACGACAAAAATGGTTCGAAATTGGTATTTTTGGGCCGGACGATGGCTAGAGTTTGAAATCCGACACCGAACCTGAGACACAGTTATAAATTTAGGAGAAGAATGCTACAAGGATCTCCCGGTAGTCGATTTCATCTGCACTTTTTGGGCGATTTTCGTACCACCCGACTTAAATTGGCCGAAATCGGTATGTTCGGGCCGAACGATGGCTAGGTTTTGAAATCCGACATGGATCCCGAGACACAGTTATAAATTTAAAAGAAGAAAGCTACAAGGATCCTCCGGTCGTCGATTTCATCTGCACTTTTTGTGCTATTTTCGTTCCAACCAACAAAAATAAGCCGAAATCGATATTTTCGGGTCGGACGATGGCTAGGGTTTGAAATCCGACACGGAACCAGAGACACAGTTATAAATTTAGGAGAAGAATGCTACAAGGATCCTTCGATCGTCGATTTCATCTGCACTTTTCGGGCAATTTTCGTACCACAAGACAAAAATGGGCCGAAATCGGTATTTTCGGGCTAGACGATGGCTAGGGTTTGAAATCCGACACGGAACCCGAGACACAGTTATAAATTTCGGAGAAGAATGCTACAAGGATCCTCCAGTCGTCGATTTCATCTGCACTTTTCGTGCGATTTTCGTTCCAACAAAAAAAATGGGCCGAAATTGGTATTTTCGGGCCGGACGATGGCTAGGGTTTTAAATCCGACACGGAACCCGAGACACAGTTATAAATTTACGAGAAGAATGCTACAAGGACCCCCGGTCGTCGAATTCATCTGCACTTTTCGGGCAATTTTTGTACCACCCGACTAAAATTGGCCATATCGGTATTTTCAAGCCAGACGATGGCTTGGGTTTGAAATCCGACACAGAACCCGAGACACAGTTATAAATTTAGGAAAAGAATGCTACAAGGATCCCCCGGTCGTCAATTTCATCTGCACTTTTCAGGAGATTTTCATACCACCTAACAAAAATGGGCCGAAATCGGTATTTTCGGGCCGAACGATGGCTAGGGTTTGAGATCCGACACGGAACCCGAGACACAGTTATAAATTAAGGAGGACAATGCTACAAGGATCCCCCGGTCCTCAATTTCAACTGCACTTTTCGGCGATTTTCGTACCACCCGACAAAAATGGGCCGAAATCGATATTTTCAGGCCGGACGATGGCTAGGGTTTGAAATCTGACACAGAACCCGAGACATAGTTATAAATTTAGGAGAAGAATGCTACAAGGATCTCCCGACTGTCGATTTCAACTGCACTTTTCGGGCGATTTTCGTACCACCCAACAAAAATGGGCCGAAATCGGTAATTTCAGGCCAGACGATGGCTAGGGTTTGAAATCCGACACGGAACCCGAGACACAGTTATAAATTTAGCAGAAGAATGATACAAGGATCCTCCGGTCGTCGATTTCATCTGCACTTTTTGGGCAATTTTCATACTACACGACAAAAATGGGCCGAAATCGGTATTTTCGGGCTAGACAATGGCTAGGGTTTGAAATCCGACACGGAACCCGAGACACTGTTATAAATTTAGAAGAATAATGCTACAAGGATCTCCCGGTCGTCGATTTCATCTGCACTTCTCGGGCGATTTTCGTACCACCCGACTAAAATGTGCCGAAATCGGTATTTTCGGGCCGGACGATGGCTAGGGTTTGAAATCCGACACGGAACCCGAGACACAGTTATAAATTTACGAGAAGAATGCTACAAGGATCCCCGGTCGTCGAATTCATCTGCACTTTTCAGGCGATTTTCGTACCACACGACAAAAATGGGCCGAAATTGGAATATTCAGGCCGGACGATGGCTAGAGTTTGAAATCCGACACGGAACCCGACACACAGTTATAAATTTAGGAGAAGAATGCTACAAGGATCTCCCGGTTGTCGATTTCATCTGCACTTTTTGGGCGATTTTCGTACCACCCGACTTAAATTGGCCGAAATCGGTATTTTCGGGCCGGACGATTGCTAGGTTTTGAAATCCGACACGGATCCTGAGACACAGTTATAAATTTAGGAGAAGAATGCTACAAGGATCCTCCTGTCGTCGATTTCATTTGCACTTTTCGGGCGATTTTCGTACCACACAACAAAAATGGGCCGAAATCGGTATTTTCGGGCTGGACGATGGCTAGGGTTTTTAAATCTAACACGGAACCCGAGAAAAAGTTATAAATTTAGGAGAAGAATGCTACAAGGATCTCCCGGTCATCGATTTCATTTGCACTTTTCGGGCGATTTTCGTACCACCCGACTAAAATTTGCCGAAATCGGTATTTTCGGGCCAAACAATGGCTAGGATTTGAAATCCGACACGCAACCCGAGACACAGTTATAAATTTAGGAGAAGAATGCTACAAGGATCCTTCGGTCGTCGATTTCATCTGCACTTTTTCGGCGATTTTCATACCACACGACAAAAATGGACCGAAATCGATATTTTCGGGCTGGACGATAGCTAGGGTTAAAATTCCGACATAGAACATGAGACACAGTAATAAATTTAGGAGAAGAATGCTACAAGGATCTCCTGGTTGTCGATTTCATCTGCACTTTTCGGGCGATTTTCGTACCACCCGACTAAAATGGGCCAAAATCGGTATTTTCGGGCTGGTCGACGGCTAGGGTTTGGAATCCGACATGCAACCCGAGACACATTTATAAATTTAGGAGAAGAATGCTACAAGGATCCTCCGGTCGTCGATTTCATCTGCACTTTTCGAGCGATTTTCGTACCACCCGACAAAAATGGGCCGAAATCGGTATTTTCGGGCCGAACGATGGCTAGGGTTTGAAATCCGACACGGAACCCGAGACACAGTTATAAATTTAGGAGAAGAATGCTACAAGGATCCTCCGGTCGTCGATTTCATCTTCACTTTTTGGGCGATTTTCGTACCACAAGACAAAAATGGGTCGAAATCGGTATTTTCGGGCCGGACGATGGCTAGGATTTGAAATCTGACACAGAACCTGAGACACAGTTATAAATTTAGGAGAAGAATGCTATAAGGATCCCCCGGTCGTCGATTTCATCTGCACTTTTCAGGTGATTTTCGTACCACCCGACAAAAATGGGTCGAAATCAGTATTTTCGGGCCGAAGGATGGCTAGAGTTTGAAATCCAACACGGAACCCGAGACACAGTTATAAATTAAGGAGAAGAATGCTACAAGGATCCCCCGATCGTCGATTTTAATTGAGCTTTTCTGGCGATTTTAGTACCACCCGACAAAAATGGGCCGAAATCGGTATTTTCAGGTCGGACGATAGGTAGGGTTTGAAATCCGACACGGAACCCGAAACACAGTTATAAATTTAGGAGAAGAATGCTACAAGGATCCTCCAGTCGTCGATTTCATCTCCACTTTTCGTGCGATTTTCGTCCCAACCGACATAAATGGGCCGAAATCGGTATTTTCAGGTCGGACGATGGCTAGGGTTTGAAATCCGACACGGAACCCGAGACACAGTTATAAATTTAGGAGAATAATGCTACATGGATCCTCCGGTTGTCGATTTCATCTCCACTTTTCGTGCGATTTTCGTCCCAACTGACAATAATAGGCCGAAATCGGTATTTTCGGGCCAAACGATGGCTAGGGTTTGAAATCCGACAAGGAACCTGAGACACAATTATAAATTTAGGAGAAAAATGCTACAAGAATCCTCCGGTCGTCGATTTCATCTGCACTTTTCGGGCGATTTTCTTACGTCCCGACTAAAATGGGCCGAAATCGGTATTTTCAAACCGGACAATGGCTAGGGTTTGAAATCCGACACGGAACCTGAGACACAGTTATAAATTTAGGAGAAGAATGCTACAAGGATCCCCCGGTCGTCGAATTCATCTGCACTTTTCGAGCGATTTTCGTACCACACGACAAAAATGGGCCGAAATCGGTATTTTCGGGCTGGACGATGGCTAGGGTTTGGAATCCGACACGGAACCCGAGACACAATTATAAATTTAGGAGAAGAATGCTACAAGGATCCCCCGGTCGTGGATTTCATCTGCACTTTTCAGGCGATTTTCGTACCACCCGACAAAAATGGGTCGAAATCAGTATTTTCGGGCCGAAGGATGGCTAGAGTTTGAAATCCAACACGGAACCCGAGACACAGTTATAAATTAAGGAGAAGAATGCTACAAGGATCCCCCGATCGTCGATTTTAATTGAGCTTTTCTGGCGATTTTAGTACCACCCGACAAAAATGGGCCGAAATCGGTATTTTCAGGTCGGACGATAGGTAGGGTTTGAAATCCGACACGGAACCCGAAACACAGTTATAAATTTAGGAGAAGAATGCTACAAGGATCCTCCAGTCGTCGATTTCATCTCCACTTTTCGTGCGATTTTCGTCCCAACCGACATAAATGGGCCGAAATCGGTATTTTCAGGTCGGACGATGGCTAGGGTTTGAAATCCGACACGGAACCCAAGACACAGTTATAAATTTAGGAGAATAATGCTACATGGATCCTCCGGTTGTCGATTTCATCTCCACTTTTCGTGCGATTTTCGTCCCAACTGACAAAAATAGGCCGAAATCGGTATTTTCGGGCCAAACGATGGCTAGGGTTTGAAATCCGACAAGGAACCTGAGACACAATTATAAATTTAGGAGAAAAATGCTACAAGAATCCTCCGGTCGTCGATTTCATCTGCACTTTTCGGGCGATTTTCTTACGTCCCGACTAAAATGGGCCGAAATCGGTATTTTCAAACCGGACAATGGCTAGGGTTTGAAATCCGACACGGAACCTGAGACACAGTTATAAATTTAGGAGAAGAATGCTACAAGGATCCCCCGGTCGTCGAATTCATCTGCACTTTTCGAGCGATTTTCGTACCACACGACAAAAATGGGCCGAAATCGGTATTTTCGAACTGGACGATGGCTAGGGTTTGAAATCCGACACGGAACCCGAGACACAGTTATAAATTTAGGAGAAGAATGCTACAAGGATCTCCCGGTTGTCGATTTCATCTGCACTTTTTGGGCGATTTTCGTACCACCCGACTTAAATTGGCCGAAATCAGTATTTTCGGGTCGGACGATAGCTAGGATTTGAAATCCAACACGGAACTCGAGACACAGTTATAAATTTAGGTGAAGAATGCTACAAGGATCCTTCGGTCGTCGATTTCATATGCACTTTTTGGGCGATTTTCGTAGCACACGACAAAAAAAGGTCGAAATCGGTATTTTCGGGTTGGATGATGGCTAGGGTTTAAAATACGACACAGAACTTGAGACACAGTTTTAAATTTAGGAGAAGAATGCTATAAGGATCCTCCTGTCGTCGATTTCATCTGCACTTTTCGGGCGATTTTCGTACCACAAAACAAAAATGGGCCGAAATCGGTATTTTCGGGCTGGACGATGGCTAGGGTTTTTAAATCTAACACGGAACCCGAGAAAAAGTTATAAATTTAGGAGAAGAATGCTACAAGGATCCCCCGGTCCTCAATTTCATCTGCACTTTTCGGGCAATTTTCGTACCACCCAACCAAAATGGGCCGAAATCGGTATTTTCGGATCGAACGATGGCTAGGGTTTGAAATCCGACACGGAACCTGAGACACATTTATAAATTAAGGAGAAGAATGCTACAAGGATCCCCCGGTCGTCGATTTTAACTGCAATTTTCTGGCGATTTTCGTACCACCCGACAAAAATGGGACAAAACCGGTATTTTCAGGCCGGACGATGGCTAGGGTTTGAAATCCGACAAGGAACCCGAGACACAATTATAAATTTAGGAGAAAAATGCTACAAGGTTCCTCCGATCGTCTATTTCATCTGCACTTTTCGTGCGATTTTCGTTCCAACTGACAAAAATGGGCCAAAATCGGTAATTTCGGGCCAGACGATGGCTAGGGTTAGAAATCCGACACGGAACCCGAGACACAGTTATAAATTTAGCAGAAGAATGCTACAAGGTTCTCCCTGTTGTGATTTCATCTGCACTTTTCGGGCAATTTTCGTACCACACGACAAAAATGGGCCGAAATCGGTATTTTCGGGCTAGACGATGGCTAGGGTTTGAAATCCGACACGGAACCCGAGACACAGTTATAAATTTAGGAGAATAATGCTACAAGGATCTCCTGGTCGTCTATTTCTTCTGCACTTTTTGGGCAATTTTCGTACCACCTGACTACAATGGGTCTAAATTAGTATTTTCGGGCCGGACGATGGCAAGGGTTTGAAATCCGACACGGAACCCGAGACACAGTTATAAATTTAGGAGAAGAATGCTACAAGGATCCTCCGGTCGTCGATTTCATCTGCACTTTTCGGGCGATTTTCGTACCACATGACAAAAATCGGCCGAAATTGGTATTTTCGGGCCGGACGATTGCTAGGATTTGAAATCCGACACGGAACCCGACATAAAGTTATAAATTTAGGAGAAGAATTCTACAAGGATCCCCCGGTCGTTGATTTCATCTGCACTTTTTGGGCGATTTTCGTACCACACGACAAAAATTGGTCGAAATCGGTATTTTCGGGTCGGACGATGGCTAGGGTTTGATTCTGACACAGAACCCGAGACACAATTATAAATTTAGGAGAAGAATGCTACAAGGATCTCCCTGTCGTCGATTTCATTTGCACTTATCGGGCGATTTTCGTACCACCCGATTAAAATTGGCCGAAATCAGTATTTTCGGGTCGGACGATGGCTAGGGATTGAAATCCGACACGGAACCCAAGAAACAGTTATAAATTTAGGAGAAGAATGCTACAAGGATCCTCTGGTTTTCGATTTCATCTGCACTTTTCAAGCAATTTTCGTACCACACGACAAATATGGGCCGAAATCGGTATTTCGGGCTAGACGATGGCTAGGGTTTGAAATCCGACACGGAACCCGAGACACAATTATAAAAAATTAGGAGAAGAATGCTAGAAGAATCCTCCGGTCGTCGATTTCATCTGCAATTTTCCAGCGATTTTCGTACGCCCCGACTAAAATGGGCCGAAATCGGAATTTTCGAACCGGACGATGGCTAGGGTTTGAAATCCGACATGCAACCTGAGACACAGTTATAAATTTAGGAGAAAAATGCTACAAGGATCTCCCGGTTGTCGATTTCATCTGCACTTTTTGGGCGATTTCGTACCACCTGACTTAAATTGCCTGAAATGGGTATTTTCAGGCCGGACGATGGCTAGGATTTGAAATCCGACATAGAACGCGAGACACAGTTATAAATTTAGGTGAAGAATGCTACAAGGATCCTTCGGTCGTCGATTTCATCTGCACTTTTTGGGCGATTTTCGTACCACACGACAAAAATGGATCGAAATCATATTTTCGGGCTGGACGATGGCTAGGGTTTAAAATTCGACACAGAACCTGAGCCACAATTATAAATTTAGGAGAAGAATGCTACAAGGATCTCCTGGTCGTCGATTTCATCTGCACTTTTTGGGCGATTTTCGTACCACCCGACTAAAATGGGCTGAAATCGGTATATTCGGGCCGGACGATGGCTAGGGTTTGAAATCCGACACGGAACCCGAGACACAGTTATAAATTTAGGAGAAGAATGCTACAAGGATCCCCCGGTCGTCGATTTCATCTGCACTTTTCGGGCGATTTTCGTACCACCATACCGAAATTGGCCGAAACCGGTATTTTCGGATCAAACGATGGCTAGGGTTTGAACTCCGACACGGAACACGAGACACATTTATAAATTAAGGAGAAGAATGCTACAAGGATCCCCCGGTCGTCGATTTCAACTGCAATTTTCAGGCGATTTTCGTACCACCCGACAAAAATGGGACGAAATCGGTATTTTCAGGCTGGACGATGGCTAGGGTTTGAAATCCGACAAGGAACCCGAGACACAATTATAAATTTAGGAGAAAAATGCTACAAGGTTCCTCCGATCGTCGATTTCATCTGCACTTTTCGTGCGATTTTCGTTCCAACCGACAAAAATGGGCCGAAATCGGTATTTTCGGGCCAGAGGATGGCTAGGATTAGAAATCCGACACGGAACCCGAGACACAGTTATTAATTTAGCAGAAGAATGCTACAAGGTTCTCCCGGTTGCGATTTCATCTGCACTTTTCGGGCGATTTTCGTACCGCAAGACATAAATGGGTCGAAATCGGTATTTTCAGGGCGAACGATGGCTAGGGTTTGAAATCTAACACGGAACCCAAGACACAGTTATATAATTAGGAGAAGAATGCTACAAGGATCTCCTGGTCGTTGATTTCATTTGCACTTTTCGGGCGATTTTCGTACCACCCGACTAAAATTGGCCGAAATCGGTATTTTCGGGCCAGACAATGGCTAGGGTTTGAAATCCGACACGGAACCTGAGACACAGTTATAAATTTAGGAGAAGAATGCTACAAGGATCCTCCGGTCGTCGATTTCATCTCCACTTTTCTTGCGATTTTTGTCCCAACTGACAAAAATGGGCCGAAATCGGTATTTTCAGGCCGGACGATGGCTAGGGTTTGAAATCCGACACGGAACTCGAGACACAGTTATAAATTTAGGAGAAGAATGCTACAAGGATCCTCCGGTCGTCGATTTCATCTCCACTTTTTGGGCAATTTTCGTACTACACGACAAAAATGGATCGAAATCGGTATTTTCGGGCTGGACGATGGTTAGGGTTTGAAATCCGACACGGAACCCGAGACACAGTTTTAAATTTTGGAGAAGAATGCTACAAGGATCCTCCGGTCGTCGATTTCATCTGCACTTTTTGGGCGATTTTCGTAAGTCCTGACTAAAATGGGCCGAAATCAGAATTTTCGAACCAGACGATGGCTAGGATTTGAAATCCGACACGGAACTCGAGACACAGTTATAAATTTAGGTGAAGAATTCTACAAGGATCCTTCGGTCGTCGATTTCATCTGCACTTTTTGGGCGATTTTCGTACTACACGACAAAAATGGATCGAAATCGGTATTTTCGGGCTGGACGATGGCTAGGGTTTAAAATTCGACACAGAACCTGAGACACAGTTATAAATTTAGGAGAAGAATGCTACAAGGATCTCCTGGTTGCGATTTCATCTGCACTTTTTTGGGAGATTTTCGTACCACCCGACTAAAATGGGCCAAAATCGGTATATTCGGGCCGGACGATGGCTAGGGTTTGAAATCCGACACGGAACCCGAGACACAGTTATAAATTTTGGAGAAAAATGCTACAAGGATCCCCCGATCGTCGATTTCATCTGCACTTTTCGGGCGATTTTCGTACCACCCGACAAAAATGGGCCGATATCGATATTTTCGGGCCGAAGGATGGCTAGGGTTTCAAATCCGACACGGAACCCGAGACACAATAATAAATTAAGGAGAAGAATGCTACAAGGATACCCCGGTCGTCGATTTCAACTGCACTTTTCTAGCGATTTTAGTACCACCCGACAAGAATGGGCCGAAATCGGTATTTTCAGGCCGGACGATGGCTAGGGTTTGAAATCCGACACGGAACCCGAAACACAGTTATAAATTTAGGAGAAGAATGCTACAAGGGTCCTACAGTCGTCGATTTCATCTCCACTTTTCGTGCGATTTTCGTCCCAACCAACATAAATGGGCCGAAATCGGTATTTTCAGGCCGGATGATGGCTAGGGTTTGAAATCCGACACGGAACCAGAGACACAGTTATAAATTTAGGAGAAGAATGCTACAAGGATCCTCCGGTTGTCGATTTCATCTCCACTTTTCGTGCGATTTTCGTCCCAACCGACAAAAATAGGCCGAAATTGGTATTTTCGGGCCAAACGATGGCTAGGGTTTGAAATCCGACAAGGAACCCGAGACACAATTATAAATTTAGGAGAAAAATGCTACAAGAATCCTCCGGTTGTCGATTTCATCTGCACTTTTCGGGCGATTATCTTACGTCCCGACTAAAATGGGCCGAAATCGGTATTTTCGAACCGGACGATGGCTAGGGTTTGAAATCCGACACGGAACCTTAGACACAGTAATAAATTTAGGAGAAGAATGCTACAAGGATCCTCCGGTCATCGAATTCATCTACACTTTTTGGGCGATTTTCGTACCACCCGACTTAAATTGGCCGAAATCGGTATTTTCGGGCCGGACGATGGCTAGGATTTGAAATCCGACACGGAACTCGAGACGCAGTTATAAATTTATGTTAAGAATGCTACAAGGATCCTTCGGTCGTCGATTTCATCTGCACTTTTTGGGCAATTTTCGTAGCACACGACAAAAAAGGGTCGAAATCGGTATTTTCGGGCTGGACGATGGCTAGGGTTTAAAATACGACACAGAACCATCGACACGGTTATAAATTAAGGAAAAGAATGCTACAAGGATCCCCCGATCGTCGATTTCATCTGCACTTTTCGGGCGATTTTCGTACCACCCGACAAAAATGGGCCGAAATCGGTATTTTTGGGCCGAAGGATGGCTTGGGTTTGAAATCTGACACGGAACCCGAGACACAGTAATAAATTAAGGAGAAGAATGCTACAAGGATACCCCGGTCGTCGATTTCAATTGCACTTTTCTGGCGATTTTAGTACCACCTGACAAGAATGGGCCGAAATCGGTATTTTCAGGCCGGACGATGGCTAGGGTTTGAAATCCGACACGGAACCCGAAACACAGTTATAAATTTAAGAGAAGAATGCTACAAGGATCCTAAAGTCGTCGATTTCATCTACACTTTTTGGGCGATTTTCGTACCACCCGACTTAAATTGGCCGAAATCGGTATTTTCAGGCCGGACGATGGCTAGGGTTTGAAATCCGACACGGAACCCGAGACACAGTTATAAATTAAGGAGAAGAATGCTACAAGGATCCTTCGGTCGTCGATTTCATCTGCACTTTTTGGGCAATTTTCGTCCCAACCGACAAAAATGGGCCGAAATCGGTATTTTCAGCCCGGACGATGGCTAGGGTTTGAAATCCGACACGGAACCCGAGACACAGTTATAAATTTAGGAGAAGAATGCTACTAGGATCCTCTGGTCGTCGATTTCATCTCCACTTTTCGTGCGATTTTCGTCCCAACCGACAAAAATATGTCGAAATCGGTATTTTCAGCCCGAACGATGGCTAGGGTTTGAAATCCGACACGGAACCCGAGACACAGTTTTAAATTTTGGAGAAGAATGCTACAAGGATCCTCTGGTCGTCGATTTCATCTGCACTTTTCGGGCGATTTTCGTACCACCTGACAAAAAAGGGCCGAAAACGGTATTTTCGGGCCAAATGATGGCTAGGGTTTGAAATCCGACACGGAACCCGAGACACAGTTATAAATTTAGGAGAAGAATGCTACAAGGATCTCCTGGTCGTCAATTGCATTTGCACTTTGCTGGCGATTTTTGTACCACCCGACTAAAATTGGCCGAAATCGGTATTTTCGAGCCAGACAATGGCTAGGGTTTGAAATCCGACACTGAACCATAGACACAGTTATAAATTTAGGAGAAGAATACTACAAGGATCCTCCTGTCGTCGATTTCATCCGCACTTTTCGGGCGATTTTCGTACCACACGACAAAAATCGTTCGAAATCGGTATTTTCGGGCTAGACGATGGCTAGGGTTTGAAATCCGACACGGAACCCGAGACCTAGTTATAAATTTAGGAGAAGAATTCTACAAGGATCTCCCAGTCGTCGATTTCATTTGCACTTTTTAGGCGATTTTCGTACCACCCGACTAAAATTGGACAAAATCGGCATTTTCGAGCCAGACAATGGCTAGGGTTTGAAATCCGACACGGAACCCGAGACACAGTTATAAATTTAGGAGAAGAATGCTACAAGGATCCTCCTGTCGTCGATTTCATCTGCACTTTTCGGGCGATTTTCGTACCACACGACAAAAATGGGTCGAAATCGGTATTTTCGTGCTGGACGATGGCTAGGGTTTGAAATCCAACACGGAACCCAAGACACAGTTATAAATTTAAGAGATGAATGCTACAAGGATCTCCTAGTCGTCGATTTCATCTGCACTTTTCGGACGATTTTTATACCACCCGACTAAAATGGGACGAAATCGGTATTTTCGGGCCGGACGATGGCTAGGGTTTGAAATCCGACACGGAACCCGATACACAGTTTTAAATTTAGGAGAAGAATGCTACAAGGATCCCCCGGTCGTCAATTTCATCTGCACTTTTCGGGCGATTTTCGTACCACCCAACCAAAATGGTCTGAAATCGGTATATTCGGGCCGAATGATGGCTAGGGTTTAAAATCCGATGCGGAACTCGAGACACAGTTATAAATTAAGGAGAAGAATGCTACAAGGATCCCCCGGTCGTCGATTTCAACTGCAATTTTCGGGCGATTTTCGTACCACCCGACAAAAATGGGACGAAAACGGTATTTTCAGGCCGGATGATGGCTAGGGTTTGAAATCCGACACGGAACCCGAGACACGGTTATATATTTAGGAGAAGAATGCTACAAGGTTCCTCCGGTCGTCGATTTCATCTACACTTTTCGTGCAATTTTCGTTCCAACCGAGAAAAAATGGGCCGAAATCGGTATTTTCAGGCCGGACGATGGCTATGGTTTGAAATCCGACACGGAACCCGAGACACAGTAATAAATTAAGGAGAAGAATGCTACAAGGATACCCCGGTCGTCGATTTCAACTGCACTTTTCTGGCGATTTTAGTACCACCCGACAAGAATGGGCCGAAATCGGTATTTTCAGGCCGGACGATGGCTAGGGTTTGAAATCCGACACGGAACCCGAAACACAGTTATAAATTTAAGAGAAGAATGCTACAAGGATCCTACAGTCGTCGATTTCATCTACACTTTTTGGGCGATTTTCGTACCACCCGACTTAAATTGGCCGAAATCGGTATTTTCAGGCCGGACGATGGCTAGGGTTTGAAATCCGACACGGAACCCGAGACACAGTTATAAATTTAGGAGAAGAATGCTACAAGGATCCTTCGGTCGTCGATTTCATCTGCACTTTTTGGGCAATTTTCGTAGCACACGACAAAAAAGGGTCGAAATCGGTATTTTTGGGCTGGACGATGGCTAGGGTTTAAAATACGACACAGAACTTGAGACACAGTTATAAATTAAGGAGAAGAATGCTACAAGGATCTCCTGGTCGTCAATTTTGTCTGCACTTTTCGAGCGATTTTCGTACCACCTTACTAAAATTGGCCGAAATCGGTATTTTCGGGCCAGACAATGGTTAGGGTTTGAAATCCGACACGGAACCTGAGACACAGTTATAAATTTAGGAGAAGAATGCTACAAGGATCCTCTGGTCGTCGATTTCATCTCCACTTTTCTTGCGATTTTCGTCCCAACCGACAAAAATGGGCCGAAATCGGTATTTTCAGCCCGGACGATGGCTAGGGTTTGAAATCCGACACGGAACCCGAGACACAGTTATAAATTTAGGAGAAGAATGCTACTAGGATCCTCTGGTCGTCGATTTCATCTCGACTTTTCGTGCGATTTTCGTCCCAACCGACAAAAATAGGTCGAAATCGGTATTTTCAGCCCGGACGATGGCTAGGGTTTGAAATCCGACACGGAACCCGAGACACAGTTTTAAATTTTGGAGAAGAATGCTACAAGGATCCTCCGGTCGTCGATTTCATCTGCACTTTTTGGGCGATTTTCGTACCACCTGACAAAAAAGGGTCGAAAACGGTATTTTCGGGCCGCACGATGGCTAGGGTTTGAAATCCAACACGGAACGCGAGACACAGTTATAAATTTAGGAGAAGAATGCTACAAGGATCTCCCGGTCGTTGATTTCATTTGCACTTTTCTGGCGATATTCGTACCACATGACTAAAATTGGCCGAAATCGGTATTTTCGAGCCAGACAATGGCTAGGGTTTGAAATCCGACACAGAACCCGAGACACAGTTATAAATTTAGGAGAAGAATGCTACAAGGATCCTTCGGTCGTCGATTTCATCCGCACTTTTCGGGCGATTTTCGTACCACACGACAAAAATGGGTCGAAATCGGTATTTTCGGGCTGGACGATGGCTAGGTTTTGAAATCCGACACGGAACCCGAGACACAGTTATAAATTTAGGAGAAGAATGCTACAAGGATCTCCCGGTCGTCGATTTCATTTGCACTTTTCGGGCGATTTTCGTACCACCCGACAGAAATGGACCGAATTCGGCATTTTCGCGCCGAACGATGGGTAAGGTTTGAAATCCGACACGAAACCCGAGACTCAGTTATAAATTTAGGAGAAGAATGCTACAAGGATCCTCCTGTCGTCGATTTCATCTGCACTTTTCGGGCGATTATCGTACCACACGACAAAAATGGGCCGAAATAGGTATTTTCGGGTTGGACGATGGCTAGGGTTAAAAATCCGACACAGAACCCGAGACAGAGTTATAAATTTAGGAGAAGAATGCTACAAGGATCTCCTGGTCCTCGATTTCATCTGAACTTTTCGAGCGATTTTCGTACCACCCGATTAAAATGGGCCAAAATCGGTATTTTCGGGCCAGAAGATGGCTAGGGTTTGAAATCCGACACGGAACCCCAGACACAGTTATAAATTTAGGAGAAGAATGCTACAAGGATCCCCTGGTCGTCGATTTCATTTGCACTTTTCGGGCGATTTTCGTACCACCCGACAGAAATGGACCGAATTCGGCATTTTCGCGCCGAACGATGGGTAAGGTTTGAAATCCGACACGAAACCCGAGACTCAGTTATAAATTTAGGAGAAGAATGCTACAAGGATCCTCCTGTCGTCGATTTCATCTACACTTTTCGGGCGATTATCGTACCACACGACAAAAATAGGCAAAAATCGGTATTTTCGGGTTGGACGATGGCTAGGGTTTAAAATCCGACACGGAACCCAAGACACAGTTATAAATTTAGGAGAAGAATGCTACAAGGATCTCCCGGTCGTCGATTTCATTTGCACTTTTTGGGCAATATTCGTACCACCCGATTAAACTTGGCCGAAATTAGTATTTTCGGGCCAGACAATGGCTAGGGTTTGAAATCCGACACGGAACCCGAGACACAGTTATAAATTTAGGTGAAGAATACTAAAAGGATCGTACGGTCGTCGATTTCATCTGCACTTTTTAGGTGATTTTCGTACCACACGACAAAAATGGGTCGAAATCGGTATTTTCGGGCTGGACGATGGCTAGCATTTAAAATCCGACACAGAACCTGAGACACAGTTATAAATTTAGGAGAAAAATGCTACAAGGATCTCATGGTCGTCGATTTCATCTGCACTTTTCAGGCGATTTTTATACCACCCGACTAAAATGGGCCGAAATCGGTATTTTCTGGCCGGACGATGGCTAGGGTTTGAAATCCAACACGGAACCCGAGACACAGTTATAAATTTAGGAGAAGAATGCTACAAGGATCCCCCGGTCGACAATTTCATCTGCACTTTTCGGGCGATTTTCGTACCACCCAACCAAAATGGGCCGAAATCGGTATTTTCGGACCGAACGATGGCTAGGGTTTGAAATCGGACACGGAACTCGAGACACAATTATAAATTAAGGAGAAGAATGCTACAAGGATCCCCCGATCGTCGATTTCAACTGCAATTTTCGGGCGATTTTGGTACAACCCGACAAAAATGGGACGAAAACGGCATTTTCAGGCCGGACGATGGCTAGGGTTTGAAATCCGACACATAACCCGAGTCACAGTTATAAATTTAGGAGAAGAATGCTACTAGGATCCTCTGGTCGTCGATTTCATCTCCACTTTTCGTGCGATTTTCATCCCAACCGACAAAAATAGGTCGAAATCGGTATTTTCAGCCCGGACGATGGCTAGGGTTTGAAATCCGACACGGAACCCGAGACACAGTTTTAAATTTTGGAGAAGAATGCTACAAGGATCCTCCGGTCGTCGATTTCATCTGCACTTTTCGGGCGATTTTCATACCACATGACAAAAAAGGGTCGAAAACGGTATTTTCGGGCCAAATGATGGCTAGGGTTTGAAATCCGACACGGAACCCGAGACACAGTTATAAATTTAGGAGAAGAATGCTACAAGGATCTCCTGGTCGTCAATTGCATTTGCACTTTTCTGGCGATTTTTGTACCACCCGACTAAAATTGGCCGAAATCGGTATTTTCGAGCCAGACAATGGCTAGGGTTTGAAATCCGACACTGAACCATAGACACAGTTATAAATTTAGGAGAAGAATACTACAAGGATCCTCCTGTCGTCGATTTCATCCGCACTTTTCGGGCGATTTTCGTACCACACGACAAAAATCGTTCGAAATCAGTATTTTCGGGCTAGACGATGGCTAGGGTTTGAAATCCGACACGGAACCCGAGACATAGTTATAAATTTAGGAGAAGAATTCTACAAGGATCTCCCAGTCGTCGATTTCATTTGCACTTTTTAGGCGATTTTCGTACCACCCGACTAAAATTGGACAAAATCGGTATTTTCGGGCCAGACAATGGCTAGGGTTTGAAATCCGACACGGAACCCGAGACACAGTTATAAATTTAGGAGAAGAATGCTTCAAGGATCCTTCGGTCGTCGATTTCATCTGCACTTTTTGGGCGATTTTTGTACCACACGATAAAAATAGGCCGAAATCGGTATTTTCGGGTTGGACGATGGATACGGTTAAAAATCCGACACAGAACCTGAGACACAGTTATAAATTTAGGAGAAGAATGATACAAGGATCCTCCGGACGTCGATTTCATCTCCACTTTTCGTGCGATTTTCGTCCAAACCGACAAAAATAGCCCGAAATCGGTATTTTCGGGCCGGACGATGGCTACGGTTTGAAATCCGACACGGAACCTGAGACACAATTATAAATTTCAGAGAAGAATGCTACAAGATTCCTCCGGTCGTCGATTTCATCTGCACTTTTCGGGCGATTTTCGTACGTCCCGACTAAAATGGGCCGAAATTGGTATTTTCGAACCGGACGATGGTTAGGGTTTGAAAACCGACACGGAACCCGAGACACAATTATAAATTTAGGAGAAGAATGCTACAAGGATCCTCCGGTCGTTGAATTCATCTACACTTTTCGGACGATTTTCGTACCACACGACAAATATGGGCCGAAATTGGTATTTTCGGGCCGGAAGATGGCTAGGGTTTTAAATCCGACACGGAACCTGAGACACAGTTATAAATTTAGGAGAAGAATGCTACAAGGATCTCCCGGTTGTCGATTTCATCTGCACTTTTTGGGCGATTTTCGTACCACCCGACTTAAATTGGCCGAAATCGGTATTTTCGGGTCGGACGATTGCTAGGGTTTGAAATCCGACACGGAACTCGAGACACAGTTATAAATTTAGGAGAAGAATGCTACAAGGATCCTCCTGTCGTCGATTTCATCTGTACTTTTCGGGCGATTTTCGTACCACACGACAAAAATGGGCCGAAATCGGTATTTTCGTGCTGGACGATGGCTAGGGTTTGAAATCCGACACGGAACCCAAGACACAGTTATAAATTTAGGAGAAGAATGCTACAAGGATCTCCTGGTCGTCGATTTCATCTGCACTTTTCGGGCGATTTTTATACCACCCGACTAAAATGGGACGAAATCGGTATTTTCGGGTCGGACGATGGCTAGGGTTTAAAATCCGACACGGAACTCAAGACACAGTTATAAATTAAGGAGAAGAATGCTACAAGGATCCCCCAGTCGTCGATTTCAACTGCAATTTTCGGGCGATTTTCGTACCACCCGACAAAAATGGGACGAAAACGGTATTTTCAGGCCGAATGATGGCTAGGGTTTGAAAACCGACACGGAACCCGAGACACAGTTATATATTTAGGAGAAGAATGCTACAAGGTTCCTCCGGTCGTCGATTTCATCTACACTTTTCGTGCAATTTTCGTTCCAACCGAGAAAAAATGGGCCGAAATCGGTATTTCAGGCCGGACGATGGCTATGGTTTGAAATCCGACACGGAACCCGAGACACAATTATAAATTTAGGAGAAGAATGCTAAAAGGATCCTCCGGTTGTCGATTTCATCTCCACTTTTCGTGTGATTTTCGTCCCAACCGACAAAAATTGGCCGAAATCGGTATTTTCGGGCCGGACGATGGCTAGGGTTTGAAATCTGACACGGAACCCGAGACACAATTATAAATTTTGGAGAAGAATGCTACAAGGATCTCCCGATCGTCGATTTCATCTGCACTTTTCGGGCGATTTTCGTACCACACGACAAAAATGGGCCTAAATCGGTATTTTCGGGCCGGACGATGGCTAGGGTTTGAAATCCGACACGGAACCTGAGACACAATTATAAAATTAGGAGAAGAATGCTACAAGGATCCTCCGGTCGTCGATTTCATCTCCACTATTCGTGCGATTTTCGTACCGCCCGACTTAAATTGGCCGAAATTGGTATTTTCGGGCCGGACAATGGCTAGGGTTTAAAATCCGACACAGAACCTGAGACACAGTTATAAATTTAGGAGAAGAATGCTACAAGGATCTCCGATTGTCGATTTCATCTGCACTTTTCGAGCGATTTTCATACCACCCGAAAAAATAGGCCGAAATCGTTATTTTCGGGCCGCACGATGGCTAGGGTTTGAAATCCGACACGGAACGCGAGACACAGTTATAAATTTATGAGAAGAATGCTACAAGGATCTCCCGGTCGTTGATTTCATTTGCACTTTTCTGGCGATATTCGTACCACATGACTAAAATTGGCCGAAATCGGTATTTTCGAGCCAGACAATGGCTAGGGTTTGAAATCCGACACAGAACCCGAGACACAGTTATAAATTTAGGAGAAGAATGCTACAAGGATCCTTCGGTCGTTGATTTCATCCGCACTTTTCGGACGATTTTCGTACCACACGACAAAAATGGGTCGAAATCGGTATTTTCGGGCTGGACGATGGCTAGGGTTTGAAATCCGACACGGAACCCGAGACACAGTTATAAATTTAGGAGAAGAATGCTACAAGGATCTCCCGGTTGTCGATTTCATTTGCACTTTTCAGGCGATTTTCGTACCACCCGACTAAAATTGGACGAAATCGGTATTTTCGATCCAGTTAATGGCTAGGGTTTGAAATCCGACTTGGAACCCGAGACACAGTTATAAATTTAGGAGAAGAATGCTACAAGGATCCTTCGGTCGTCGATTTCATCTGCACTTTTTGGGCGATTTTCGTACCACACGACAAAAATGGGCCGAAATAGGTATTTTCGGGTTGGACGATGGCTAGGGTTAAAAATCCGACACAGAACCCGAGACAGAGTTATAAATTTAGGAGAAGAATGCTACAAGGATCTCCTGGTCGTCGATTTCATCTGCACTTTTCGGGCGATTTTCGTACCACACGACAAAAATGGGCCTAAATCGGTATTTTCGGGCCGGATGATGGCTAGGGTTTGAAATCCGACACGGAACCTGAGACACAATTATAAAATTAGGAGAAGAATGCTACAAGGATCCTCCGGTCGTCGATTTCATCTCCACTATTCGTGCGATTTTCGTACCGCCCGACTTAAATTGGCCGAAATTGGTATTTTCGGGCCGGACAATGGCTAGGGTTTAAAATCCGACACAGAACCTGAGACACAATTATAAATTTAGGAGAAGAATGCTACAAGGATCTCCGATTGTCGATTTCATCTGCACTTTTCGAGCGATTTTCATACCACCCGAAAAAATAGGCCGAAATCGTTATTTTCGGGCCGCACGATGGCTAGGGTTTGAAATCCGACACGGAACGCGAGACACAGTTATAAATTTATGAGAAGAATGCTACAAGGATCTCCCGGTCGTTGATTTCATTTGCACTTTTCTGGCGATATTCGTACCACATGACTAAAATTGGCCGAAATCGGTATTTTCGAGCCAGACAATGGCTAGGGTTTGAAATCCGACACAGAACCCGAGACACAGTTATAAATTTAGGAGAAGAATGCTACAAGGATCCTTCGGTCGTCGATTTCATCCGCACTTTTCGGGCGATTTTCGTACCACACGACAAAAATGGGTCGAAATCGGTATTTTCGGGCTGGACGATGGCTAGGTTTTGAAATCCGACACGGAACCCGAGACACAGTTATAAATTTAGGAGAAGAATGCTACAAGGATCTCCCGGTCGTCGATTTCATTTGCACTTTTCGGGCGATTTTCGTACCACCCGACAGAAATGGACCGAATTCGGCATTTTCGCGCCGAACGATGGGTAAGGTTTGAAATCCGACACGAAACCCGAGACTCAGTTATAAATTTAGGAGAAGAATGCTACAAGGATCCTCCTGTCGTCGATTTCATCTGCACTTTTCGGGCGATTATCGTACCACACGACAAAAATAGGCAAAAATCGGTATTTTCGGGTTGGACGATGGCTAGGGTTTAAAATCCGACACGGAACCCAAGACACAGTTATAAATTTAGGAGAAGAATGCTACAAGGATCTCCCGGTCGTCGATTTCATTTGCACTTTTTGGGCAATATTCGTACCACCCGATTAAACTTGGCCGAAATTAGTATTTTCGGGCCAGACAATGGCTAGGGTTTGAAATCCGACACGGAACCCGAGACACAGTTATAAATTTAGGTGAAGAATACTACAAGGATCGTACGGTCGTCGATTTCATCTGCACTTTTTAGGTGATTTTCGTACCACACGACAAAAATGGGTCGAAATCGGTATTTTCGGGCTGGACGATGGCTAGCATTTAAAATCCGACACAGAACCTGAGACACAGTTATAAATTTAGGAGAAAAATGCTACAAGGATCTCATGGTCGTCGATTTCATCTGCACTTTTCAGGCGATTTTTATACCACCCGACTAAAATGGGCCGAAATCGGTATTTTCTGGCCGGACGATGGCTAGGGTTTGAAATCCAACACGGAACCCGAGACACAGTTATAAATTTAGGAGAAGAATGCTACAAGGATCCCCCGGTCGACAATTTCATCTGCACTTTTCGGGCGATTTTCGTACCACCCAACCAAAATGGGCCGAAATCGGTATTTTCGGACCGAACGATGGCTAGGGTTTGAAATCCGACACGGAACTCGAGACACAATTATAAATTAAGGAGAAGAATGCTACAAGGATCCCCCGATCGTCGATTTCAACTGCAATTTTCGGACGATTTTGGTACAACCCGACAAAAATGGGACGAAAACGGCATTTTCAGGCCGGACGATGGCTAGGGTTTGAAATCCGACACATAACCCGAGTCACAGTTATAAATTTAGGAGAAGAATGCTACAAGGTTCCTCCGGTCGTCGATTTCATTTGCACTTTTCGTGCGATTTTCGTTCCAACCGAGAAAAAATAGGCAGAAATCGGTATTTTCAGGCCGGACGATGGCTAGGGTTTGAAATCCGACACGGAACCCGAGACACAGTTATAAATTTAGGAGAAGAATGCTACAAGGATCCTCCGGTTGTCGATTTCATCTCCACTTTTCGTGCGATTTTCGTCCCAACCGACAAAAATGGGCCGAAATCGGTATTTTCGGGCCGGACAATGGCTAGGGTTTGAAATCCGACACGGAACCCGAGACACAATTATAAATTTCCTAGAAGAATGCTACAAGGATCTCCCGGTCGTCGATTTCATTTGCACTTTTCAGGCGATTTTCGTACCACCCGACTAAAATTGGACGAAATCGGTATTTTCGATCCAGACAATGGCTAGGGTTTGAAATCCGACTTGGAACCCGAGACACAGTTATAAATTTAGGAGAAGAATGCTACAAGGATCCTTCGGTCGTCGATTTCATCTGCACTTTTTGGGCGATTTTCGTACCACACGACAAAAATGGGCCGAAATAGGTATTTTCGGGTTGGACGATGGCTAGGGTTAAAAATCCGACACAGAACCCGAGACAGAGTTATAAATTTAGGAGAAGAATGCTACAAGGATCTCCTGGTCGTCGATTTCATCTGCACTTTTCGGGCGATTTTCGTACCACACGACAAAAATGGGCCTAAATCGGTATTTTCGGGCCGGATGATGGCTAGGGTTTGAAATCCGACACGGAACCTGAGACACAATTATAAAATTAGGAGAAGAATGCTACAAGGATCCTCCGGTCGTCGATTTCATCTCCACTATTCGTGCGATTTTCGTACCGCCCGACTTAAATTGGCCGAAATTGGTATTTTCGGGCCGGACAATGGCTAGGGTTTAAAATCCGACACAGAACCTGAGACACAATTATAAATTTAGGAGAAGAATGCTACAAGGATCTCCGATTGTCGATTTCATCTGCACTTTTCGAGCGATTTTCATACCACCCGAAAAAATAGGCCGAAATCGTTATTTTCGGGCCGCACGATGGCTAGGGTTTGAAATCCGACACGGAACGCGAGACACAGTTATAAATTTATGAGAAGAATGCTACAAGGATCTCCCGGTCGTTGATTTCATTTGCACTTTTCTGGCGATATTCGTACCACATGACTAAAATTGGCCGAAATCGGTATTTTCGAGCCAGACAATGGCTAGGGTTTGAAATCCGACACAGAACCCGAGACACAGTTATAAATTTAGGAGAAGAATGCTACAAGGATCCTTCGGTCGTCGATTTCATCCGCACTTTTCGGACGATTTTCGTACCACACGACAAAAATGGGTCGAAATCGGTATTTTCGGGCTGGACGATGGCTAGGGTTTGAAATCCGACACGGAACCCGAGACACAGTTATAAATTTAGGAGAAGAATGCTACAAGGATCTCCCGGTTGTCGATTTCATTTGCACTTTTCAGGCGATTTTCGTACCACCCGACTAAAATTGGACGAAATCGGTATCTTCGATCCAGTTAATGGCTAGGGTTTGAAATCCGACTTGGAACCCGAGACACAGTTATAAATTTAGGAGAAGAATGCTACAAGGATCCTTCGGTCGTCGATTTCATCTGCACTTTTTGGGCGATTTTCGTACCACACGACAAAAATGGGCCGAAATAGGTATTTTCGGGTTGGACGATGGCTAGGGTTAAAAATCCGACACAAAACCCGAGACAGAGTTATAAATTTAGGAGAAGAATGCTACAAGGATCTTCTGGTCCTCGATTTCATCTGAACTTTTCGAGCGATTTTCGTACCACCCGATTAAAATGGGCCAAAATCGGTATTTTCGGGCCAGAAGATGGCTAGGGTTTGAAATCCGACACGGAACCCCAGACACAGTTATAAATTTAGGAGAAGAATGCTACAAGGATCCCATAGTCGTCGATTTCATCTGCACTTTTCGGGCGATTTTCGTACCACCCGACAGAAATGGACCGAAATCGGTATTTTTGTGCCGAACGATGGGTAGGGTTTGAAATCCGACATGGAACCCGAGACACATTTATAAATTTAGGAGAAGAATGCTACAAGGATCCTTCGGTCGTCGATTTCATCTGCACTTTTTGGGCGATTTTCGTACCACACGACAAAAATGGGCCGAAATCGGTATTTTCGGGTTGGACGATGGCTAGGGTTAAAAATTCGACACAAAACCCGAGACACAGTTATAAATTAAGAAGAAGAATGCTACAAGGATCTCCTGGTCGTCGATTTCATCTGCACTTTTCGAGCGATTTTCGTACCACCCGATTAAAATGGGCCAAAATCGGTATTTTAGGGCCAGAAGATGGCTAGGGTATGAAATCCAACACGGAACCCCAGACACAGTTATAAATTTAGGAGAAGAATGCTACAAGGATCCCCTGGTCGTCGATTTCATTTGCACTTTTCGGGCGATTTTCGTACCACCCGACAGAAATGGACCGAATTCGGCATTTTCGCGCCGAACGATGGGTAAGGTTTGAAATCCGACACGAAACCCGAGACTCAGTTATAAATTTAGGAGAAGAATGCTACAAGGATCCTCCTGTCGTCGATTTCATCTGCACTTTTCGGGCGATTATCGTACCACACGACAAAAATAGGCAAAAATCGGTATTTTCGGGTTGGACGATGGCTAGGGTTTAAAATCCGACACGGAACCCAAGACACAGTTATAAATTTAGGAGAAGAATGCTACAAGGATCTCCCGGTCGTCGATTTCATTTGCACTTTTTGGGCAATATTCGTACCACCCGATTAAACTTGGCCGAAATTAGTATTTTCGGGCCAGACAATGGCTAGGGTTTGAAATCCGACACGGAACCCGAGACACAGTTATAAATTTAGGTGAAGAATACTACAAGGATCGTACGGTCGTCGATTTCATCTGCACTTTTTAGGTGATTTTCGTACCACACGACAAAAATGGGTCGAAATCGGTATTTTCGGGCTGGACGATGGCTAGCATTTAAAATCCGACACAGAACCTGAGACACAGTTATAAATTTAGGAGAAAAATGCTACAAGGATCTCATGGTCGTCGATTTCATCTGCACTTTTCAGGCGATTTTTATACCACCCGACTAAAATGGGCCGAAATCGGTATTTTCTGGCCGGACGATGGCTAGGGTTTGAAATCCAACACGGAACCCGAGACACAGTTATAAATTTAGGAGAAGAATGCTACAAGGATCCCCCGGTCGACAATTTCATCTGCACTTTTCGGGCGATTTTCGTACCACCCAACCAAAATGGGCCGAAATCGGTATTTTCGGACCGAACGATGGCTAGGGTTTGAAATCCGACACGGAACTCGAGACACAATTATAAATTAAGGAGAAGAATGCTACAAGGATCCCCCGATCGTCGATTTCAACTGCAATTTTCGGACGATTTTGGTACAACCCGACAAAAATGGGACGAAAACGGCATTTTCAGGCCGGACGATGGCTAGGGTTTGAAATCCGACACGGAACCCGAGACACAGTTATAAATTTAGGAGAAGAATGCTACAAGGATCCTCCGGTTGTCGATTTCATCTGCACTTTTTGGGCGATTTTCGTACCACCCGACTTAAATTGGCCGAAATCGGTATTTTCGGGTCGGACGATTGCTAGGGTTTGAAATCCGACACGGAACTCGAGACACAGTTATAAATTTAGGAGAAGAATGCTACAAGGATCCTCCTGTCGTCGATTTCATCTGCACTTTTCGGGCGATTTTCGTACCACACGACAAAAATGGGCCGAAATCGGTATTTTCGTGCTGGACGATGGCTAGGGTTTGAAATCCGACACGGAACCCAAGACACATTTATAAATTTAGGAGAAGAATGCTACAAGGATCTCCTGGTCGTCGATTTCATCTGCACTTTTCGGGCGATTTTTATACCACCCGACTAAAATGGGACGAAATCGGTATTTTCGGGTCGGACGATGGCTAGGGTTTAAAATCCGACACAGAACTCAAGACACAGTTATAAATTAAGGAGAAGAATGCTACAAGGATCCCCCAGTCGTCGATTTCAACTGCAATTTTCGGGCGATTTTCGTACCACCCGACAAAAATGGGACGAAAACGGTATTTTCAGGCCGGATGATGGCTAGGGTTTGAAAACCGACACGGAACCCGAGACACAGTTATATATTTAGGAGAAGAATGCTACAAGGTTCCTCCGGTCGTCGATTTCATCTACACTTTTCGTGCAATTTTCGTTCCAACCGAGAAAAAATGGGCCGAAATCGGTATTTCAGGCCGGACGATGGCTATGGTTTGAAATCCGACACGGAACCCGAGACACAATTATAAATTTAGGAGAAGAATGCTAAAAGGATCCTCCGGTTGTCGATTTCATCTCCACTTTTCGTGTGATTTTCGTCCCAACCGACAAAAATTGGCCGAAATCGGTATTTTCGGGCCGGACGATAGCTAGGGTTTGAAATCTGACACGGAACCCGAGACACAATTATAAATTTTGGAGAAGAATGCTACAAGGATCTCCCAATCGTCGATTTCATCTGCACTTTTCGGGCGATTTTCGTACCACACGACAAAAATGGGCCTAAATCGGTATTTTCGGGCCGGACGATGGCTAGGGTTTGAAATCCGACACGGAACCTGAGACACAATTATAAAATTAGGAGAAGAATGCTACAAGGATCCTCCGGTCGTCGATTTCATCTCCACTTTTCGTGCGATTTTCGTACCACCCGACTTAAATTGGCCGAAATTGGTATTTTCGGGCCGGACAATGGCTAGGGTTTAAAATCCGACACAGAACCTGAGACACATTTATAAATTTAGGAGAAGAATGCTACAAGGATCTCCGATCGTCGATTTCATGTGCACTTTTCGAGCGATTTTCATACCACCCGAAAAAATAGGCCGAAATCGTTATTTTCGGGCCGCACGATGGCTAGGGTTTGAAATCCGACACGGAACGCGAGACACAGTTATAAATTTATGAGAAGAATGCTACAAGGATCTCCCGGTCGTTGATTTCATTTGCACTTTTCTGGCGATATTCGTACCACATGACTAAAATTGGCCGAAATCGGTATTTTCGAGCCAGACAATGGCTAGGGTTTGAAATCCGACACAGAACCCGAGACACAGTTATAAATTTAGGAGAAGAATGCTACAAGGATCCTTCGGTCGTCGATTTCATCCGCACTTTTCGGGCGATTTTCGTACCACACGACAAAAATGGGTCGAAATCGGTATTTTCGGGCTGGACGATGGCTAGGTTTTGAAATCCGACACGGAACCCGAGACACAGTTATAAATTTAGGAGAAGAATGCTACAAGGATCTCCCGGTCGTCGATTTCATTTGCACTTTTCGGGCGATTTTCGTACCACCCGACAGAAATGGACCGAATTCGGCATTTTCGCGCCGAACGATGGGTAAGGTTTGAAATCCGACACGAAACCCGAGACTCAGTTATAAATTTAGGAGAAGAATGCTACAAGGATCCTCCTGTCGTCGATTTCATCTGCACTTTTCGGGCGATTATCGTACCACACGACAAAAATAGGCAAAAATCGGTATTTTCGGGTTGGACGATGGCTAGGGTTTAAAATCCGACACGGAACCCAAGACACAGTTATAAATTTAGGAGAAGAATGCTACAAGGATCTCCCGGTCGTCGATTTCATTTGCACTTTTTGGGCAATATTCGTACCACCCGATTAAACTTGGCCGAAATTAGTATTTTCGGGCCAGACAATGGCTAGGGTTTGAAATCCGACACGGAACCCGAGACACAGTTATAAATTTAGGTGAAGAATACTACAAGGATCGTACGGTCGTCGATTTCATCTGCACTTTTTAGGTGATTTTCGTACCACACGACAAAAATGGGTCGAAATCGGTATTTTCGGGCTGGACGATGGCTAGCATTTAAAATCCGACACAGAACCTGAGACACAGTTATAAATTTAGGAGAAAAATGCTACAAGGATCTCATGGTCGTCGATTTCATCTGCACTTTTCAGGCGATTTTTATACCACCCGACTAAAATGGGCCGAAATCGGTATTTTCTGGCCGGACGATGGCTAGGGTTTGAAATCCAACACGGAACCCGAGACACAGTTATAAATTTAGGAGAAGAATGCTACAAGGATCCCCCGGTCGACAATTTCATCTGCACTTTTCGGGCGATTTTCGTACCACCCAACCAAAATGGGCCGAAATCGGTATTTTCGGACCGAACGATGGCTAGGGTTTGAAATCCGACACGGAACTCGAGACACAATTATAAATTAAGGAGAAGAATGCTACAAGGATCCCCCGATCGTCGATTTCAACTGCAATTTTCGGACGATTTTGGTACAACCCGACAAAAATGGGACGAAAACGGCATTTTCAGGCCGGACGATGGCTAGGGTTTGAAATCCGACACGGAACCCGAGACACAGTTATAAATTTAGGAGAAGAATGCTACAAGGATCCTCCGGTTGTCGATTTCATCTGCACTTTTTGGGCGATTTTCGTACCACCCGACTTAAATTGGCCGAAATCGGTATTTTCGGGTCGGACGATTGCTAGGGTTTGAAATCCGACACGGAACTCGAGACACAGTTATAAATTTAGGAGAAGAATGCTACAAGGATCCTCCTGTCGTCGATTTCATCTGCACTTTTCGGGCGATTTTCGTACCACACGACAAAAATGGGCCGAAATCGGTATTTTCGTGCTGGACGATGGCTAGGGTTTGAAATCCGACACGGAACCCAAGACACATTTATAAATTTAGGAGAAGAATGCTACAAGGATCTCCTGGTCGTCGATTTCATCTGCACTTTTCGGGCGATTTTTATACCACCCGACTAAAATGGGACGAAATCGGTATTTTCGGGTCGGACGATGGCTAGGGTTTAAAATCCGACACAGAACTCAAGACACAGTTATAAATTAAGGAGAAGAATGCTACAAGGATCCCCCAGTCGTCGATTTCAACTGCAATTTTCGGGCGATTTTCGTACCACCCGACAAAAATGGGACGAAAACGGTATTTTCAGGCCGGATGATGGCTAGGGTTTGAAAACCGACACGGAACCCGAGACACAGTTATATATTTAGGAGAAGAATGCTACAAGGTTCCTCCGGTCGTCGATTTCATCTACACTTTTCGTGCAATTTTCGTTCCAACCGAGAAAAAATGGGCCGAAATCGGTATTTTCAGGCCGGACGATGGCTATGGTTTGAAATCCGACACGGAACCCGAGACACAATTATAAATTTAGGAGAAGAATGCTAAAAGGATCCTCCGGTTGTCGATTTCATCTCCACTTTTCGTGTGATTTTCGTCCCAACCGACAAAAATTGGCCGAAATCGGTATTTTCGGGCCGGACGATAGCTAGGGTTTGAAATCTGACACGGAACCCGAGACACAATTATAAATTTTGGAGAAGAATGCTACAAGGATCTCCCAATCGTCGATTTCATCTGCACTTTTCGGGCGATTTTCGTACCACACGACAAAAATGGGCCTAAATCGGTATTTTCGGGCCGGACGATGGCTAGGGTTTGAAATCCGACACGGAACCTGAGACACAATTATAAAATTAGGAGAAGAATGCTACAAGGATCCTCCGGTCGTCGATTTCATCTCCACTTTTCGTGCGATTTTCGTACCACCCGACTTAAATTGGCCGAAATTGGTATTTTCGGGCCGGACAATGGCTAGGGTTTAAAATCCGACACAGAACCTGAGACACATTTATAAATTTAGGAGAAGAATGCTACAAGGATCTCCGATCGTCGATTTCATGTGCACTTTTCGAGCGATTTTCATACCACCCGAAAAAATAGGCCGAAATCGTTATTTTCGGGCCGCACGATGGCTAGGGTTTGAAATCCGACACGGAACGCGAGACACAGTTATAAATTTATGAGAAGAATGCTACAAGGATCTCCCGGTCGTTGATTTCATTTGCACTTTTCTGGCGATATTCGTACCACATGACTAAAATTGGCCGAAATCGGTATTTTCGAGCCAGACAATGGCTAGGGTTTGAAATCCGACACAGAACCCGAGACACAGTTATAAATTTAGGAGAAGAATGCTACAAGGATCCTTCGGTCGTCGATTTCATCCGCATTTTTCGGGCGATTTTCGTACCACACGACAAAAATGGGTCGAAATCGGTATTTTCGGGCTGGACGATGGCTAGGGTTTGAAATCCGACACGGAACCCGAAACACAGTTATAAATTTAGGAGAAGAATGCTACAAGGATCTCCCGGTCGTCGATTTCATTTGCACTTTTCAGGCGATTTTCGTACCACCCGACTAAAATTGGACGAAATCGGTATTTTCGATCCAAACAATGGCTAGGGTTTGAAATCCGACTTGGAACCCGAGACACAGTTATAAATTTAGGAGAAGAATGCTACAAGGATCCTTCGGTCGTCGATTTCATCTGCACTTTTTGGGCGATTTTCGTACCACACGACAAAAATGGGCCGAAATAGGTATTTTCGGGTTGGACGATGGCTAGGGTTAAAAATCCGACACAGAACCCGAGACAGAGTTATAAATTTAGGAGAAGAATGCTACAAGGATCTCCTGGTCCTCGATTTCATCTGAACTTTTCGAGCGATTTTCGTACCACCCGATTAAAATCGGCCAAAATCGGTATTTTCGGGCCAGAAGATGGCTAGGGTTTGAAATCCGACACGGAACCCCAGACACAGTTATAAATTTAGGAGAAGAATGCTACAAGGATCCCATAGTCGTCGATTTCATCTGCACTTTTCGGGCGATTTTCGTACCACCCGACAGAAATGGACCGAAATCGGTATTTTTGTGCCGAACGATGGGTAGGGTTTGAAATCCGACATGGAACCCGAGACACATTTATAAATTTAGGAGAAGAATGCTACAAGGATCCTTCGGTCGTCGATTTCATCTGCACTTTTTGGGCGATTTTCGTACCACACGACAAAAATGGGCCGAAATCGGTATTTTCGGGTTGGACGATGGCTAGGGTTAAAAATTCGACACAAAACCCGAGACACAGTTATAAATTAAGAAGAAGAATGCTACAAGGATCTCCTGGTCGTCGATTTCATCTGCACTTTTCGAGCGATTTTCGTACCACCCGATTAAAATGGGCCAAAATCGGTATTTTCGGGCCAGAAGATGGCTAGGGTATGAAATCCAACACGGAACCCCAGACACAGTTATAAATTTAGGAGAAGAATGCTACAAGGATCCCCTGGTCGTCGATTTCATTTGCACTTTTCGGGCGATTTTCGTACCACCCGACAGAAATGGACCGAATTCGGCATTTTCGCGCCGAACGATGGGTAAGGTTTGAAATCCGACACGAAACCCGAGACTCAGTTATAAATTTAGGAGAAGAATGCTACAAGGATCCTCCTGTCGTCGATTTCATCTGCACTTTTCGGGCGATTATCGTACCACACGACAAAAATAGGCAAAAATCGGTATTTTCGGGTTGGACGATGGCTAGGGTTTAAAATCCGACACGGAACCCAAGACACAGTTATAAATTTAGGAGAAGAATGCTACAAGGATCTCCCGGTCGTCGATTTCATTTGCACTTTTTGGGCAATATTCGTACCACTCGATTAAACTTGGCCGAAATTAGTATTTTCGGGCCAGACAATGGCTAGGGTTTGAAATCCGACACGGAACCCGAGACACAGTTATAAATTTAGGTGAAGAATACTACAAGGATCGTACGGTCGTCGATTTCATCTGCACTTTTTAGGTGATTTTCGTACCACACGACAAAAATGGGTCGAAATCGGTATTTTCGGGCTGGACGATGGCTAGCATTTAAAATCCGACACAGAACCTGAGACACAGTTATAAATTTAGGAGAAAAATGCTACAAGGATCTCATGGTCGTCGATTTCATCTGCACTTTTCAGGCGATTTTTATACCACCCGACTAAAATGGGCCGAAATCGGTATTTTCTGGCCGGACGATGGCTAGGGTTTGAAATCCAACACGGAACCCGAGACACAGTTATAAATTTAGGAGAAGAATGCTACAAGGATCCCCCGGTCGACAATTTCATCTGCACTTTTCGGGCGATTTTCGTACCACCCAACCAAAATGGGCCGAAATCGGTATTTTCGGACCGAACGATGGCTAGGGTTTGAAATCCGACACGGAACTCGAGACACAATTATAAATTAAGGAGAAGAATGCTACAAGGATCCCCCGATCGTCGATTTCAACTGCAATTTTCGGACGATTTTGGTACAACCCGACAAAAATGGGACGAAAACGGCATTTTCAGGCCGGACGATGGCTAGGGTTTGAAATCCGACACATAACCCGAGTCACAGTTATAAATTTAGGAGAAGAATGCTACAAGGTTCCTCCGGTCGTCGATTTCATTTGCACTTTTCGTGCGATTTTCGTTCCAACCGAGAAAAAATAGGCAGAAATCGGTATTTTCAGGCCGGACGATGGCTAGGGTTTGAAATCCGACACGGAACCCGAGACACAGTTATAAATTTAGGAGAAGAATGCTACAAGGATCCTCCGGTTGTCGATTTCATCTCCACTTTTCGTGCGATTTTCGTCCCAACCGACAAAAATGGGCCGAAATCGGTATTTTCGGGCCGGACAATGGCTAGGGTTTGAAATCCGACACGGAACCCGAGACACAATTATAAATTTCCTAGAAGAATGCTACAAGGATCTCCCGGTCGTCGATTTCATTTGCACTTTTCAGGCGATTTTCGTACCACCCGACTAAAATTGGACGAAATCGGTATTTTCGATCCAGACAATGGCTAGGGTTTGAAATCCGACTTGGAACCCGAGACACAGTTATAAATTTAGGAGAAGAATGCTACAAGGATCCTTCGGTCGTCGATTTCATCTGCACTTTTTGGGCGATTTTCGTACCACACGACAAAAATGGGCCGAAATAGGTATTTTCGGGTTGGACGATGGCTAGGGTTAAAAATCCGACACAGAACCCGAGACAGAGTTATAAATTTAGGAGAAGAATGCTACAAGGATCTCCTGGTCCTCAATTTCATCTGAACTTTTCGAGCGATTTTCGTACCACCCGATTAAAATCGGCCAAAATCGGTATTTTCGGGCCAGAAGATGGCTAGGGTTTGAAATCCGACACGGAACCCCAGACACAGTTATAAATTTAGGAGAAGAATGCTACAAGGATCCCATAGTCGTCTTTTTCATCTGCACTTTTCGGGCGATTTTCGTACCACCCGACAGAAATGGACCGAAATCGGTATTTTTGTGCCAAACGATGGGTAGGGTTTGAAATCCGACATGGAACCCGAGACACATTTATAAATTTAGGAGAAGAATGCTACAAGGATCCTTCGGTCGTCGATTTCATCTGCACTTTTTGGGCGATTTTCGTACCACACGACAAAAATGGGCCGAAATCGGTATTTTCGGGTTGGACGATGGCTAGGGTTAAAAATTCGACACAAAACCCGAGACACAGTTATAAATTAAGAAGAAGAATGCTACAAGGATCTCCTGGTCGTCGATTTCATCTGCACTTTTCGAGCGATTTTCGTACCACCCGATTAAAATGGGCCAAAATCGGTATTTTCGGGCCAGAAGATGGCTAGGGTATGAAATCCAACACGGAACCCCAGACACAGTTATAAATTTAGGAGAAGAATGCTACAAGGATCCCCTGGTCGTCGATTTCATTTGCACTTTTCGGGCGATTTTCGTACCACCCGACAGAAATGGACCGAATTCGGCATTTTCGCGCCGAACGATGGGTAAGGTTTGAAATCCGACACGAAACCCGAGACTCAGTTATAAATTTAGGAGAAGAATGCTACAAGGATCCTCCTGTCGTCGATTTCATCTGCACTTTTCGGGCGATTATCGTACCACACGACAAAAATAGGCAAAAATCGGTATTTTCGGGTTGGACGATGGCTAGGGTTTAAAATCCGACACGGAACCCAAGACACAGTTATAAATTTAGGAGAAGAATGCTACAAGGATCTCCCGGTCGTCGATTTCATTTGCACTTTTTGGGCAATATTCGTACCACTCGATTAAACTTGGCCGAAATTAGTATTTTCGGGCCAGACAATGGCTAGGGTTTGAAATCCGACACGGAACCCGAGACACAGTTATAAATTTAGGTGAAGAATACTACAAGGATCGTACGGTCGTCGATTTCATCTGCACTTTTTAGGTGATTTTCGTACCACACGACAAAAATGGGTCGAAATCGGTATTTTCGGGCTGGACGATGGCTAGCATTTAAAATCCGACACAGAACCTGAGACACAGTTATAAATTTAGGAGAAAAATGCTACAAGGATCTCATGGTCGTCGATTTCATCTGCACTTTTCAGGCGATTTTTATACCACCCGACTAAAATGGGCCGAAATCGGTATTTTCTGGCCGGACGATGGCTAGGGTTTGAAATCCAACACGGAACCCGAGACACAGTTATAAATTTAGGAGAAGAATGCTACAAGGATCCCCCGGTCGACAATTTCATCTGCACTTTTCGGGCGATTTTCGTACCACCCAACCAAAATGGGCCGAAATCGGTATTTTCGGACCGAACGATGGCTAGGGTTTGAAATCCGACACGGAACTCGAGACACAATTATAAATTAAGGAGAAGAATGCTACAAGGATCCCCCGATCGTCGATTTCAACTGCAATTTTCGGACGATTTTGGTACAACCCGACAAAAATGGGACGAAAACGGCATTTTCAGGCCGGACGATGGCTAGGGTTTGAAATCCGACACATAACCCGAGTCACAGTTATAAATTTAGGAGAAGAATGCTACAAGGTTCCTCCGGTCGTCGATTTCATTTGCACTTTTCGTGCGATTTTCGTTCCAACCGAGAAAAAATAGGCCGAAATCGGTATTTTCAGGCCGGACGATGGCTAGGGTTTGAAATCCGACACGGAACCCGAGACACAGTTATAAATTTAGGAGAAGAATGCTACAAGGATCCTCCGGTTGTCGATTTCATCTCCACTTTTCGTGCGATTTTCGTCCCAACCGACAAAAATGGGCCGAAATCGGTATTTTCGGGCCGGACAATGGCTAGGGTTTGAAATCCGACACGGAACCCGAGACACAATTATAAATTTCCTAGAAGAATGCTACAAGGATCTCCCAAGCGTCGATTTCATCTGCATTTTTCAGGCGATTTTCGTACGTCCCGACTAAAATGGGCCGAAATCGGTATTTTCGAACCGGACGATGGCTAGGGTTTGAAATCCGACACGGAACCCGAGACACAGTTATCAATTTAGGAGAAGAATGCTACAAGGATCTCCTGGTCGTCGATTTCATTTGCACTTGTCAGGCGATTTTCGTACCACCCGACAAAAATTTGACGAAATCGGTATTTTCGGGCCAGACAATGGCTAGGGTTTGAAATCCGACACGGAACCCGAGACCCAATTATAAATTTAGGAGAAGAATGCTACAAGGATCCTTCGGTCTTCGATTTCATCTGCACTTTTTGGGCAATTTTCGTACCACACGACAAAAATAGGCTGAAATCGGTATTTTCGGGTTGGACGATGGCTAGGGTTAAAAATCCGACACAGAACCCGAGACACAGTTATAAATTTAGGAGAAGAATGCTACAAGGATCTCCTGGTTGTCGATTTCATCTGCACTTTTCGAGCGATTTTCGTACCACCCGACTAAAATGGGCCAAAATCGGTATTTTCGGGCCGAAAGATGGCTAGGGTTTGAAATCCGACACGGAACCCCAGACACAATTATAAATTTAGGAGAAGAATGCTACAAGGATCCCCGGTCGACGATTTCATCTCCACTTTTCGGGCGATTTTCGTACCACCCTATAGAAATGGACCGAAATCGGTATTTTCGGGCCGAACGATGGGTAGGGTTTGAAATCCGACACAAAACCCGAGACATAGTTATAAATTAAGGAGAAGAATGCTACAAGGATCCCCCGGTCGTCGATTTCAACTGCAATTTTCGGGCGATTTTCGTACCACCCGACAAAAATGGGCCGAAATCGGTATTTTCGGGTTGGACGATGGCTACGGTTAAAAATCCGACACAGAACCCGAGACACAGTTATGAATTTAGGAGAAGAATGCTACAAGGATCTCCTGGTCGTCGATTTCATCTGCACTTTTCGAGCGATTTTCGTACCACCTGACTAAAATGGGCCAAAATCGGTATTTTCGGGCCGGAAGATGGCTAGGGTTTGAAATCCGACACGGAACCCCAATCACAGTTATAAATTTAGGAGAAAAATGCTACAAGGATCCCCCAGTCGTCGATTTCATCTGCACTTTTCGGGCGATTTTCGTACCACCCGACATAAATGGACCGAAATCGGTATTTTTGGGCCGAACGATGGGTAGCGTTTGATATCCGACACGGAACCCGAGACACAGTTATAAATTAATTAGAAGAATGCTACAAGGATCCCCCGGTCGTCGATTTCAACTACAATTTTCAGGCGATTTTCGTACCATCCGACAAAAATGGGACGAAATCGGTATTTTCAGGCCGGACGATGGCTAGGGTTTTAAATCCGACACGGAACCCGAGACACATTTATAAATTTTGGAGAAGAATGCTATAGGGTTCCTCCGGTCGTTGATTTGATCTGCATTTTTCGTGCGATTTTTGTTCCAACCGAAAAAAATGGGCCGAAATCAGTATTTTCGAGCCGGACGATGGCTAGGGTTTGAAATCCGACACGGAACCCGAGACACAGTTATAAATTTAGGAGAAGAATGCTACAAGGATCTCCTGGTCGTCGATTTCATTTGCAATTTTCTGGCGATTTTCGTACCACCCGACAAAAATGGGCCGAAATCGGTATTTTCGGGCCGAACGATGTCTAGGGTTTGAAATCCGACACGGAACCCGAGACACAGTTATAAATTTAGGAGAAGAATGCTACAAGGATCCTCCTATCGTCGATTTCATCCGCACTTTTCGGGCGATTTTCGTACCACACGACAAAAATGGGTCGAAATCGGTATTTTTGGGCTGGACGATGGCTAGGGTTTGAAATCAGACACGAATCCCGAGACACAGTTATAAATTTAGGAGAAGAATGCTACAAGGATCTCCCGGTCGTCGATTTCATTTGCACTTTTCATGCGATTTTACTAGCACCCAACTAAAATTGGACGAAATCGATATTTTCGTGCCAGACAATGGCTAGGGATTGAAATCCGACACGGAATCCGAGACACAGTTATAAATTTAGGAGAAGAATGCTACAAGGATCCTCCGGTCGTCGATTTCGTCTCCAATTTTCGTGCGATTTTCGTCCCAACCGACAAAAATGGATCGAAATCGGTATTTTCAGCCCGCACGATGGCTAGGGTTTGAAATCCGACACGGAACCCGAGACACAGTTATAAATTTAGGAGAAGAATGCTACAAGGATCCTCCGGTTGTCGATTTCATCTGCACTTTTCCAGCGATTTTCGTACCACCCGACAAAAATGTGCCAAAATCGGTATTTTCTGGATGGACGATGGCTAGGGTTTGAAATCCGACACGGAACCCGAGACACAATTATAAATTTAGGAGAAGAATGCTACAAGGATCTCCTGGTCGTCGATTTCATTTGCAATTTTCTGGCGATTTTCGTACCACCCGACTAAAATTGGACGAAATCGGTATTTTCGGGCCAGACAATGGCTAGGGTTTGAAATCCGACACGGAACCCGAGACACAGTTATAAATTTAGGAGAAGAATTCTATAAGGATCCTTCGGTCGTCGATTTCATTTTCACTTTTTGGGCGATTTTCGTACCACACGACAAAAATGGGCCGAAATCGGTATTTTCGGGTTGGACGATGGCTACGGTTAAAAATCTGACACAGAACCCGAGACACAGTTATAAATTCAGGAGAAGAATGCGACAATGATCTCCTGGTCGTCGATTTCATCTGCACTTTTCGAGCGATTTTCGTACCACCCGACTAAAATGGGCCAAAATCGGTATTTTCGGGCCGAAATATGGCTAGGGTTTGAAATCCGACACGGAACCCCAGTCACAGTTATAAATTTAGGAAAAGAATGCTACAAGGATCCCCCAGTCGTCGATTTCATATTCACTTTTTGGGCGATTTTCGTACCACCAGACATAAATGGACCGAAATCGGTATTTTTGGGCCGAACGATGGGTAGCATTTGATATCCGACACGGAACCCGAGACACAATTATAAATTAATGAGAAGAATGCTACAAGGATCCCCCGGTCGTCGATTTCAACTGCAATTTTCGGGCGATTTTCGTACCACCCGACAAAAATGGGACGAAATCGGTATTTTCAGGCCGGACGATGGCTAGGGTTTGAAATCCGACACGGAACCCGAGACACATTTATAAATTTTGGAGAAGAATGCTATAAGGTTCCTCCGGTCGTTGATTTGATCTGCACTTTTCGTGCGATTTTTGTTCCAACCGAAAAAAAAGGGCCGAAATCAGTATTTTCGGGCCGGACGATGGCTAGGGTTTGAAATCCGACACGGAACCCGAGAAACAATTATAAATTTAGCAGAAGAATGCTACAAGGTTCTCCCAGTTGCGATTTCATCTGCACTTTTCGGGCGATTTTTGTACCACCCGACAAAAATGGGCCGAAATTGGTATTTTCGGGGCGGACGATGGCTAGGGTTTGAAATCTGACACGGAACCCGAGACATAGTTATAAATTTAGGAGAAGAAATCTACAAGGATCCTCCTATCGTCGATTTCATCTGCACTTTTCAGGCGATTTTCGTACCATCCGACAAAAATGGGACGAAATCGATATTTTCGGGGCGGACGGTGGCTAGGGTTTGAAATCTGACACAGTACCCGAGACACATTTATAAATTTAGGAGAATAATGCTACAAGGATCTCTTGGTCGTTGATTTCATTTGCACTTTTCGTGCGATTTTCGTCCCAACCGACAAAAATGGATCGAAATCGGTATTTTCGGCCCGGACGATGGCTAGGGTTTGAAATCCGACACGGAATCCGAGACACAGTTATAAATTTAGGAGAAGAATGCTACAAGGATCCTCCTATCGTCGATTTCATCCGCACTTTTTGGGCGATTTTCGTACCACATGACAAAAATGGGTCGAAATCGGTATTTTTGGGCTGGAGGATGGCTAGGGTTTGAAATCAGACACGAAACCCGAGACACAGTTATAAATTTAGGAGAAGAATGCTACAAGGATCTCCCGGTCGTCGATTTCATTTGCACTTTTCATGCGATTTTACTAGCACCCAACTAAAATTGGACGAAATCGGTATTTTCGTGCCAGACAATGGCTAGGGATTGAAATCCGACACGGAATCCGAGACACAGTTATAAATTTAGGAGAAGAATGCTACAAGGATCCTCCGGTCGTCGATTTCATCTCCAATTTTCGTGCGATTTTCGTCCCAACCGACAAAAATGGATCGAAATCGGTATTTTCAGCCCGGACGATGGCTAGGGTTTGAAATCCGACACGGAACCCGAGACACAGTTATAAATTTAGGAGAAGAATGCTTCAAGGATCTCCTGGTCGTCGATTTCATTTGCAATTTTCTGGCGATTTTCGTACCACCCGACTAAAATTGGCCGAAATCAGTATTTTCGCGCCAGACAATGGCTAGGGTTTGAAATCCGACACGGAACCCGAGACACAATTATAAATTTAGGAGAAGAATGCTACAAGGATCTCCCGGTCGTCGATTTCATTTGCACTTTTCCGGCGATTTTCGTACCACCCGACTAAAATTGGACGAAATCGGTATTTTCGGGCCAGACAATGGGTAGGGTTTGAAATCCGACACGGAACCCGAGACACAGTTATAAATTTAGGAGAAGAATTCTATAAGGATCCTTCGGTTGTCGATTTCATTTTCACTTTTTGGGCGATTTTCGTACCACACGACAAAAATGGGCCGAAATCGGTATTTTCGGGTTGGACGATGGCTACGGTTAAAAATCTGACACAGAACCCGAGACACAGTTATAAATTCAGGAGAAGAATGCGACAATGATCTCCTGGTCGTCGATTTCATCTGCACTTTTCGAGCGATTTTCGTACCACCCGACTAAAATGGGCCAAAATCGGTATTTTCGGGCCGAAATATGGCTAGGGTTTGAAATCCGACACGGAACCCCAGTCACAGTTATAAATTTAGGAAAAGAATGCTACAAGGATCCCCCAGTCGTCGATTTCATATGCACTTTTTGGGCGATTTTCGTACCACCAGACATAAATGGACCGAAATCGGTATTTTTGGGCCGAACGATGGGTAGCATTTGATATCCGACACGGAACCCGAGACACAATTATAAATTAATGAGAAGAATGCTACAAGGATCCCCCGGTCGTCGATTTCAACTGCAATTTTCAGGCGATTTTCGTACCACCCGACAAAAATGGGACGAAATCGGTATTTTCAGGCCGGACGATGGCTAGGGTTTGAAATCCGACACGGAACCCGAGAAACAATTATAAATTTAGCAGAAGAATGCTACAAGGTTCTCCCAGTTGCGATTTCATCTGCACTTTTCGGGCGATTTTTGTACCACCCGACAAAAATGGGCCGAAATTGGTATTTTCGGGGCGGACGATGGCTAGGGTTTGAAATCTGACACGGAACCCGAGACATAGTTATAAATTTAGGAGAAGAAATCTACAAGGATCCTCCTATCGTCGATTTCATCTGCACTTTTCAGGCGATTTTCGTACCATCCGACAAAAATGGGACGAAATCGATATTTTCGGGGCGGACGGTGGCTAGGGTTTGAAATCTGACACAGTACCCGAGACACATTTATAAATTTAGGAGAATAATGCTACAAGGATCTCTTGGTCGTTGATTTCATTTGCACTTTTCGTGCGATTTTCGTCCCAACCGACAAAAATGGATCGAAATCGGTATTTTCGGCCCGGACGATGGCTAGGGTTTGAAATCCGACACGGAATCCGAGACACAGTTATAAATTTAGGAGAAGAATGCTACAAGGATCCTCCTATCGTCGATTTCATCCGCACTTTTTGGGCGATTTTCGTACCACATGACAAAAATGGGTCGAAATCGGTATTTTTGGGCTGGAGGATGGCTAGGGTTTGAAATCAGACACGAAACCCGAGACACAGTTATAAATTTAGGAGAAGAATGCTACAAGGATCTCCCGGTCGTCGATTTCATTTGCACTTTTCATGCGATTTTACTAGCACCCAACTAAAATTGGACGAAATCGGTATTTTCGTGCCAGACAATGGCTAGGGATTGAAATCCGACACGGAATCCGAGACACAGTTATAAATTTAGGAGAAGAATGCTACAAGGATCCTCCGGTCGTCGATTTCATCTCCAATTTTCGTGCGATTTTCGTCCCAACCGACAAAAATGGATCGAAATCGGTATTTTCAGCCCGGACGATGGCTAGGGTTTGAAATCCGACACGGAACCCGAGACACAGTTATAAATTTAGGAGAAGAATGCTTCAAGGATCTCCTGGTCGTCGATTTCATTTGCAATTTTCTGGCGATTTTCGTACCACCCGACTAAAATTGGCCGAAATCAGTATTTTCGCGCCAGACAATGGCTAGGGTTTGAAATCCGACACGGAACCCGAGACACAATTATAAATTTAGGAGAAGAATGCTACAAGGATCTCCCGGTCGTCGATTTCATTTGCACTTTTCCGGCGATTTTCGTACCACCCGACTAAAATTGGACGAAATCGGTATTTTCGGGCCAGACAATGGGTAGGGTTTGAAATCCGACACGGAACCCGAGACACAGTTATAAATTTAGGAGAAGAATTCTATAAGGATCCTTCGGTCGTCGATTTCATTTTCACTTTTTGGGCGATTTTCGTACCACACGACAAAAATGGGCCGAAATCGGTATTTTCGGGTTGGACGATGGCTACGGTTAAAAATCTGACACAGAACCCGAGACACAGTTATAAATTCAGGAGAAGAATGCGACAATGATCTCCTGGTCGTCGATTTCATCTGCACTTTTCGAGCGATTTTCGTACCACCCGACTAAAATGGGCCAAAATCGGTATTTTCGGGCCGAAATATGGCTAGGGTTTGAAATCCGACACGGAACCCCAGTCACAGTTATAAATTTAGGAAAAGAATGCTACAAGGATCCCCCAGTCGTCGATTTCATATGCACTTTTTGGGCGATTTTCGTACCACCAGACATAAATGGACCGAAATCGGTATTTTTGGGCCGAACGATGGGTAGCATTTGATATCCGACACGGAACCCGAGACACAATTATAAATTAATGAGAAGAATGCTACAAGGATCCCCCGGTCGTCGATTTCAACTGCAATTTTCAGGCGATTTTCGTACCACCCGACAAAAATGGGACGAAATCGGTATTTTCAGGCCGGACGATGGCTAGGGTTTGAAATCCGACACGGAACCCGAGACACATTTATAAATTTTGGAGAAGAATGCTATAAGGTTCCTCCGGTCGTTGATTTCATCTGCACTTTTCGTGCGATTTTTGTTCCAACCGAAAAAAAAGGGCCGAAATCAGTATTTTCGGGCCGGACGATGGCTAGGGTTTGAAATCCGACACGGAACCCGAGAAACAATTATAAATTTAGCAGAAAAATGCTACAAGGTTCTCCCAGTTGCGATTTCATCTGCACTTTTCGGGCGATTTTTGTACCACCCGACAAAAATGGGCCGAAATTGGTATTTTCGGGGCGGACGATGGCTAGGGTTTGAAATCTGACACGGAACCCGAGACATAGTTATAAATTTAGGAGAAGAAATCTACAAGGATCCTCCTATCGTCGATTTCATCTGCACTTTTCAGGCGATTTTCGTACCATCCGACAAAAATGGGACGAAATCGGTATTTTCGGGGCGGACGGTGGCTAGGGTTTGAAATCTGACACAGTACCCGAGACACATTTATAAATTTAGGAGAATAATGCTACAAGGATCTCTTGGTCGTTGATTTCATTTGCACTTTTCGGGCGATTATCGTACCACCCGACTAAAATCGGCCGAAATCGGTATTTTCGGGCCAGAGAATGGCTAGGGTTTGAAATCCGACACGGAACCCAAGACACAGTTATAAATTTAGGAGAAGAATGCTACAAGGATCCTCCGGTCGTCGATTTCATCTCCACTTTTCGTGCGATTTTCGTCCCAACCGACAAAAATGGGTCGAAATCGTTATTTTCAGGCCGGACGATGGCTAGGGTTTAAAATCCGACACGGAACCCGAGACACAGTCATAAATTTAGGAGAAGAATGCTACAAGGATCCTCCGGTCGTCGATTTCATCTCCAATTTTCGTGCGATTTTCGTCCCAACCCACAAAAATGGATCGAAATCGGTATTTTCAGCCCGGACGATGGCTAGGGTTTGAAATCCGACACGGAATCCGAGACACAGTTATAAATTTAGGAGAAGAATGCTACAAGGATCCTCCGGTCGTGGATTTCATCTGCACTTTTCGGGCGATTTTCGTACCACCCGAAAAAAATGGGCCAAAATCGGTATTTTCTGGCTGGACGATGGCTAGGGTTTGAAATCCGACACAGAACCCGAGACACAGTTATAAATTAATGAGAAGAATGCTACAAGGATCCCCCGGTCGTCGATTTCAACTGCAATTTTCGGGCGATTTTCGTACCACCCGACGAAAATGGGCCGAAATCGGTATTTTCGGGCCGGACGAAGGCTAGGGTTTGAAATCCGACACGGAACCCGAGACACATTTATAAATTTTGGAGAAGAATGCTACAAGGATCCTCCGGTCGTCGATTTCATCTGCACTTTTCGGGCGATTTTCGTACCACCCGACAAAAATGGGCCGAAATCGGTATTTTCGGGCCGAACGATGGCTAGGGTTTGAAATCCGACACGGAACCCGAGACACAGTTAGAAATTTAGGAGAAGAATGCTACAAGGATCCTCCTATCGTCGATTTCATCCGCACTTTTCGGGCGATTTTCGTACCACACGACAAAAATGGGTCGAAATCGGTATTTTTGGGCTGGACGATAACTAGGGTTTGAAATCAGACACGAAACCCGAGACACAGTTATAAATTTAGGAGAAGAATGCTACAAGGATCTCCCGGTCGTCGATTTCATTTGCACTTTTCATGCGATTTTACTAGCACCCAACTAAAATTGGACGAAATCGGTATTTTCGGGCCAGACAATGGCTAGGGATTGAAATCCGACACGGAATCCGAGACACAGTTATAAATTTAGGAGAAGAATGCTACAAGGATCCTCCGGTCGTCGATTTCATCTCCAATTTTCGTGCGATTTTCGTCCCAACCCACAAAAATGGATCGAAATCGGTATTTTCAGCCCGGACGATGGCTAGGGTTTGAAATCCGACACGGAACCCGAGACACAGTTATAAATTTAGGAGAAGAATGCTACAAGGATACTCCGGTCGTCGATTTCATCTGCACTTTTCGGGCGATTTTCGTACCACCCGACAAAAATGTGCCAAAATCGGTATTTTCTGGCTGGACGATGGCTAGGGTTTGAAATCCGACACGAAACCCGAGACACAGTTATAAATTTAGGAGAAGAATGCTACAAGGATCTCCTGGTCGTCGATTTCATTTGCAATTTTCTGGCGTTTTTCGTACCACCCGACTAAAATTGGCCGAAATCAATAATTTCGGGCCAGACAATGGCTAGGGTTTGAAATCCGACACGGAACCCGAGACACAGTTATAAATTTAGGAGAAGAATACTACAAGGATCCTCCTGTCGTCGATATTTGCACTTTTTGGGCGATTTTCGTACCACACGACAAAATTGGGTCGAAATCGGTATTTTCGGGCTGGACGATGGCTAGGGTTTGAAATCAGACACGAAACCCGAGACACAGTTATAAATTTAGGAGAAGAATGCTACAAGGATCTCCCGGTCGTTGATTTCATTTGCACTTTTCATGCGATTTTACTAGCACCCAACTAAAATTGGACGAAATAGGTATTTTCGGGCC
>JBBPBP010009777.1:16300824-16377604 GCA_037974735.1 Cicer chorassanicum
GGCGATTTTCGTACCACCCGACTAAAATTGGCCGAAATCAGTATTTTCGGGCCAGACAATGGCTAGGGTTTGAAATCCGACACGGAACCCGAGACACAGTTATAAATTTAGGAGAAGAATATTACAGAATCCTCCTGTCGTCGATTTCATCCGCACTTTTCGGGCGATTTTCGTACGACACGACAAAAATGGGTCGAAATCGGTATTTTCGGGCTGGACGATGGCTAGGGTTTGAAATCAGACACGAAACCCGAGACACAATTATAAATTTAGGAGAAGAATGCTACAAAGATCTCCCAGTCATCGATTTCATTTGCACTTTTCCGACGATTTTCGTACCACTCGACTAAAATTGGACGAAATCGGTATTTTCGGTCCAAACAATGGCTAGGGTTTGAAATCCGACACGGAACCCGAGACACAGTTATAAATTTAGGAGAAGAATGCTACAAGGATCATTCGGTCGTCGATTTCATTTGCACTTTTTGGGCGATTTTCGTACCACACGACAAAAATGGGCCGAAATCGGTATTTTAAGGTTGGACGATGGCTACGGTAAAAAATCCGACACAGAACCCAAGACACAATTATAAATTTAGGAGAAGAATGCTACAAGGATCTCCTGGTCGTCGATTTCATCTGCACTTTTCGAGCGATTTTCGTACCACCTGACTAAAATGGGCCAAAATCGGTATTTTCGAGCCGGAAGATGGCTAGGGTTTGAAATCCGACACGGAAGCCCGAGACACAATTTTAAATTTAGCAGAAGAATGCTACAAGGATCCTCCGGTCGTCGATTTCATTTGCACTTTTCATGCAATTTTCGTACCACCCAACTAAATTTGGACGAAATCGGTATTTTTGGGCCAGACAATGGCTAGGGTTAAAAATCCGACACGGAACCCAGGACACAGTTATACATTTAGGAGAAGAATGCTACAAGGATCCTCCGGTCGTCGATTTCATCTCCACTTTTCGTGCGACTTTCTTCCCAACCGACAAAAATGGGTCGAAATCGGTATTTTCAGGCCGGACGATGGCTAGGGTTTAAAATCCGACACGGAACCCGAGACACAGTTATAAATTTAGGAGAAGAATGCTACAATGATCCTCCGGTCGTCGATTTCATCTCCAATTTTCGTGCGATTTTCGTCCCAACCCACAAAAATGGATCGAAATCGGTATTTTCAGCCCGGACGATGGCTAGGGTTTGAAATCCGACACGGAACCCGAGACACAGTTATAAATTTAGGAGATGAATGCTACAAGGATCCTCCGGTCGTCGATTTCATTTGCACTTTTCGGGCGATTTTCGTACCACCCGAAAAAAATGGGCCAAAATCGGTATTTTCTGGCTGGACGATGGCTAGGGTTTGAAATCCGACACGGCACCCGAGACACAGTTATAAATTTAGGAGTAGAATGCTACAAGGATCTCCTGGTCGTCGATTTCATTTGCAATTTTCTGACGATTTTCGTACCACCCGACTAAAATTGGCCGAAATCAGTATTTTCGGGCCAAACAATGGCTAGGGTTTGAAATCCGACACAGAACCCGAGACACAGTTATAAATTTAGGAGAAGAATACTACAAGAATCCTCCTGTCGTCGATTTCATCAGCACTTTTCGGGCGATTTTCGTACCACACGACAAAAATGGGTCGAAATCGGTATTTTCGGGCTGGACGATGGCTAGGGTTTGAAATCAGACACGGAACCCGAGACACAATTATAAATTTAGGAGAAGAATGCTACAAGGATCTCCCGGTCGTCGATTTCATCAGCACTTTTCGGGCGATTTTCGTACCACACGACAAAAATGGGTCGAAATCGGTATTTTCGGGCTGGACGATGGCTAGGGTTTGAAATCAGACACGGAACCCGAGACACAGTTATAAATTTAGGAGAAGAATGCTACAAGGATCCCCCGGTCGTCGATTTCAACTGCAAATTTCGGGCGATTTTCGTACCACCTGACAAAAATATGACAAAATCGGTATTTTCAGGCCGGACGATGGCTAGGGTTTTAAATCCGACACGGAACCCGAGACACATTTATAAATTTTGGAGAAGAATGCTATAAGGTTCCTCCGGTCGTCGATTTGATCTGCAATTTTCGTGCAATTTTTGTTCCAACCGAAAAAAATGGGCCGAAATCAGTATTTTCGGGCCGGACGATGGCTAGGGTTTGAAATCCGACACGGAACCCGAGACACAATTTTAAATTTAGCAGAAGAATGCTACAAGGATCCTCCGGTCGTCGATTTCATCTGCACTTTTCGGGCGATTTTCGTACCACCCGACAAAAATGGGCTGAAATCGGTATTTTCGGGCCGAACGATGGCTAGGGTTTGAAATCTGACACGGAACCCGAGACACAGTTATAAATTTAGGAGAAGAATGCTACAAGGATCCTCCTATCGTCGATTTCATCCGCACTTTTCGGGCGATTTTCGTACCACACGACAAAAATGGGTCGAAATCGGTATTTTTGGGCTGGACGATGGCTAGGGTTTGAAATCAGACACGAAACCCGAGACACAGTTATAAATTTAGGAGAAGAATGCTACAAGGATCTCCCGGTCGTCGATTTCATTTGCACTTTTCATACGATTTTACTAGCACCCAACTAAAAGTTGACGAAATCGGTATTTTCGGGCCAGACAATGGCTAGGGATTGAAATCCGACACGGAACCCGAGACACAGTTATAAATTAAGGAGAAGAATGCTACAAGGATCCCCCGGTCATCGATTTCATATGCACTTTTCGGGCAATTTTCGTACCACCTAACAGAAATAGACCGAAATCGTTATTTTAGGGCCGTACGATGGGTAGGGTTTGAAATCCGACACGGAACCCGAGACACAATTATAAATTAAGGAGAAAAATGCTACAAGGATCCCCCGGTCGTCGATTTCAACTGCAATTTTTGGGCGATTTTCGTACCACCCGACAAAAATGGGGCGAAATAGGTATTTTCAGGTCGGACGATGGCTAGGGTTTGAAATCCGACACGGAACCCGAGACACATTTATAAATTTAGGAGAAGAATGCTACAAGGTTCCTCCGGTCGTCGATTTCATCTGCACTTCTCGTGCGATTTTCGTTCCAACCGAAAAAAATTGGCCAAAATCCGTATTTTCGGGCCGGACGTTGGCTAGGGTTTGAAATCCGACACGGAACCCGAGACACAATTATAAATTTAGCAGAAGAATGTTACAAGGTTCTCCCGGTTGCGATTTCATCTGCACTTTTCGGGCGATTTTCGTACCACCCGACAAAAATGGGCCGAAATCGGTATTTTCGGGCCGGACGATGGCTAAGGTTTCAAATCCGACACGGAACCCGAGACATAGTTATAAATTAAGAAGAAGAATTCTACAAGGATCTCCCGGTCGTCGATTTCATCTGCACTTTTCGGGCGATTTCGTACCACCCGACAAAAATAGGCCGAAATCGGTATTTTCGGGGCGAACGATGGCTAGGGTTTGAAATCCGAGACGGAACTCGAGACACAGTTATAAATTTAGGAGAAGAATGCTACAAGGATATCCTGGTCGTCGATTTCATTTGCACTTTTCAGGCGATTTTCGTACCACCCGACTAAAATTGAACGAAATCGGTATTTTCGGGCCAGACAATGGCTAGGGTTTGAAATCCGACACGGATCCCGAGACACAATTATAAATTTAGGAGAAGAATGCTACAAGGATCATTCAGTCGTCGATTTCATCTGCACTTTTTGGGCGATTTTCGTACCACACGACAAAAATGGGCCGAAATCTGTATTTTCGGGTTGGACGATGGCTAGGGTTAAAAATCCGACACAGAACCCGAGACACAGTTATAAATTTAGGAGAAGAATGCTACAAGGATCTCCTAGTCGTCGATTTCATCTGCACTTTTCGAGCGATTTTCGTACCACCCGACTAAAATGGGCCAAAATCGGTATTTTCGGGCGGGAAAATGGCTAGGGTTTGAAATCCGACACGGAACCCCAGACATAGTTATAAATTTAGGAGAAGAATGCTACAAGGATCCCCCGGTCATGGATTTCATCTGCACTTTTCGGGCGATTTTCGTACCACCCTACAGAAATGGACCGAAATCGGTATTTTCGAGCCGAACGATGGGTAGGGTTTGAAATCCGACACGGCACCCGAGACACAGTTATAAATTAAGGAGAAGAATGCTACAAGGATCCCCCGGTCGTCGATTTCTACTGCAATTTTCGGGCGATTTTCGTACAACCCGACAAAAATAGGACGAAATCGGTATTTTCAGGTCGGAAGATGGCTAGGGTTTGAAATCCGACACAGAACCCAAGACACAGTTATAAATTTAGGAGAAGAATGCTACAAGGATCTCCTGGTCGTCGATTTCATCTGCACTTTTCGTGCGATTTTCGTTCCTACCGAAAAAAATGGGCTGAAATCGGTATTTTCGGGCCGGACGATGGCTAGGGTTTGAAATCCGACACGGAACCCGAGACACAATTATAAATTTAGCAGAAGAATGCTACAAGGTTCTCCCGGTTGCGATTTCATCTGCACTTTTCGGGCGATTTTCGTACCACCCGACAAAAATGGGCCGAATTTGGTATTTTCGGGCCGGACGATGGCTAGGGTTTGAAATCCGGCACGGAACCCGAGACATAGTTATAAATTAAGAAGAAGAATTCTACGAGGATCACCCGATCGTCGATTTCATCTGCACTTTTCGGGCGATTTTTGTACCACCCGACAAAAATGGGACGAAATTGGTATTTTCAGGCCGGACGATGGCTAGGGTTTGAAATCCGACACGGAACCCGAGACAAAGTTATAAATTTAGGAGAAGAATGCTACAAGGATCCTCCTATCGTCGATTTCATCCGCACTTTTCGGGCGATTTTCGTAGCACACGACAAAAATGGGTCGAAATCGGTATTTTTGGGCTGGACGATGGCTAGGGTTTGAAATCAGACACGAAACCCGAGACACAGTTATAAATTTAGGAGAAGAATGCTACAAGGATCCTTCGGTCGTTGATTTCATTTGCACTTTTTGGGCAATTTTCGTACCACACGACAAAAATGGGCCGAAATCGGTATTTTAAGGTTGGACGATGGATACGGTTAAAAATCCGACACAGAACCCAAGACACAGTTATAAATTTAGGAGAAGAATGCTACAAGGATCTCCTGGTCGTCGATTTCATCTGCACTTTTCGAGCAATTTTCGTACCACCCGACTAAAATGGGCCAAAATCGGTATTTTCGAGCCGGAAGATGGCTAGGGTTTGAAATCCGACACGGAACCCCAGACATAGTTATAAATTTAGGAGAAGAATGCTACAAGGATCCTCCAATCGTCGATTTCATCTGCACTTTTCGGGCGATTTTCGTACCACCAGACATAAATGGACCGAAATCGGTATTTTTGGGCCGAACGATGGGTAGGGTTTGATATCAGACACGGAACACGAGACATAGTTATAAATTAATGAGAAGAATGCTACAAGGATCCCGCGGTCGTCGATTTCATCTGCACTTTTCGGGCGATTTTCGTACCACTTGACAAAAATCGGACAAAATCGGTATTTTCAGGCCGGACGATGGCTAGGGTTTGAAATCCGACACGGAACCCGAGACAAAGTTATAAATTTAGGAGAAGAATGCTACAAGGATCCTCCTATCGTCGATTTCATCCGCACTTTTCGGGCGATTTTCGTAGCACACGACAAAAATGGGTCGAAATCGGTATTTTTGGGCTGGACGATGGCTAGGGTTTGAAATCAGACACGAAACCCGAGACACAGTTATAAATTTAGGAGAAGAATGCTACAAGGATCTCCCGGTTGTCGATTTCATTTGCACTTTTCATGCGATGTTACTAGCACCCAACTAAAATTGGACGAAATCGGTATTTTCGCGCCAGACAATGGCTAGGGATTGAAATCCGACACGGAACCCGAGACACAGGTATAAATTTAGGAGAAGAATGCTACAAGGATCCCCCGGTCGTCGATTTTATCTGCACTTTTCGGGCGATTTTCGTACCACCCAACAGAAATGGACCGAAATCGTTATTTTCGGGCTGTACGATGGGTAGGGTTAGAAATCCGACACGGAACCCGAGACACAATTATAAATTAAGGAGAAAAATGCTACAAGGATCCCCCGGTCGATTTTCGTACCACTCGACAAAAATGGGCCGAAATAGGTATTTTCAGGCCGGACGATAGCTAGGGTTTTAAATCCGACACGGAACCCGAGACACATTTATAAATTTAGGAGAAGAATGCTACAAGGTTCCTCCGGTAGTCGATTTCATCTGCACTTTTCGTGGGATTTTCGTTCCAACCGAAAAAAATGGGCCGAAATCAGTATTTTCGGGCCGGACGATGGCTAGGGTTTGAAATCCGACACGGAACCCGAGACACAATTATAAATTTAGCAGAAGAATTCTACAAGGTTCTCCCAGTTGCGATTTCATCTGAACTTTTCGGGCGATTTTCGTACCACTCGACAAAAATGGGCCGAAATCGGTATTTTCGGGTCGGACGATGGCAAGGGTTTGAAATCTGACACGGAACCCGAGACATAGTTATAAATTAAGAAGAAGAATTCTACAAGGATCTCCCGGTTGTCGATTTCATCTGCACTTTTCGGGCGATTTTCGTACCACCCGACAAAAATATGCCGAAATCGGTTTTTTCAGGCCAGACAATGGCTAGGGTTTGAATCCGACACGGAACCCGAGACACAATTATAAATTTAGGAGAAGAATGCTACAAGGATCCTTCGGTCGTTGATTTCATCTGCACTTTTTGGGCGATTTTCGTACCACACGACAAAAATGGGCCGAAATCGGTATTTTCGGGTTGGACGATGGCTAGGGTTAAAAATCCGACACAGAACCCGAGACACAAATATAAATTTAGGAGAAGAATGCTACAAGGATCTCCTGGTCGTTGATTTTATCTGCACTTTTCGAGCGATTTTCGTACCACTCGACAAAAATGGGCCGAAATTGGTATTTTCGGGCCGGACGATGGCTAGGGTTTGAAATCCGACACGGAACCCGAGACATAGTTATAAATTAAGAAGAAGAATTCTACAAGGATCACCCGGTCGTCGATTTCATCTGCACTTTTCGGGCGATTTTCGTACCACCCGACAAAAATGGGACGAAATTGGTATTTTCGGGGCGGACGATGGGTAGGGTTTGAAATCCGACACGGCACCCGAGACACAGTTATAAATTAAGGAGAAGAATGCTACAAGGATCCCCCGGTCGTCGATTTCAACTGCAATTTTCGGGCGATTTTCGTACAACCCGACAAAAATAGGACGAAAACGGTATTTTGAGGTCGGACGATGGCTAGGGTTTGAAATCCGACACGGAACCCGAGACACATTTATAAATTTAGGAGAAGAATGCTACAAGGTTCCTCCGGTCGTCGATTTCATCTGCACTTTTCTTGCGATTTTTGTTCCAACAGACAAAAATGGGCCGAAATTGGTATTTTCGGGCCGGACGATGGCTAGGGTTTGAAATCCGACACGGAACCCGAGACATAGTTATAAATTAAGAAGAAGAATTCTACAAGGATCACCCGGTCGTCGATTTCATCTGCACTTTTCGGGCGATTTTCGTACCACCCGACAAAAACGGGACGAAATTGATATTTTCGGGGCGGACGATGGCTAGGGTTTGAAATCTGACACGGAACCCGAGACACAATTATAAATTTAGGAGAAGAATGCTACAAGGATCTCCGTGTCGTCGATTTTATTTGCACTTTTTGGGCGATTTTCGTACCACCCGACTAAAATGGGCCGAAATCGGTATTCTCGGGCCAGAGAATGGCTAGGGTTTGAAATCCGACACGGAACCCAAGACACAGTTATAAATTTAGGAGAAGAATGCTACAAGGATCCTCCGGTCGTCGATTTCATCTCCACTTTTCGTGCGATTTTCTTCCCAACCGACAAAAACGGGTCGAAATCGGTATTTTCTGGCCGGACGATGGCTAGGGTTTAAAATCCGACACGGAACCCGAGACACAGTTATAAATTTAGAAGAATGCTACAAGGATCCTCCGGTCGTCGATTTCATCTCCAATTTTCGTGCGATTTTCGTCCCAACCGACAAAAATGGGTCGAAATCGGTATTTTCAGCCAAGACGATGGCTAGGGTTTGAAATCCGACACGGAACCCGAGACACAGTTATAAATTTAGGAGAAGAATGCTACAAGGATCCCCCGGTCGTCGATTTCATCTGCACTTTTCGGGCGATTTTCGTACCACCCGATAGAAATGGACTAAAATCAGTATTTTCAGGCCGGACGATGGCTATGTTTTGAAATCTGACGCGGAACCCGAGACACATTTATAAATTTAGGAGAAGAATGCTAAAAGGTTTCTCCGGTCGTCGATTTCATCTGCACTTTTCGTGCGATTTTCGTTCCAACCGAAAAAAATGGGCCGAAATCAGTATTTTCGGGTAGGACGATGGCTAGGGTTTGAAATCTGACACGGAACCCGAGACACAATTATAAATTTAGCAGAAGAATGCTACAAGGTTCTCCCGGTTGCGATTTCATCTGCACTTTTCGGGCGATTTAGTACCACCCGACAAAAATGGGCCGAAATCGGTATTTTCGGGCCAGACGATGGCTAGGGTTTGAGATCCGACACGGAACCCGAGACATAGTTATAAATTAAGAAGAAGAATTCTACAAGGATCTCCCGGTCGTCGATTTCATCTGCACTTTTCGGGCGATTTCGTACCACCCGACAAAAATAGGTCGAAATCGGTATTTTCGGGGCGAACGATGGCTAGGGTTTGAAATCCGACACGGAACTCGAGACACAGTTATAAATTTAGGAGAAGATTGCTACAAGGATCTCCTGGTCGTCGATTTCATTTGCACTTTTCAGGCGATTTTCGTACCACCCGACTAAAATTGGACGAAATCAGTATTTTCGGGCCAGACAATAGATAGGGTTTGAAATCCGACACGGAACCCGAGACACAATTATAAATTTAGGAGAAGAATGCTACAAGGATCATTCGGTCGTCGATTTCATCTGCACTTTTCGAGCGATTTCCGTACCACCCGACTAAAATGGGCCGAAATCGGTATTTTAAGGTTGGACGATGGCTACGGTTAAAAATCCGACACAGAACCCAAGACACAGTTATAAATTTAGGAGAAGAATGCTACAAGGATCTCCTGGTCGTCGATTTCATCAGCACTTTTCGAGCGATTTTCGTACCACCCGACTAAAATTGGCCAAAATTGGTATTTTCGAGCCGGAAGATGGCTAGGGTTTGAAATCCGACACGGAACCCCAGACACAGTTATAAATTTAGGAGAAGAATGCTACAAGGATCCTCCAATCGTCGATTTCAACTGCACTTTTCGGGCGATTTTCGTACCACCCGACATAAATGGACCGAAATCGGTATTTTTGGGCCGAACGATGGGTAGGGTTTGATATCAGACACGGAACACGAGACATAGTTATAAATTAATGAGAAGAATGCTACAAGGATCCCCCGGTCGTCGATTTCAACTGCAATTTTCGGGCGATTTTCGTACCACCTGACAAAAATCGGACAAAATCGGTATTTTCAGGCCGGACGATGGCTAGGGTTTTAAATCCGACACGGAACCCGAGACACATTTATAAATTTTGGAGAAGAATGCTATAAGGTTCCTCCGGTCGTCGATTTGATCTGCACTTTTCGTGCAATTTTTGTTCAGACTGAAAAAAATGGGCCGAAATCAGTATTTTCGGGCCGGACGATGGCTAGGGTTTGAAATCCGACACAGAACCCGAGACACAATTTTAAATTTAGCAGAAGAATGCTACAAGTTTCCTCCGGTCGTCGATTTCATCTGCACTTTTCGGGCGATTTTCGTACCACCCGACAAAAATGGGCTGAAATCGGTATTTTCGGGCCAGACAATAGATAGGGTTTGAAATCCGACTCGGAACCCGAGACAAAGTTATAAATTTAGGAGAAGAAGGCTACAAGGATCCTCCTCTCGTCGATTTCATCCGCACTTTTCGGGCGATTTTCGTACCACACGACAAAAATGGGTCGAAATCGGTATTTTTGGGTTGGACGATGGTTAGGGTTTGAAATCAGACACGAAACCCGAGACACAGTTATAAATTTAGGAGAAGAATGCTCCAAGGATCTCCCGGTCGTCGATTTCATTTGCACTTTTCATGCGATTTTACTAGCACCAAACTAAAATTGGACGAAATCGGTATTTTCGGGCCAGACAATGGCTAGGGATTGAAATCCGACACGGAACCCGAGACACAGTTATAAATTTAGGAGAAGAATGCTACAAGGATCCCCCGGTCGTCGATTTCATCTGCACTTTTTGGGCGATTTTCGTACCACACGACAAAAATTGGCCGAAATCGGTATTTTCGGGTTCGACGATGGCTAGGGTTAAAAATCCGACACAGAACCCGAGACACAGTTATAAATTTAGGAGAAGAATGCTACAAGGATCTCCTGGTCGTCGATTTCATCTGCACTTTTCGAGCGATTTTCGTACCACCCGACTAAAATGGGCCAAAATCGGTATTTTCGGGCCGGAAGATGGCTAGGGTTTGAAATCCGACACGGAACCCCAGACATAGTTATAAATATAGGAGAAGAATGCTACAAGGATCCCCCGGTCGTGGATTTCATCTGCATTTTTCGGGCGATTTTCGTACCACCCTACAGAAATGGACCGAAATCGGTATTTTCGGGCCGAACGATGGGTAGGGTTTGAAATCCGACACGGCACCCGAGACACAGTTATAAATTAAGGAGAAGAATGCTACAAGGATCCCCCGGTCGTCGATTTCAACTGCAATTTTCGGGCGATTTTCGTACATCCCGACAAAAATAGGACGAAATCGGTATTTTCAGGTCGGACGATGGCTAGGGTTTGAAATCCGACACGGAACCCGAGACACATTTATAAATTTTGGAGAAGAATGCGACAAGGTTCCTCCGGTCGTCGATTTCATCTGCACTTTTCGTGCGATTTTCGTTCCAATCGAAAAAAATGGGCCAAAATCGGTATTTTCGGGCCGGACGATGGCTAGGTTTTGAAATCCGACACGGAACCCGAGACACAATTATAAATGTAGCAGAAGAATGCTACAAGGTTCTCCCGATTGCGATTTCATCTGCACTTTTCGGGCGATTTTCGTACCACCCGACAAAAATGGGCCGAAATTGGTATTTTCGGGCCGGACGATGGCTAGGGTTTGAAATCCGACACAGAACCCGAGTCATAGTTATAAATTAAGAAGAAGAATTCTACAAGGATCCTTCGGTCGTCGATTTCATCTGCACTTTTTGGGCTATTTTCGTACCACACGACAAAAATGGGCCGAAATCGGTATTTTTGGGTTGGACGATGGCTAGGGTTAATAATCCGACACAAAACCCGAGACACAGTTATAAATTTAGGAGAAGAATGCTACAAGGATCTCCTGGTCGTCGAATTCATCTGCACTTTTCGAGCGATTTTCGTACCACCCAACTAAAATGGGCCAAAATCGGTATTTTCGGGCCGGAAGATGGCTAGGGTTTGAAATCCGACACGGAACCCCAGACACAGTTATAAATTTAGGAGAAGAATGCTACAAAGATTCCCCGTTCGTCGATTTCATCTGCACTTTTCGGGCGATTTTCGTTCCAACCGAAAAAAATGGGCCGAAATCGGTATTTTCGGGCCGGACGATGGCTAGGGTTTGAAATCCGACACGGAAGCCGAGACACAATTATAAATTTAGCAGAAGAATGCTACAAGGTTCTCCCGGTTGCGGTTTCATCTGCACTTTTCGGGCGATTTTCGTACCACCCGACAAAAATAAGCCGAAATCGGTTTTTTCGGGCCAGACAATGGCTAGGGTTTGAAATCCGACACGGAACCCGAGACACAATTATAAATTTAGAAGAAGAATGCTACAAGGATCCTTCGGTCGTCGATTTCATCTGCACTTTTTGGGCGATTTTTGACCACACGACAAAAATGGGCCGAAATCGGTATTTTCGGGTTCGACGATGGCTAGGGTTAAAAATCCGACACAGAACTCGAGACAGAGTTAAAAATTTAGGAGAAGAATGCTACAAGGATCTCCTGGTCGTCGATTTCATCTGCACTTTTCGAGCGATTTTCGTACCACCCGACTAAAATGGGCCAAAATCGGTATTTTCGGGCTGGAAGATGGCTAGGGTTTGAAATCCGACACGGAACCCCAGACATAGTTATAAATTTAGGAGAAGAATGCTACAAGGATCCCCCGGTCGTGGATTTCATCTGCATTTTTCGGGCGATTTTCGTACCACCCTACAGAAATGGACCGAAATCGGTATTTTCGGGCCGAACGATGGGTAGGGTTTGAAATCCGACACGGCACCCGAGACACAGTTATAAATTAAGGAGAAGAATGCTACAAGGATCCCCCGGTCGTCGATTTCAACTGCAATTTTCGGGCGATTTTCGTACAACCCGACAAAAATAGGACGAAATCGGTATTTTCAGGTCGGACGATGGCTAGGGTTTGAAATCCGACACGGAACCCGAGACACATTTATAAATTTTGGAGAAGAATGCTACAAGGTTCCTCCGGTCGTCGATTTCATCTGCACTTTTTGGGCGATTTTCGTACCACACGACAAAAATGGGCCGAAATCGGTATTTTCGGGTTGGACGATGGCTAGGGTTAAAAATCCGACACAGAACCCGAGACACAGTTATAAATTTAGGAGAAGAATGCTACAAGGATCTCCTGGTCGTTGATTTTATCTGCACTTTTCGAGCGATTTTCGTACCACCCGACAAAAATGGGCCGAAATTGTTATTTTCGGGCCGGACGATGGCTAGGGTTTGAAATCCGACACGGAACCCGAGACATAGTTATAAATTAAGAAGAAGAATTCTACAAGGATCACCCGGTCGTCGATTTCATCTGCACTTTTCGGGCGATTTTCGTACCACCCGACAAAAATGGGACAAAATTGATATTTTTGGGGCGGACGATGGCTAGGTTTTGAAATCTGACACGGAACCCGAGACACATTTATAAATTTAGGAGAAGAATGCTACAAGGATCTCCTGGTCGTCGATTTTATTTGCACTTTTTGGGCGATTTTCGTACCGCCCGACTAAAATCGGCCGAAATCGGTATTTTCGGGCCAGAGAATGGCTAGGGTTTGAAATCCGACACGGAACCCAAGACACAGCTATAAATTTAGGAGAAGAATGCTACAAGGAACCTCCGGTCGTCGATTTCATCTGCACTTTTCGTGCGATTTTCTTCCCAACCGACAAAAACGGGTCGAAATCGGTATTTTCTGGCCGGACGATGGCTAGGGTTTAAAATCCGACACGGAACCCGAGACACAGTTATAAATTTAGGAGAAGAATGCTACAAGGATCCTCCGGTCGTCGATTTCATCTCCAATTTTCGTGCGATTTTCGTCCCAACCGACACAAATGGGTCGAAATCGGTATTTTCAGCCAAGACGATGGCTAGGGTTTGAAATCCGACACGGAACCCGAGACACAGTTATAAATTTAGGAGAAGAATGCTACAAGGATCTCCCGGTCGTCGATTTCATCTGCACTTTTCATGCGATTTTCGTACCACCCGACAAAAATGGGCAAAATCGGTATTTTCGAGCCGAACGATGGCTAGGGTTTGAAATCCGACACGGAACCCGAGACACAGTTATAAATTTAGGAGAAGAATGCAACAAGGATCTCCTGGTCGTCGATTTCATTTGCACTTTTCTAGCGATTTTCGTACCACCCGACTAAAATGGGCCAAAATCGGTATTTTCGGGCGGGAAGATGGCTAGGGTTTGAAATCCGACAAGGAACCCCAGACACAGTTATAAATTTATGAGAAGAATGCTACAAGGATCCCCCGGTCGTCGATTTCATCTGCACTTTTCGGGCGATTTTCGTACCACCCGACAGAAATGGACTAAAATCAGTATTTTCAGGCCGAACGATGGGTAGGGTTTGAAATCCGACACGGAACCCGAGACACAGTTATAAATTAAGGAGAAGAATGCTAGAAGGATCCCCAGGTCGTCGATTTCAACTGCAATTTTCGGACAATTTTCGTACCACCCGACTAAAATGGGACGAAATCAGTATTTTCAGGCCGTACGATGGCTAGGTTTTGAAATCTGACGCGGAACCCAAGACACATTTATAAATTTAGGAGAAGAATGCTACAAGGTTTCTCCGGTCGTCGATTTCATCTGCACTTTTCGTGCGATTTTCGTTCCAACCGATAAAAATGGGCCGAAATCAGTATTTTCGGGTCGGACGATGGCTAGGGTTTGAAATCCGACACGAAACCCGAGATACAATTATAAATTTAGCACAAGAATGCTACAAGGTTCTCCCGGTTGCGATTTCAATTGCACTTTTCGGGCGCTCTTCGTACCACCCGACAAAAATGGGCCAAAATCGGTATTTTCGGGCCGGACGATGGCTAGGGTTTGAAATCCGACACAGAACCCGAGACATAGTTATAAATTAAGAAGAAGAATTCTACAAGGATCCTTCGGTCGTCGATTTCATCTGCACTTTTTGGGCTATTTTCGTACCACACGGCAAAAATGGGCCGAAATCGGTATTTTCGGGTTGGACGATGGCTAGGGTTAAAAATCCGACACAAAACCCGAGACATAGTTATAAATTAAGGAGAAGAATGCTACAAGGATCCCCCGGTCGTCGATTTCAACTGCAATTTTCGGGCGATTTTCGTACAACCCGACAAAAATAGGATGAAATCGGTATTTTCAAGTCGGACGATGGCTAGGGTTTGAAATCCGACACGGAACCCGAGACACATTTATAAATTTAGGAGAAGAATGCTACAAGGTTCCTCCGGTCGTCGATTTCATCTGCACTTTTCGTGCGATTTTCGTTTTAACCGAAAAAAATGGGCCGAAATCGGTATTTTCGGGCCGGACGATGGCTAGGGTTTGAAATCCGACACGGAACCCGAGACACAATTATAAATGTAGCAGAAGAATGCTACAAGGTTCTCCCGGTTGCGATTTTATCTGCACTTTTCGGGCGATTTTCGTACCACCCGACAAAAATGGGCCGAAATTGGTATTTTCGGGCCGGACGATGGCTAGGGTTTGAAATCCGACACGGAACCCGAGACATAGTTATAAATTAAGAAGAAGAATTCTACAAGGATCACCCGGTCGTCGATTTCATCTGCAATTTTCGGGCGATTTTCGTACCACCCGACAAAAATGGGACAAAATTGATATTTTTGGGGCGGACGATGGCTAGGGTTTGAAATCTGACACGGAACCCAAGACACAGTTATAAATTTAGGAGAAGAATGCTACAAGGATCCTCCGGTCGTCGATTTCATCTGCACTTTTCGTGCGATTTTCTTCCCAACCGACAAAAACGGGTCGAAATCGGTATTTTCTGGCCGGACGGTGGCTAGGGTTTAAAATCCGACACGGAACCTGAGACACACTTATAAATTTAGGAGAAGAATGCTACAAGGAACCTCCGGTCGTCGATTTCATCTCCAATTTTCGTGCGATTTTCGTCCCAACCGACACAAATGGGTCGAAATCGGTATTTTCAGCCAAGACGATGGCTAGGGTTTGAAATCCGACACGGAACCCGAGACACAGTTATAAATTTAGGAGAAGAATGCTACAAGGATCTCCCGGTCGTCGATTTCATCTGCACTTTTCATGCGATTTTCGTACCACCCGACAAAAATGGGCAAAATCGGTATTTTCGAGCCGAACGATGGCTAGGGTTTGAAATCCGACACGGAACCCGAGACACAGTTATAAATTTAGGAGAAGAATGCAACAAGGATCTCCTGGTCGTCGATTTCATTTGCACTTTTCTAGCGATTTTCGTACCACCCGACTAAAATGGGCCAAAATCGGTATTTTCGGGCGGGAAGATGGCTAGGGTTTGAAATCCGACACGGAACCCCAGACACAGTTATAAATTTAGGAGAAGAATGCTACAAGGATCCCCCGGTCGTCGATTTCATCTGCACTTTTCGGGCGATTTTCGTACCACCCGACAGAAATGGACTAAAATCAGTATTTTCAGGCCGAACGATGGGTAGGGTTTGAAATCCGACACGGAACCCGAGACACAGTTATAAATTAAGGAGAAGAATGCTAGAAGGATCCCCAGGTCGTCGATTTCAACTGCAATTTTCGGACAATTTTCGTACCACCCGACAAAAATGGGACGAAATCAGTATTTTCAGGTCGGACGATGGCTAGGTTTTGAAATCTGACGCGGAACCCGAGACACATTTATAAATTTAGGAGAAGAATGCTACAAGGTTTCTCCGGTCGTCGATTTCATCTGCACTTTTCGTGCGATTTTCGTTCCAACCGAAAAAAATGGGCCGAAATCAGTATTTTCGGGTCGGACGATGGCTAGGGTTTGAAATCCGACACGAAACCCGAGATACAATTATAAATTTAGCACAAGAATGCTACAAGGTTCTCCCGGTTGCGATTTCAATTGCACTTTTCGGGCGCTCTTCGTACCACCCGACAAAAATGGGCCAAAATCGGTATTTTCGGGCCGGACGATGGCTAGGGTTTGAAATCCGACACAGAACCCGAGACATAGTTATAAATTAAGAAGAAGAATTCTACAAGGATCCTTCGGTCGTCGATTTCATCTGCACTTTTTGGGCTATTTTCGTACCACACGGCAAAAATGGGCCGAAATCGGTATTTTCGGGTTGGACGATGGCTAGGGTTAAAAATCCGACACAAAACCCGAGACACAGTTATAAATTAAGGAGAAGAATGCTACAAGGATCCCCCGGTCGTCGATTTCAACTGCAATTTTCGGGCGATTTTCGTACAACCCGACAAAAATAGGATGAAATCGGTATTTTCAAGTCGGACGATGGCTAGTGTTTGAAATCCAACACGGAACCCGAGACACATTTATAAATTTATGAGAAGAATGCTACAAGGTTCCTCCGGTCGTCGATTTCATCTGCACTTTTCGTGCGATTTTCGTTCCAACCGAAAAAAATGGGCCGAAATCGGTATTTTCGGGCCGGACGATGGCTAGGGTTTGAAATCCGACACGGAACCCGAGACACAATTATAAATGTAGCAGAAGAATGCTACAAGGTTCTCCCGGTTGCGATTTTATCTGCACTTTTCGGGCGATTTTCGTACCACCCGACAAAAATGGGCCGAAATTGGTATTTTCGGGTCGGACGATGGCTAGGGTTTGAAATCCGACACGGAACCCGAGACATAGTTATAAATTAAGAAGAAGAATTCTACAAGGATCACCCGGTCGTCGATTTCATCTGCACTTTTCGGGCGATTTTCGTACCACCCGACAAAAATGGGACAAAATTGATATTTTTGGGGCGGACGATGGCTAGGGTTTGAAATCTGACACGGAACCCGAGACACATTTATAAATTTAGGAGAAGAATGCTACAAGGAACTCCTGGTCGTCGATTTTATTTGCACTTTTTGGGCGATTTTCGTACCACCCGACTAAAATCGGCCGAAATCAGTATTTTCGGGCCAGAGAATGGCTAGGGTTTGAAATCCGACACGGAACCCAAGACACAGCTATAAATTTAGGAGAAGAATGCTACAAGGAACCTCCGGTCGTCAATTTCATCTGCACTTTTCGTGCGATTTTCTTCCCAACCGACAAAAACGGGTCGAAATCGGTATTTTCTGGCCGGACGATGGCTAGGGTTTAAAATCCGACACGGAACCCGAGACACAGTTATAAATTTAGGAGAAGAATGCTACAAGGATCCTCCGGTCGTCGATTTCATCTCCAATTTTCGTGCGATTTTCGTCCCAACCGACACAAATGGGTTGAAATCGGTATTTTCAGCCAAGACGATGGCTAGGGTTTGAAATCCGACACGGAACCCGAGACACAGTTATAAATTTAGGAGAAGAATGCTACAAGGATCTCCCGGTCGTCGATTTCATCTGCACTTTTCATGCGATTTTCGTACCACCCGACAAAAATGGGCAAAATCGGTATTTTCGAGCCGAACGATGGCTAGGGTTTGAAATCCGACACGGAACCCGAGACACAGTTATAAATTTAGGAGAAGAATGCAACAAGGATCTCCTGGTCGTCGATTTCATTTGCACTTTTCTAGCGATTTTCGTACCACCCGACTAAAATGGGCCAAAATCGGTATTTTCGGGCGGGAAGATGGCTAGGGTTTGAAATCCGACAAGGAACCCCAGACACAGTTATAAATTTATGAGAAGAATGCTACAAGGATCCCCCGGTCGTCGATTTCATCTGCACTTTTCGGGCGATTTTCGTACCACCCGACAGAAATGGACTAAAATCAGTATTTTCAGGCCGAACGATGGGTAGGGTTTGAAATCCGACACGGAACCCGAGACACAGTTATAAATTAAGGAGAAGAATGCTAGAAGGATCCCCAGGTCGTCGATTTCAACTGCAATTTTCGGACAATTTTCGTACCACCCGACTAAAATGGGACGAAATCAGTATTTTCAGGCCGTACGATGGCTAGGTTTTGAAATCTGACGCGGAACCCAAGACACATTTATAAATTTAGGAGAAGAATGCTACAAGGTTTCTCCGGTCGTCGATTTCATCTGCACTTTTCGTGCGATTTTCGTTCCAACCGATAAAAATGGGCCGAAATCAGTATTTTCGGGTCGGACGATGGCTAGGGTTTGAAATCCGACACGAAACCCGAGATACAATTATAAATTTAGCACAAGAATGCTACAAGGTTCTCCCGGTTGCGATTTCAATTGCACTTTTCGGGCGCTCTTCGTACCACCCGACAAAAATGGGCCAAAATCGGTATTTTCGGGCCGGACGATGGCTAGGGTTTGAAATCCGACACAGAACCCGAGACATAGTTATAAATTAAGAAGAAGAATTCTACAAGGATCCTTCGGTCGTCGATTTCATCTGCACTTTTTGGGCTATTTTCGTACCACACGGCAAAAATGGGCCGAAATCGGTATTTTCGGGTTGGACGATGGCTAGGGTTAAAAATCCGACACAAAACCCGAGACATAGTTATAAATTAAGGAGAAGAATGCTACAAGGATCCCCCGGTCGTCGATTTCAACTGCAATTTTCGGGCGATTTTCGTACAACCCGACAAAAATAGGATGAAATCGGTATTTTCAAGTCGGACGATGGCTAGGGTTTGAAATCCAACACGGAACCCGAGACACATTTATAAATTTAGGAGAAGAATGCTACAAGGTTCCTCCGGTCGTCGATTTCATCTGCACTTTTCGTGCGATTTTCGTTCCAACCGAAAAAAATGGGCCGAAATCGGTATTTTCGGGCCGGACGATGGCTAGGGTTTGAAATCCGACACGGAACCCGAGACACAATTATAAATGTAGCAGAAGAATGCTACAAGGTTCTCCCGGTTGCGATTTTATCTGCACTTTTCGGGCGATTTTCGTACCACCCGACAAAAATGGGCTGAAATTGGTATTTTCGGGCCGGACGATGGCTAGGGTTTGAAATCCGACACGGAACCCGAGACATAGTTATAAATTAAGAAGAAGAATTCTACAAGGATCACCCGGTCGTCGATTTCATCTGCACTTTTCGGGCGATTTTCGTACCACCCGACAAAAATGGGACAAAATTGATATTTTTGGGGCGGACGATGGCTAGGTTTTGAAATCTGACACGGAACCCGAGACACATTTATAAATTTAGGAGAAGAATGCTACAAGGATCTCCTGGTCGTCGATTTTATTTGCACTTTTTGGGCGATTTTCGTACCGCCCGACTAAAATCGGCCGAAATCGGTATTTTCGGGCCAGAGAATGGCTAGGGTTTGAAATCCGACACGGAACCCAAGACACAGCTATAAATTTAGGAGAAGAATGCTACAAGGAACCTCCGGTCGTCGATTTCATCTGCACTTTTCGTGCGATTTTCTTCCCAACCGACAAAAACGGGTCGAAATCGGTATTTTCTGGCCGGACGATGGCTAGGGTTTAAAATCCGACACGGAACCCGAGACACAGTTATAAATTTAGGAGAAGAATGCTACAAGGATCCTCCGGTCGTCGATTTCATCTCCAATTTTCGTGCGATTTTCGTCCCAACCGACACAAATGGGTCGAAATCGGTATTTTCAGCCAAGACGATGGCTAGGGTTTGAAATCCGACACGGAACCCGAGACACAGTTATAAATTAAGGAGAAGAATGCTACAAGGATCTCCCGGTCGTCGATTTCATCTGCACTTTTCATGCGATTTTCGTACCACCCGACAAAAATGGGCAAAATCGGTATTTTCGAGCCGAACGATGGCTAGGGTTTGAAATCCGACACGGAACCCGAGACACAGTTATAAATTTAGGAGAAGAATGCAACAAGGATCTCCTGGTCGTCGATTTCATTTGCACTATTCTAGCGATTTTCGTACCACCCGACTAAAATGGGCCAAAATCGGTATTTTCGGGTGGGAAGATGGCTAGGGTTTGAAATCCGACACGGAACCCCAGACACAGTTATAAATTTAGGAGAAGAATGCTACAAGGATCCCCCGGTCGTCGATTTCATCTGCACTTTTCGGGCGATTTTCGTACCACCCGACAGAAATGGACTAAAATCAGTATTTTCAGGCCTAACGATGGGTAGGGTTTGAAATCCGACACGGAACCCGAGACACAGTTATAAATTAAGGAGAAGAATGCTAGAAGGATCCCCATGTCGTCGATTTCAACTGCAATTTTCGGACAATTTTCGTACCACCCGACAAAAATGGGACAAAATCAGTATTTTCAGGCCGGACGATGGCTAGGTTTTGAAATCTGACGCGGAACCCGAGACACATTTATAAATTTAGGAGAAGAATGCTACAAGGTTTCTCCGGTCGTCGATTTCATCTGCACTTTTCGTGCGATTTTCGTTCCAACCAAAAAAAATGGGCCGAAATCAGTATTTTCGGGTCGGACGATGGCTAGGGTTTGAAATCCGACACGAAACCCGAGATACAATTATAAATTTAGCACAAGAATGCTACAAGGTTCTCCCGGTTGCGATTTCAATTGCACTTTTCGGGCGCTCTTCGTACCACCCGACAAAAATGGGCCAAAATCGGTATTTTCGGGCCGGACGATGGCTAGGGTTTGAAATCCGACACAGAACCCGAGACATAGTTATAAATTAAGAAGAAGAATTCTACAAGGATCCTTCGGTCGTCGATTTCATCTGCACTTTTTGGGCTATTTTCGTACCACACGGCAAAAATGGGCCGAAATCGGTATTTTCGGGTTGGACGATGGCTAGGGTTAAAAATCCGACACAAAACCCGAGACACAGTTATAAATTTAGGAGAAGAATGCTACAAGGATCTCCTGGTCGTCGAATTCATCTGCACTTTTCGAGCGATTTTCGTACCACCTAACTAAAATGGGCCAAAATCGGTATTTTCGGGCCGGAAGATGGCTAGGGTTTGAAATCCGACACGGAACCCCAGACACAGTTATAAATTTAGGAGAAGAATGCTTTAAGGATCCCCCGGTTGTCGATTTCATCTGCACTTTTCGGGCGATTTTCGTACCACCCGACAGAAATGGACCGAAATCGGTATTTTTGGGCCGAACGATGGGTAGGGTTTGATATCCGAAACGGAACCCGAGACACAGTTATAAATTAATGAGAAGAATGCTACAAAGATTCCCCAGTCGTCGATTTCAACTGCAATTTTTGGGCGATTTTCGTACCACCCGACAAAAATGGGACGAAATCGGTATTTTCAGGCCAGACGATGGCTAGGGTTTGAAATCCAACACGGAACCCGAGACACATTTATAAATTTAGGAGAAGAATGCTATAAGGTTCCTCAGGTAGTCGATTTCATTTGCACTTTTCGTGCGATTTTCGTTCCAACCGAAAAAAAAGAGCCGAAATCGGTATTTTCGGGCCAGACGATGGCTAAGGTTTGAAATCCGACACGGAACCCGAGACACAATTATAAATTTAGCAGAAGAATGCTACATGGTTCTCCCGGTTGCGATTTCATCTGCACTTTTCGGGCCATTTTCGTACCGTCAGGCTAAAATGGGCCGAAATTGGTACTTTCGGGCCGGACGATGGCTAGGGTTTGAAATCCGACACGGAACCCGAGACATAGTTATAAATTAAAAAGAAGAATTCTACAATGATCTCCCGGTCGTCGATTTCATCTGCACTATTCGGGCGATTTTTGTACCACCCGACAAAAATGGGCCGAAATCGGTATTTTCGGGACGAACGATGGCTAGGGTTTGAAATCCGACACGGAACCCGAGACACTGTTATAAATTTAGGAGAAGAATGCTACAAGGATCTCCTGGTCGTCGATTTCATTTGCACTTTTCGGGCGATTTTCGTACCACCCGACTAAAATTGGCCGAAATCGTTATTTTCGGGCCCGAGAATGGCTAGGGTTTGAAATCCGACACGGAACTCGAGACACAATTATAAATTTAGGAGAAGAATGCTACAAGGATCCTCCGGTCGTCGATTTCATCTCCACTTTTCGTGCGATTTTCGTCCCAACCGACAAAAATGGGCCGAAATCGTATTTTCAGGCCGGACGATGGCTAGGGTTTTAAATCCGACACGGAACCCGAGACACAGTTATAAATTTAGGAGAAGAATGCTACAAGGATCCTCCAGTCGTCGATTTCATCTCCACTTTTCGTGCGATTTTCGTCCCAACCGACAAAAATGGGTCGAAATCGGTATTTTAACCCCGGACAATGGCTAGGGTTTGAAATCCGACACGGAACCCGAGACACAGTTATAAATTTAGGAGAAGAATGGTACAAGGTTCCTCCTGTCGTCGATTTCATCTGCACTTTTCGTGCGATTGTCGTTCCAACCGAAAAAAATGGGCCGAAATCGGTTTTTTCAGGCCGGACGATGGCTAGGTTTTGAAATCTGACACGGAACCCGAGACACAATTATAAATTTAGCAGAAGAATGCTACAAGGTTCTCCCGGTTGCGATTTCATCTGCACTTTTCGGGCGATTTTCGTACCAACCGACAAAAATGGGCCGAAATTGGTATTTTCAAGGCGGACGATGGCTAGGGTTTGAAATCCGACACGGAACGCGAGACACATTTATAAATTTAAGAGAAGAATGCTACAAGGTTCTCCTGGTTGCGATTTCATCTGCACTTTTCGGGCGATTTTCGTACCACCCGACAAAAATGGGCCGAAATTGGTATTTTCAGCCCGGACGATGGCTAGGGTTTGAAATCCGACACGGAACCTGAGACACAGTTATAAATTTAGGAGAAGAATGCTACAAGGATCTCCTGGTCGTCGATTTCATTTACACTTTTCAGGCGATTTTCGTACCACCCGACTAAAATTGGTCGAAATTAGTATTTTCGGGCCAGACAATGGCTAGGGTTTGAAATCCGACACGGAACCCGAGACACAGTTATAAATTTAGGAGAAGAATACTACAAGAATCCTCCTGTCGTCGATTTGATCCGCACTTTTTAGGCGATTTTCGTACCACACGACAAAAATGGGTCGAAATCGGTATTTTCGGGTTGGACGATGGCTAGGGTTTGAAATCAGACACGGAACCCGAGACACCGTTATAAATTTAGGAGAAGAATGCTACAAGGATCCTCCGGCCGTCGATTTCATTTGCACTTTTCAGGCGATTTTCGTACCACCCGACTAAAATTGGACGAAATCGGTATTTTCGGGCCAGACAATGGCTAGGGTTTGAAATCCGACACAGAACCCGAACACAGTTATAAATTTAGGAGAAGAATGCTACAAGGATCTCCTTGTTGTCGATTTCATTTGCACTTCTCCGGCGATTTTCGTACCACCTGACTTAAATTGGCCGAAATCGGTATTTTCAGGCCAGACAATGGTTAGGGTTTGAAATCCGACACGGAACCCGAGACACAGTTATAAATTTAGGAGAAGAATACTACAAGGATCCTCCTGTCGTCGATTTCATCCGCACTTTTCGGTCGATTTTCGTACCACCAGATTAAAATAGGCCAAAATCGGTATTTTCGGGCTGGAAGATGGCTAGGGTTTGAAATCCGACACGGAACCCGAGACACAGTTATAAATTTAGGAGAAGAATACTACAAGGATCCTCCTGTCGTCGATTTCATCCGCACTTTTCGGTCGATTTTCGTACCACACAACAAAAATGGGCTGAAGTCTGTATTTTCGGGCTGGACGATGGCTAAGGTTTGAAATCCGACACGGAACCCGAGACACAATTATAAATTTAGGAGAAGAATGCTAAAAGGATCTCCCGGTCGTCGATTTCATATGTACTTTTCAGGCGATTTTCGTACCACCCGACTAAAATTGGACGAAATCGGTATTTTCGGGCCAGACAATGGCTAGGGTTTGAAAGCCGACACGGAACCCGAGACACAGTTATAAATTTAGGAGAAGAATGCTACAAGGATCCTTCGGTCATCGATTTCTTCTGCACTTTTTGGGAGATTTTTGTACCACATAACAAAAATGGGCCGAAATCGGTATTTTCAGGCCGGACGATGGCTAGGGTTTGAAATCCGACACGGAACCCGAGACAGAATTATAAATTTAGGAGAAGAATGCTACAAGGATCTCCCGGTCGTCGATTTCATTTGCACTTTTCACGTGATTTTCGTACCACCATACAAAAATGGGCCGAAATCGATATTTTCAGGCCAGACGATGGCAAGGGTTTGAAATCCGACAAGGAACTTGATACACAATTAATAATTGACGAGAAGAATGCTACAACGATCCTCCAGTTGTCGATTTCATCTCCACTTTTCGTGCGATTTTCGTCCCAACCGACAAAAATGGGCCGAAATCAGTATTTTCGGGCCGGACAATGGCTAGGGTTTGAAAGCCGACACGGAACCTAAGACACAGTTATAAATTTAGGAGAAGAATGCTACAAGAATCCTCCGGTCGTCGATTTCATCTGCACTTTTCGGGCGATTTTCGTACCACCCGACTAAAATAGGCCGAAATCGGTATTTTCGATCCAGACGATTGCTAGGGTTTGAAATCCGACACGGAACCCGAGACACAGTTATAAATTTAGGAGAAGAATGCTACAAGGATCCCCTTGTCGTCGAATTCATCTGCACTTTTCGGGCGATTTTCGTACCACACCACAAAAATGGGCCGAAATTGGTATTTTTGGGCCGGAAGATGGCTAGGGTTTGAAATCTGACGCGGAACCCGAGACACAGTTATTAATTTAAGAGAAGAATGCTACAAGGATATCCCGGTTATCGATTTCATCTGCACTTTTTGGGCGATTTTCGTACCACCCGACTTTAATTGGCCGAAATCGGTATTTTTGGGCCGGACGATGGCTAGGGTTTGAAATCCAACACGGAACTCGAGACACAGTTATAAATTTAGGATAAGAATGCTACAAGGATCCTCCTATCGTCGATTTCATCTGCACTTTTCGGGCGATTTTCGTACCACACGACAAAAATGGGCCGAAATCGGTATTTTCGGGTTAGACGATGGCTAGGGTTTGAAATCCGACACGAAACCCAAGTAACAGTTATAAATTTAGGAGAAGAATGCTACAAGAATCCTTCAGTCGTCAATTTCATCTGCACTTTTCGGGCGATTTTCGTACCACCCGACTAAAATAGGCCGATATCGGTATTTTCGAACAAGACGATGGTTAGGGTTTGAAATCCGACACCGAACCCGAGACACAGTTATAAATTTAGGAGAAGAATGCTACAAGGATCCCCTGGTCGTCGATTTCATCTGCACTTTTCGGGCGATTTTCGTACCACCCGACAAAAATGAACCGAAATCGGTATTTTCGGGCCGAACGATGGCTAGGGTTTGAAATCCGACACAGAACCTGAAACACAGTTATAAATTAAGGAGAAGAATGCTACAAGGATCCCCCTGTCGTCGATTTCAACTGCACTTTTCGGGCGATTTTCGTACCACCCGACAAAAATGGGCCGAAAACGGTATTTTCAGGCCAAACAATGGCGAGGGTTTGAAATCCGACACGGAACCCGAGACATAGTTATAAATTTAGGAGAAGAATACTACAAAGATCCTCCGGTCGTCGATTTCATCTCAACTTTTCGTGCGATTTTTGTCCCAACCGACAAAAATCGGCCGAAATCGGTATTTTCAGGCCGGACGATGGCTAGGGTTTGAAATCTGACACGGAACCCGAGACACAATTTAAATTTAGGAGAAGAATGCTATAAGGATCCTCCGGCCGTCGATTTCATCTCCACTTTTCGTGCGATTTTCGTCCCAACGACAAAAATGGGTCGAAATCGGTATTTTGAGGCCGGACGATGGCTAGGGTTTGAAATCCGACACAGAACCCGAAACATAGTTATAAATTTAGGAGAAGAATGCTACAAGAATCCTCCGGTGATCGATTTCATCCGCACTTTTCGGGCGATTTTCGTACCATCCGACTAAAATAGGCCGAAATCAGTATTTTCGATCCGGACGATGGCTAGGGTTTGAAATCCGACATGGAACCCGAGACACATTTATAAATTTAGGAGAAGAATGCTACAAGGATCCTCTGGCCGTCGATTTCATCTCCACTTTTCGTGCGATTTTCGTCCTAACCGACAAAAATGGGCCGAAATCGGTATTTTCAGGTCGGACGATGGCTAGGGTTTGAAATCCAACACGGAACCCGAGACACGGTTATAAATTTAGGAGAAGAATGCTACAAGGATCCTTCGGTCGTCAATTTCATGTGCACTTTTCGGCCGATTTTCGTACCACACGACAAAAATGGGCCGAAATTGGTATTTTTGGGCCGGACGATGGCTAGGGTTTGAAATCCGACACGGAACCCGAGACAAAGTTATAAATTTAGGAGAAGAATGCTACAAGGATCTCCGGTCAACGATTTCATCTCCACTTTTCGTGCGATTTTCGTCCTAACCGACAAAAATGGGCCGAAATCGGTATTTTCAGGTCGGACGATGGCTAGGGTTTGAAATCCGACACGGAACCCGAGACACAATGATAAATTTAGGAGAAGAATGCTACAAGGATCCTCCGGCCGTCGATTTCATCTCCACTTTTCGTGCCATTTTCGTCCCAACCGACAAAAATGGGTCGAAATCGGTATTTTCAGCCCGGACGATGGCTAGGGTTTGAAATCCAACACGGAACCTGAGACACGGTTATAAATTTAGGAGAAGAATGCTACAAGGATCCTTCGGTCGTCAATTTCATGTGCACTTTTCGGCCGATTTTCGTACCACCCGACAAAAATGGGTCGAAATCGATATTTTCAGGCCAAACAATGGCTAGGGTTTGAACTCCGACACGGAACCTGAGACACAGTTATAAATTTAGGAGAAGAATGCTACAAGGATCTCCCGGTTGTCGATTTCATCTGCACTTTTTGGGCGATTTTCGTACCACCCGACTAAAATGGGCCGAAATCGGTATTTTCGGGCCGGACGATGGCTAGGATTTGAAATCCGACACGGAACCCGAGACACAGTTATAAATTTAGGAGAAGAATGCTACAACGATCCCCCGGTCGTCAATTTCATCTGCACTTTTTGGGCGATTTTCGTACCACCCAACCAAAATGGGCCGAAATCGGTATTTTCGGGCAGAACGATGGCTAGGGTTTGAAATCCGACACGGAACCCGAGACACAGTTATAAATTTAGGAGAAGAATGCTACAAGGTTCCTCTGGTCGGTGATTTCATCTGCACATTTCGTGGGATTATCGTTCCAACCAACAAAAATGGGTCGAAATCGGTATTTTCGTGCCGGACGATGGCTAAGGTTTGAAATCCGACACGGAACCCGAGACACAGTTATAAATTTAGGAGAAGAATGCTACAAGGATCCCCTGGTCGTCGATTTCATCTGCACATTTCGGGCGATTTTTGTACCACCCGACAAAAATGGACTGAAATCGATATTTTCGGGCTGAATGATGGCTAGGGTTTGAAATCTGACACGGAACCCGAGACACAGTTATAAATTAAGGAGAAGAATGCTACAAGGTTCCCCCGGTCGTCGATTTAAACTACACTTTTCAGGCGATTTTCGTACCACCCGACAAAAAATGGTCGAAATCGGTATTTTCGGGCCAGACAATGGCTAGGGTTTGAAACCCGACACGGAACCCGAGACATAGTTATAAATTTAGGAGAAGAATGCTACAAGGATCCTCCGGTCGTCGATTTCATCTCCACTTTTCGTGCGATTTTCGTCCTAACTAACAATAATGGGCCGAAATCGGTATTTTCAGGTCGGACAATGGCTAGGGTTTGAAATCCGACACGGAACCCGAGACACAGTTATAAATTTAGGAGAAGAATGCTACAAGGATCCCCTGGTCGTCGATTTCATCTGCACATTTCGGGCGATTTTTGTACCACCCGACAAAAATGGACTGAAATCGATATTTTCGGGCTGAATGATGGCTAGGGTTTGAAATCTGACACGGAACCCGAGACACAGTTATAAATTAAGGAGAAGAATGCTACAAGGTTCCCCCGGTCGTCGATTTAAACTACACTTTTCGGGCGATTTTCGTACCACCCGACAAAAAATGGTCGAAATCGGTATTTTCGGGCCAGACAATGGCTAGGGTTTGAAACCCGAAACGGAACACGAGACATAGTTATAAATTTAGGAGAAGAATGCTACAAGGATCCTCCGGTCGTCGATTTCATCTCCACTTTTCGTGCGATTTTCGTCCTAACCGACAAAAATGGGCCGAAATCGGTATTTTCAGGTCGGACGATGGCTAGGGTTTGAAATCCGACACGGAACCCGAGACACAGTTATAAATTTAGGAGAAGAATGCTACAAAGATCCCCTGGTCGTCGATTTCATCTGCACATTTCGGGCGATTTTTGTACCACCCGACAAAAATGGACTGAAATCGATATTTTCGGGCTGAATGATGGCTAGGGTTTGAAATCTGACACGGAACCCGAGACACAGTTATAAATTAAGGAGAAGAATGCTACAAGGTTCCCCCGGTCGTCGATTTAAACTACACTTTTCGGGCGATTTTCGTAACACCCGACAAAAAATGGTCGAAATCGATATTTTCAGGCCAAACAATGGCTAGGGTTTGAAATCCGACACGGAACCTGAGACACAGTTATAAATTTAGGAGAAGAATGCTACAAGGATCTCCCGGTTGTCGATTTCATCTGCACTTTTTGGGCGATTTTCGTACCACCCGACTAAAATGGGCCGAAATCGGTATTTTCGGGCCGGACGATGGCTAGGATTTGAAATCCGACACGGAACCCGAGACACAGTTATAAATTTAGGAGAAGAATGCTACAACGATCCCCCGGTCGTCAATTTCATCTGCACTTTTTGGGCGATTTTCGTACCACCCAACCAAAATGGGCCGAAATCGGTATTTTCGGGCAGAACGATGGCGAGGGTTTGAAATCCGACACGGAACCCGAGACACAGTTATAAATTTAGGAGAAGAATGCTACAAGGTTCCTCCGGTCGGTGATTTCATCTGCACATTTCGTGGGATTATCGTTCCAACCGACAAAAATGGGTCGAAATCGGTATTTTCGGGCCGGACGATGGCTAGGGTTTGAAATCCGACACGGAACCCGAGACACAGTTATAAATTTAGGAGAAGAATGCTACAAGGATCCCCTGGTCGTCGATTTCATCTGCACATTTCGGGCGATTTTTGTACCACCCGACAAAAATGGACTGAAATCGATATTTTCGGGCTGAATGATGGCTAGGGTTTGAAATCTGACACGGAACCCGAGACACAGTTATAAATTAAGGAGAAGAATGCTACAAGGTTCCCCCGGTCGTCGATTTAAACTACACTTTTCAGGCGATTTTCGTACCACCCGACAAAAAATGGTCGAAATCGGTATTTTCGGGCCAGACAATGGCTAGGGTTTGAAACCCGACACGGAACCCGAGACATAGTTATAAATTTAGGAGAAGAATGCTACAAGGATCCTCCGGTCGTCGATTTCATCTCCACTTTTCGTGCGATTTTCGTCCTAACTAACAATAATGGGCCGAAATCGGTATTTTCAGGTCGGACAATGGCTAGGGTTTGAAATCCGACACGGAACCCGAGACACAGTTATAAATTTAGGAGAAGAATGCTACAAGGATCCCCTGGTCGTCGATTTCATCTGCACATTTCGGGCGATTTTTGTACCACCCGACAAAAATGGACTGAAATCGATATTTTCGGGCTGAATGATGGCTAGGGTTTGAAATCTGACACGGAACCCGAGACACAGTTATAAATTAAGGAGAAGAATGCTACAAGGTTCCCCCGGTCGTCGAATTAAACTACACTTTTCGGGCGATTTTCGTACGACCCGACAAAAAATGGTCGAAATCGATATTTTCAGGCCAAACAATGGCTAGGGTTTGAAATCCGACACGGAACCTGAGACACAGTTATAAATTTAGGAGAAGAATGCTACAAGGATCTCTCGGTTGTCGATTTCATCTGCACTTTTTGGGCGATTTTCGTACCACCCGACTAAAATGGGCCGAAATCGGTATTTTCGGGCCAGACGATGGCTAGGATTTGAAATCCGACACGGAACCCGAGACACAGTTATAAATTTAGGAGAAGAATGCTACAACGATCCCCCGGTCGTCAATTTCATCTGCACTTTTTGGGCGATTTTCGTACCACCCAACCAAAATGGGCCGAAATCGGTATTTTCGGGCAGAACGATGGCTAGGGTTTGAAATCCGACACGGAACCCGAGACACAGTTATAAATTTAGGAGAAGAATGCTACAAGGTTCCTCCGGTCGGTGATTTCATCTGCACATTTCGTGGGATTGTCGTTCCAACCGACAAAAATGGGTCGAAATCGGTATTTTCGGGCCGGACGATGGCTAGGGTTTGAAATCCGACACGGAACCCGAGACACAGTTATAAATTTAGGAGAAGAATGCTACAAGGATCCCCTGGTCGTCGATTTCATCTGCACATTTCGGGCGATTTTTGTACCACCCGACAAAAATGGACTGAAATCGATATTTTCGGGCTGAATGATGGCTAGGGTTTGAAATCTGACACGGAACCCGAGACACAGTTATAAATTAAGGAGAAGAATGCTACAAGGTTCCCCCGGTCGTCGATTTAAACTACACTTTTCGGGCGATTTTCGTACCACCCGACAAAAAATGGTCGAAATCGGTATTTTCGGGCCAGACAATGGCTAGGGTTTGAAACCCGACACGGAACCCGAGACATACTTATAAATTTAGGAGAAGAATGCTACAAGGATCCTCCGGTCGTCGATTTCATCTCCACTTTTCGTGCGATTTTCGTCCTAACCGACAAAAATGGGCCGAAATCGGTATTTTCAGGTCGGACAATGGCTAGGGTTTGAAATCCGACACGGAACCCGAGACACAGTTATAAATTTAGGAGAAGAATGCTACAAGGATCCCCTGGTCGTCGATTTCATCTGCACATTTCGGGCGATTTTTGTACCACCCGACAAAAATGGACTGAAATCGATATTTTCGGGCTGAATGATGGCTAGGGTTTGAAATCTGACACGGAACCCGAGACACAGTTATAAATTAAGGAGAAGAATGCTATAAGGTTCCCCCGGTCGTCGATTTAAACTACACTTTTCGGGCGATTTTCGTACCACCCGACAAAAAATGGTCGAAATCGGTATTTTCGGGCCAGACAATGGCTAGGGTTTGAAACCCAACACGGAACCCGAGACATAGTTATAAATTTAGGAGAAGAATGCTACAAGGATCCTCCGGTCGTCGATTTCATCTCCACTTTTCGTGCGATTTTCGTCCTAACCGACAAAAATGGGCCGAAATCGGTATTTTCAGGTCGGACGATGGCTAGGGTTTGAAATCCGACACGGAACCCGAGACACAGTTATAAATTTAGGAGAAGAATGCTACAAAGATCCCCTGGTCGTCGATTTCATCTGCACATTTCGGGCGATTTTTGTACCACCCGACAAAAATGGACTGAAATCGATATTTTCGGGCTGAATGATGGCTAGGGTTTGAAATCTGACACGGAACCCGAGACACAGTTATAAATTAAGGAGAAGAATGCTACAAGGTTCCCCCGGTCGTCGATTTAAACTACACTTTTCGGGCGATTTTCGTAACACCCGACAAAAAATGGTCGAAATCGATATTTTCAGGCCAAACAATGGCTAGGGTTTGAAATCCGACACGGAACCTGAGACACAGTTATAAATTTAGGAGAAGAATGCTACAAGGATCTCCCGGTTGTCGATTTCATCTGCACTTTTTGGGCGATTTTCGTACCACCCGACTAAAATGGGCCGAAATCGGTATTTTCGGGCCGGACGATGGCTAGGATTTGAAATCCGACACGGAACCCGAGACACAGTTATAAATTTAGGAGAAGAATGCTACAACGATCCCCCGGTCGTCAATTTCATCTGCACTTTTTGGGCGATTTTCGTACCACCCAACCAAAATGGGCCGAAATCGGTATTTTCGGGCAGAACGATGGCGAGGGTTTGAAATCCGACACGGAACCCGAGACACAGTTATAAATTTAGGAGAAGAATGCTACAAGGTTCCTCCGGTCGGTGATTTCATCTGCACATTTCGTGGGATTATCGTTCCAACCGACAAAAATGGGTCGAAATCGGTATTTTCGGGCCGGACGATGGCTAGGGTTTGAAATCCGACACGGAACCCGAGACACAGTTATAAATTTAGGAGAAGAATGCTACAAGGATCCCCTGGTCGTCGATTTCATCTGCACATTTCGGGCGATTTTTGTACCACCCGACAAAAATGGACTAAAATCGATATTTTCGGGCTGAATGATGGCTAGGGTTTGAAATCTGACACGGAACCCGAGACACAGTTATAAATTAAGGAGAAGAATGCTACAAGGTTCCCCCGGTCGTCGATTTAAACTACACTTTTCGGGCGATTTTCGTACCACCCGACAAAAAATGGTCGAAATCGGTATTTTCGGGCCAGACAATGGCTAGGGTTTGAAACCCGAAACGGAACACGAGACATAGTTATAAATTTAGGAGAAGAATGCTACAAGGATCCTCCGGTCGTCGATTTCATCTCCACTTTTCGTGCGATTTTCGTCCTAACCGACAAAAATGGGCCGAAATCGGTATTTTCAGGTCGGACAATGGCTAGGGTTTGAAATCCGACACTGAACCTGAGACACAGTTATAAATTTAGGAGAAGAATGCTACAAGGATCCCCTGGTCGTCGATTTCATCTGCACATTTCGGGCGATTTTTGTACCACCCGACAAAAATGGACTGAAATCGATATTTTCGGGCTGAATGATGGCTAGGGTTTGAAATCTGACACGGAACCCGAGACACAGTTATAAATTAAGGAGAAGAATGCTACAAGGTTCCCCCGGTCGTCGATTTAAACTACACTTTTCGGGTGATTTTCGTACCACCCGACAAAAAATGGTCGAAATCGGTATTTTCGGGCCAGACAATGGCTAGGGTTTGAAACCCGACACGGAACCCGAGACATAGTTATAAATTTAGGAGAAGAATGCTGCAAGGATCCTCCGGTCGTCGATTTCATCTCCACTTTTCGTGCGATTTTCGTCCTAACCGACAAAAATGGGCCGAAATCGGTATTTTCAGGTCGGACGATGGCTAGGGTTTGAAATCCGACACGGAACCCGAGACACAGATATAAATTTAGGAGAAGAATGCTACAAGGATCCTCCGAGCGTCGATTTCATCTCCACTTTTCGTGCGATTTTCGTCCCAACCGACAAAAATGGGTCGAAATCGGTATTTTCAGCCTGGACGATGGCTATGGTTTTAAATCCGACACAGAACCGGAGACACGGTTATAAATTTAGGAGAACAATGCTACCAGGATCCTCCGGTGGTCGATTTCATCTACACTTTTCAGGCGATTTTCGTACCACCTGACAAAAATGGGCCGAAATCGATATTTTCAGGTTGAACGATGGCTAGGGTTTGAAATCCGACACGGAACCCGAGACACAGTTATAAATTTAGGAGAAGAATGCTACAAGGAACTCCCGGTTGTCGATTTCATCTGCACTTTTTGGGCGATTTTCGTACCACCCGACTAAAATGGGCCGAAATCGGTATTTTCAGGCCGAACGATGGCTAGGGTTTGAAATCAGACACGGAACCCGAGACACAGTTATAAATTTAGCAGAAGAATGCTACAAGGATCCTTCGGTCATCGATTTCATTTGCACTTTTTGGGAGATTTTTGTACCACATAACAAAAATGGGCCGAAATCGGTATTTTCAGGCCGGACGATGGCTAGGGTTTGAAATCCGACACGAAACCCGAGAGACAATTATAAATTTAAGAGAAGAATGCTACAAGGATATCCCGGTCGTCGATTTCATTTGCACTTTTCACGTGATTTTCGTACCACCCGACAAAAATGGGCCGAAATCGATATTTTCAGGTCGGACGATGGCTAGGGTTTGAAATCCGACAAGGAACTTGATACACAATTAATAATTGACGAGAAGAATGCTACAAGGATCCTCCAGTTGTCGATTTCATCTCCACTTTTCGTGCGATTTTCGTCCCAACCGACAAAAATGGGCCGAAATCAGTATTTTCGGGCCGGACGATGGCTAGGGTTTGAAAGCCGACACGGAACCTAAGACACAGTTATAAATTTAGGAGAAGAATGCTACAAGAATCCTCCGGTCGTCGATTTCATCTGCACTTTTCGGGCGATTTTCGTACCACCCGACTAAAATAGGCCAAAATCATTATTTTCGATCCAGACGATGGCTAGGGTTTGAAATCCGACACGGAACCCGAGACACAGTTATAAATTTAGGAGAAGAATGCTACAAGGATCCCCTGGTCGTCGAATTCATCTGCACTTTTCGGGCGATTTTCGTACCACCCGACTTTAATTGGCCAAAATCGGTATTTTTGGGTCGGACGATGGCTAGGGGTTGAAATCCATCACGGAACTCGAGACACAGTTATAAATTTAGGATAAGAATGCTACAAGGATCCTCCTATCGTCGATTTCATCTGCACTTTTCGGGCGATTTTCGTACCACCCGACAAAAATGGGCCGAAAACGGTATTTTCAGGCCAAACAATGGCTAGGGTTTGAAATCCGACACGGAACCCGAGACATAGTTATAAATTTAGGAGAAGAATACTACAAAGATCCTCCGGTTGTCGATTTCATCTCAACTTTTCGTGCGATTTTCGTCCCAACCGACAAAAATCGGCCGAAATCAGTATTTTCAGGCCGGACGATGGCTAGGGTTTGAAATCCGACACGGAACCCGAGACACAATTTAAATTTAGGAGAAGAATGCTACAAGGATCCTCCGGCCGTCGATTTCATCTCCACTTTTCGTGCGATTTTCGTCCCAACGACAAAAATGGGTCGAAATCGGTATTTTCAGGCCGGACGATGGCTAGGGTTTGAAATCCGACACAGAACCCGAAACATAGTTATAAATTTAGGAGAAGAATGCTACAAGAATCCTCTGGTGATCGCTTTCATCCGCACTTTTCGGGCGATTTTCGTACCATCCGACTAAAATAGGCCGAAATCAGTAGTTTCGAACCGGACGATGGCTAGGGTTTGAAATCCGACATCGAACCTGAGACACAATTATAAATTTAGGAGAAGAATGCTACAAGGATCCCCTGGTCGTCGATTTCATCTGCACTTTTCGGGCGATTTTTGTACCACCCGACAAAAATGGACCGAAATCGGTATTTTCGGGCCGAACGATGGCTAGGGTTTGAAATCTGACACGGAACCCGAGACACAGTTATAAATTAAGGAGAAGAATGCTACAAGGATCCTCCGGTCAACGATTTCATCTCCACTTTTCGTGCGATTTTCGTCCTAACCGACAAAAATGGGCCGAAATCGGTATTTTCAGGTCGGACGATGGCTAGGGTTTGAAATCCGACACGGAACCCGAGACACAATGATAAATTTAGGAGAAGAATGCTACAAGGATCCTCCGGCCGTCGATTTCATCTCCACTTTTCGTGCCATTTTCGTCCCAACCGACAAAAATGGGTCGAAATCGGTATTTTCAGCCCGGACGATGGCTAGGGTTTGAAATCCAACACGGAACCCGAGACACGATTATAAATTTAGTAGAAGAATGCTACAAGGATCCTTCGGTCGTCGATTTCATGTGCACTTTTCGGCCGATTTTCGTACCACCCGACAAAAATGGGTCGAAATCGATATTTTCAGGCCAAACAATGGCTAGGGTTTGAAATCCGACACGGAACCCGAGACACAGTTATAACTTTAGGAGAAGAATGCTACAAGGATCTCCCGGTTGTCGATTTCATCTGCACTTTTTGGGCGATTTTCGTACCACCCGACTAAAATGGGCCGAAATCGGTATTTTCGGGCCGGACGATGGCTAGGGTTTGAAATCCGACACGGAACCCGAGACACAGTTATAAATTTAGGAGAAGAATGCTACAACGATCCTCCGGTCGTCAATTTCATCTGCACTTTTCGGGCGATTTTCGTACCACCCAACCAAAATGGGCCGAAATCGGTATTTTCGGGCAGAACGATGGCTAGGGTTTGAAATCCGACACGGAACCCGAGACACAGTTATAAATTTAGGAGAAGAATGCTACAAGGTTCCTCCGGTCGTCGATTTCATCTGCACATTTCGTGGGATTATCGCTCCAACCGACAAAAATGGTTTGAAATCGGTATTTTCGGGCCGGACGATGGCTAGGGTTTGAAATCCGACACGGAACCCGAGACACAGTTATAAATTTAGGAGAAGAATGCTACAAGGATCCCCTGGTCGTCGATTTCATCTGCACTTTTCGGGCGATTTTTGTACCACCCAACAAAAATGGACCGAAATCGGTATTTTCGGGCTGAATGATGGCTAGGGTTTGAAATCTGACACGGAACCCGAGACACAGTTATAAATTAAGGAGAAGAATGCTACAAGGTTCCCCTGGTCGTCGATTTAAACTACACTTTTCGGGCGATTTTCGTACCATCCGACAAAAAATGGTCGAAATCGGTATTTTCGGGCCAGACAATGGCTAGGGTTTGAAACCCGACACGGAACCCGAGACATAGTTATAAATTTAGGAGAAGAATGCTACAAGGATCCTCCGGTCGCAGATTTCATCTCCACTTTTCGTGCGATTTTCGTCCTTACCGACAAAAATGGGCCGAAATCGGTATTTTCAGGTCGGACGATGGCTAGGGTTTGAAATCCGACACGGAACCCGAGACACAATTATAAATTTAGGAGAAGAATGCTACAAGGATCCTCCGGGCGTCGATTTCATCTCCACTTTTCGTGCGATTTTCGTCCCAACCGACAAAAATGGGTCGAAATCGGTATTTTCAGCCCGGACGATGGCTATGGTTTTAAATCCGACACGGAACCCGAGACACGGTTATAAATTTAGGACAAGAATGCTACAAGGATCCTCCGGTGGTCGATTTCATCTACACTTTTCAGGCGATTTTCGTACCACCTGACAAAAATGGGCCGAAATCGATATTTTCAAGTTGAACGATGGCTAGGGTTTGAAATCCGACAAGGAACCCGAGACATAGTTATAAATTTAGGAGAAGAATGCTACAAGGAACTCCCGGTTTTCGATTTCATCTGCACTTTTTGGGCGATTTTCGTACCACCCGACTAAAATAGGCCGAAATCGGTATTTTCGGTCCGATCGATGGCTAGGGTTTGAAATCCGACACGGAACCCGAGACACAGTTATAAATTTAGGAGAAGAATGCTACAAGGATCCTTCGGTCGTCGATTTCATTTGCACTTTTTGGGAGATTTTTGTACCACATAACAAAAATGGGCCGAAATCGGTATTTTCAGGCCGGACGATGGCTAGGGTTTGAAATCCGACACGGAACCCGAGACACAATTATAAATTTAGGAGAAGAATGCTACAAGGATATCCCGGTCGTCGATTTCATTTGCACTTTTCACGTGATTTTCGTACCACCCGACAAAATTGGGCCGAAATCGATATTTTCAGGCTGGACGATGGCTACGGTTTGAAATCCGACAAGGAACTTGATACACAATTAATAATTGACGAGAAGAATGCTACAAGGATCCTCCAGTTGTCGATTTCATCTCCACTTTTCGTGCGATTTTCGTCCCAACCGACAAAAATGGGCCGAAATCAGTATTTTCGGGCCGGACGATGGCTAGGGTTTGAAAGCCGACACGGAACCTAAGACACAATTATAAATTTAGGAGAAGAATGCTACAAGAATCCTCCGGTCGTCGATTTCATCTGCACTTTTCGGGCGATTTTCGTACCACCCGACTAAAATAGGCCGAAATCATTATTTTCGATCCAGACGATGGCTAGGGTTTGAAATCCAACACGGAACCCGAGACACAGTTATAAATTTAGGAGAAGAATGCTACAACGATCCCCCCGTCGTCAATTTCATCTGCACTTTTCGGGCGATTTTCGTACCACCTAACCAAAATGGGCCGAAATCGGTATTTTCGGGCAGAACGATGGCTAGGGTTTGAAATCCGACACGGAACCCGAGACACAGTTATAAATTTAGGAGAAGAATGCTACAAGGTTCCTCCGGTCGTCGATTTCATCTGCACATTTCGTGGGATTATCGTTCCAACCGACAAAAATGGGTCGAAATCGGTATTTTCGGGCCGGACGATGGCTAGGGTTTGAAATCCGACACGGATCCCGAGACACAGTTATAAATTTAGGAGAAGAATGCTACAAGGATCCCCTGGTCGTCGATTTCATCTGCAATTTTGGGGCGGTTTTTGTACCACCAGACAAAAATGGACCGAAATCGGTATTTTCGGGCTGAATGATGGCTAGGGTTTGAAATCTGACACAGAACCCGAGACACAGTTATAAATTAAGGAGAAGAATGCTACAAGGTTCCCCCGGTCGTCGATTTAAACTACACTTTTTGGGCGATTTTCGTACCACCCGACAAAAAAAGGTCGAAATCGGTATTTTCGGGCCAGACAATGGCTAGGGTTTGAAACCCGACACGGAACCCGAGACATAGTTATAAATTTAGGAGAAGAATGCTACAAGGATCCTCCGGTCGTCGATTTCATCTCCACTTTTCGTGCGATTTTCGTCCAAACCGACAAAAATGGGCCGAAATCGGTATTTTCAGGTCGGACGATGGCTAGCGTTTGAAATCCGACACGGAACCCGAGACACAATTATAAATTTAGGAGAAGAATGCTACAAGGATCCTCCGGGCGTCGATTTCATCTCCACTTTTCGTGCGATTTTCGTCCCAACCGACAAAAATGGGTCGAAATCGGTATTTTCAGCCCGGACGATGGCTATGGTTTTAAATCCGACACGGAACCCGAGACACGGTTATAAATTTAGGAGAAGAATGCTACAAGGATCCTCCGGTGGTCGATTTCATCTGCACTTTTTGGGCGATTTTCGTACCACCCGACTAAAATGGGCCGAAATCGGTATTTTCGGGCCGAACGATGGCTAGGGTTTGAAATCCGACACGGAACCCGGGACACAGTTATAAATTTAGGAGAAGAATGCTACAACGATCCCCCGGTCGTCAATTTCATCTGCACTTTTCGGGCGATTTTCGTACCACCCAACCAAAATGGGCCGAAATCAGTATTTTCGCGCTGAACAATGGCTAGGGTTTGAAATCCGACACGGAACCCGAGACACAGTTATAAATTAAGGAGAAGAATGCTACAAGGATCCCCCAGTCGTTGATTTCAAGTGCACTTTTCGGGCGATTTTCGTACCACCCGACAAAAATGGGACGAAATCGGTATTTTCAGGCCAGACGAGTGCTAGGGTTTGAAATCCGACACGGAACCCGAGACACAGTTATAAATTTAGGAGAAGAATTCTACAAGGTTCCTCCGGTCGTCGATTTCATCTGCACATTTCGTGGGATTATCGTTCCAACCGACAAAAATGGGTCGAAATCGGTATTTTCAGGCCGGACGATGGCTAGGGTTTGAAATCCGACACGGAACCCGAGTCACAGTTATAAATTTAGCAGAAGAATGCTACAAGGTTTTCCCGGTTGCGATTTCATCTGCACATTTCGGGCAATTTTCGTACCAACCAGCAAAAATGGGCCGAAATCGGTATTTTCGGGTTGGACGATGGCTAGGGTTTGAAATCCGACACAGAACCCGAGACATAGTTATAAATTAAGAAAAAGAATTCTACAAGGATCTCCTGGTCTTCAATTTCATCTGCACTTTTCGGGCGATTTTCGTACCACCCGACAAAAATGGGCCGAAATCGATATTTTCAGGGCGAACGATGGCTAGTGTTTGAAATTCGACACGGAACCCGAGACACAGTTATAAATTTAGGAGAAGAATGCTACAAGGAACTCCCGGTTGTCGATTTCATTTGCACTTTTTGGGCGGTTTTCGTACCACCCGACTAAAATGGGCCGAAATCGGTATTTTCGGGTTGGACGATGGCTAGGGTTTGAAATCCGACACGGAACCCGAGACACAGTTATAAATTAAGGAGAAGAATGCAACAAGAATCCTTCGGTAGTCGATTTCATCTGCACTTTTTGGGCGATTTCGAACCACACGACAAAAATGGGCCGAAATCGGTATTTTCGGGCTAGACGATGGCTAGGGTTTGAAATCTGACACAGAAACTGAGACACTGTTATAAATTTAGGAAAAGAATGCTACAAGGATCTCCCGGTCGTCGATTTCATCTGCACTTTTCGGGCGATTTTTGTACCATTCGACTAAAATGGGCCCAAATCGGTATTTTCTTGCCGGACGATGGCTATGGTTTGAAATCTGACACGAAACCCGAGACACAATTATAAATTTAGGAGAAGAATGCTACAAGGATCCCCCAGTCGTCAATTTCATCTGCACTTTTCGAGCGATTTTCGTACAACCCGACAAAAATGGGCAGAATCGGTATTTTCGGGCCGGACGATGGCTAGGATTTGAAATCCGACACGGAACCCGAGACACAGTTATAAATTAAGGAGAAGAATGCTACAAGGATCCCCCGGTCGTCGATTTCATCTGCACTTTTCGGCCGATTTTCGTACCTCTCGACAAAAATGGACCGAAATCGATATTTTCAGGCCGGACGATGGCTAGGGTTTAAAATCCGACACGGAACGCGAGACACAATTATAAATTTAGGAGAAGAATGCTACAAGGATCTCCCGGTCGTCGATTTCATCTGCACTTTTCGGCCGATTTTCGTACCTCCCGACAAAAATGGAGCGAAATCGGTATTTTCGGGCCGAACGATGGCTAGGGTTTGAAATTCGACACGAAACCCGAGACACAGTTATAAATTTAGGAGAAGAATGCTACAAGGATCTCCCGGTTGTCGATTTCATCTGCACTTTTTGGGCGATTTTCGTACCAACCGACTAAAATGGGCCGAAATCGATATTTTCGGGCTGAACGATGGCTAGGGTTTGAAATCCGACACGGAACCCGAGACACAGTTATAAATTAAGGAGAAGAATGCTACAAGGATCCCCCGGTCGTCGATTTCAAGTGCACTTTTCGGGCGATTTTCGTACCACTCGACAAAAATGGGACGAAATCGGTATTTTCAAGCCGGACGATGGCTAGGGTTTGAAATTCGACACGGAACCCGAGACACAGTTATAAATTTTGGAGGAGAATGCTACAAGGTTCCTCTGGTCGTCGATTTCATCTGCACATTTCGTGGGATTTTCGTTCCAACCGACAAAAACGGGTCGAAATCGGTATTTTCGGGCCGGACGATGGCTAGGGTTTGAAATCCGACACGGAACCCGAGTCACATTTATAAATTTAGCAGAAGAATGCTACAAGGTTCTCCTGGTTGCGATTTCATCTCCACTTTTCGGGCAATTTTCGTACCAACCAGCAAAAATGGGCCGAAATCGGTATTTTCGGGCCGGACGATGGCTAGGGTTTGAAATCCGACACAGAACCCGAGACATAGTTATAAATTAAGAAGAAGAATTCTACCAGGATCTCCCGGTCGTCGATTTCATCTGCACTTTTCGGGCGATTTTCGTACAACCCGACAAAAATGGGCTGAATCGGTATTTTCGGGCTGGAGGATGGCTAGGGTTTGAAATCCAACACGGAACCCGAGACACAGTTATATATTAAGGAGAAGAATGCTACAAAGATCCCTCGGTCGTCGAATTCATCTGCACTTTTCGGGCGATTTTCGTACCACCCGACAAAAATGGGCCGAAATCGATAATTTCGGGGTGAACGATGGCTAGGGTTTGAAATCCGACACGGAACCAGAGACACAATTATAAATTTAGGAGAAGAATGCTACAAGGATCTCCTGGTCGTCGATTTCATTTGCACTTTTCGGGCGATTTTCGTACCACCCGACCAAAATGGGCCGAAATCGGTATTTTCGGGCTGAACGATGGCTAGGGTTTGAAATCCGACACGGAACCCGAGACACAGTTATAAATTAAGGAGAAGAATGCTACAAGGATCCCCCGGTCATCGATTTCCAGTGCACTTTTCGGGCGATTTTCGTACCACCCGACAAAAATGGGACGAAATTGGTATTTTCAGGTCGGACGAGTGCTAGGGTTTGAAATCCGACAAGGAACCCGAGACACAGTTATAAATTTAGGAGAAGAATGCTACAAGGTTCCTCCGGTCGTCGATTTCATCTGCACATTTCGTGGGATTATCGTTCCAACCGACAAATATGGGTCGAAATCGGTATTTTTGGGCCGGACGATGGCTAGGGTTTGAAATCCGACACGGAACCCAAGTCACAGTTATAAATTTAGCAGAAGAATGCTACAAGGTTGTCCCGGTTGCGATTTCATCTGCACCTATCGGGCAATTTTCGTACCAACCAGCAAAAATGGGCCGAAATCGGTATTTTCGGGTCGGACGATGGCTAGGTTTTGAAATCCGACACGGAACCTGAGACACAGTTATAAATTTAGGAGAAGAATGCTACAAGGTTCCTCCGGTCGTCGATTTCATCTGCACTTTTCGTGCGATTTTCGTTCCAAACGACAAAAATGGGCCGAAATCGGAATTTTCTTGCCGGACGATGGCTAGGGTTTGAAATCCGACACGGAACCCGAGACACAGTTATAAATTTAGGAGAAGAATGCTACAAGGATCCTCTGGTCGTCGATTTCATCTGCACTTTTCGGGTGATTTTCGTTACAACCGACAAAAATGGGCTGAAATCGGTATTTTCGGGCCAGACGATGGCTATGGTTTGAAATCCGACACGGAACCCGAGACACAGTTATAAATTTAGGAGAAGAATGCTACAACGATCTCACGGTCGTCGATTTCATCTGGACTTTCCGAGCGATTTTTGTACCACCCGACAAAAAAGGGCTGAAATCGGTATTTTCGGGCCAGACGATTGCTAGGGTTTGAAATTCAACATGGAACCCGAGACACAATTATAAATTTAGGAGAAGAATGCTATAAGGATCTCGCGGTCGTCGATTTCATCTAGACTTTCCAAGCGATTTTCGTACCACCCGACAAAAAAGGGCCGAAATCGGTATTTTCGGGCCAGACAATGGCTATGGTTTGAAATCTGACACGGAACCCGAGACACAGTTATAAATTTAGGAGAAGAATGCTACAAGGATCTTGCGGTCGTCGATTTCATCTGGACTTTCCGGGCAATTTTCGTAGCAAACGACAAAAATGGGCCGAAATCAGTATTTTCGAGCTAGACGATGGCTAGGGTTTGAAATCCGACACGGAACCCGAGACACAGTTATAAATTTAGGAGAAGAATGCTACAAGGTTCCTCCTGTCGTCGATTTCATCTGCACTTTTCGTGCGATTTTCGTTCCAAACGACAAAAATGGGCCGAAATCGGTATTTTCTTGCCGGACGATGGCTAGGGTTTGAAATCCAACACGGAACCCGAGACACAGTTATAAATTTAGGAGAAGAATGCTACAAGGATCCTCCGGTCGTCGATTTCATCTGGACTTTCCGAGCGATTTTTGTACCACCTGACAAAAAAGGGCTGAAATCGGTATTTTCGGGCAAGACGATTGCGAGGGTTTGAAATCCGACACGGAACGCAAGACACAGTTATAAATTTAGGTGAAGAATGCTACAAGGATCTCGTGGTCGTCGATTTCATCTAGACTTTCCAAGCGATTTTCGTACCACGCGACAAAAAAGGGCCGAAATAGGTATTTTCGGGCAAGACGATGGCTAGGGTTTGAAATCCGACATGGAACAAGAGATACAATTATAAATTTTAGAGAAGAATGCTACAAGGATCTCGCGGTCGTCGATTTCATCTGGACTTTCCAGGCGATTTTCGTACCACCCGACAAAAAAGGGCCGAAATCGGTATTTTCGGGCCATACGATGGCTAGGGTTTGAAATCCGACACGGAACCCGATACACAGTTATAAATTAAGGAGAAGAATGCTACAAGGATCTCACGGTCGTCGATTTCATCTTGACTTTTCGAGCGATTTTCGTACCACCCGAGAAAAATGGGTCGAAATCGGTATTTTCAGGCCAGACGATGGCTAGGTTTTGAAATCCGACACTGAACCCGAGACACAGATATAAATTTAGGAGAAGAATGCTACAAGGATCTCGCGGTCGTTGATTTCATCTGGACTTTCCGGGCGATTTTCGTACCACCCGACAAGAAAGGGCCGAAATAGGTATTTTCGGGCCAGACGATGCCTAGAGTTTGAAATCCGACACGGAACCCGAGACACAGTTATAAATTTAGAAGAAGAATGTTACAAGGATCTCGCGGTCGTCGATTTCATCTGGACTTTTCAGGCGATTTTCGTACCACCTGACAAAAATGGGCCGAAATTGGTATTTTCGGGGCAGACAATGGCTAAGGTTTGAAATCCGACACGGAACCCGAGACGCGGTTATAAATTTAGGAGAAAAATGACACAAGGATCTCGCGGTCGTCGATTTCATCTGGACTTTTCGGGCGATTTTCGTACCACACGACAAAAATGGGCCGAAATCAGTATTTTTGGGCCAGACAATGGCTAGGGTTTGAAATCCAGCACGAAATCCGAGACACAATTATAAATTTAGGAGAAGAATGCTACGAGGATCTCGCGGTCGTCGATTTCATCTGGACTTTCCAAGCGATTTTCGTACCACCCGAAAAAAAAAGGCCGAAATATGTATATTCGGGCAGACGATGGCTAGGGTATGAAATCCGACACGGAACTCGAGACACAATTATAAATTTGGGAGAAGAATTCTACATGGATCTCACGGTCGTCGATTTCATCTTGACTTTTCGGGCGATTTTCGTACCACCTGAGAAAAATGGGCCGAAATCGGTATTTTGAAACTAGACGATGGCTAGGTTTTGAAATCCGACACTGAACTCGAGACACAGTTATAAATTTAGGGGAAGAATGCTACAAGGATCTCGAGGTCATCGATTTCATCTGGACTTTCCCGGCGATTTTCGTACCACCCGACAAAAAAGGGACGAAATCGGTATTTTCAGGCCAGACGATGGCTAGGGTTTGAAATCCGACACGGAAACCGAAACACAGTTATAAATTTAGGAGAAGAATGCTACGAGGAACTCGCGGTCGTCGATTTCATCTGGACTTTCCAAGCGATTTTCGTACCACCCGACAAAAAATGGCTAAAATCGGTATTTCCGGGCCAGACGATGGCTAGGGTTTGAAATCCGACACAGAACCCGAGACACAGTTATAAATTTAGGACAAGAATGCTATAAGGATCTCGCGGTCCTCGATTTCATCTTGACTTTTCGGGCGATTTTCGTACCACACGAGAAAAGTGGGCCGAAATCGGTATTGTTAGGCCAGACGATGGCTAGGTTTTGAAATCCGACACTGAACCTGAGACACAGTTATTAACTTAGGAGAAGAATGCTACAAAGATCTCACGGTCGATGATTTCATCTGGACTTTTCGGGCGATTTTCGTACCACACGACAAAAATGGGCCGAAATCAGTATTTTCGGGCCAACTATAGCTAGGGTTTGAAATCCGACACGGAACTCGAGACACAATTATAAATTTTGGAGAAGAATGCTACTAGGATCTCGCGGTCGTCGATTTTACTGGACTTTCCAAGCGATTTTCGTACCACCCGACAAAAAAGTGCCGAAATAGGTATATTCGGGCCAGACGATGGATAGGCTTCGAAATCCGACACGGAACCCGAGACACAGTTTTAAATTTAGGAGAAGAATGCTACAAGGATCTCGCGGTCGTCGATTTCATCTTAACTTTTTGGGCGATTTTCGTACCACCCGAGAAAAATGGGCCAAAATTGGTATTTTCAGGCCAAACGATGGCTAGGTTTTGAAATCCGACACTGAACCCGAGTCACAGTTATAAATTTAGCAGAAGAATGCTACAAGGATCTCGCGGTCGTCGATTTCATTTGGACTTTCCTAGCGATTTTTGTACCACCGACAAAAATGGGCCGATATCGGTATTTTCGGGCCAGACGATGGCTACGGTTTGAAATCCGACACAAAACCCGAGACACAGTTATAAAATTAGGAGAAGAATGCTACAAGGATCTCTCAGTCGTCGATTTCATCTGTACTTTTCGGGCGATTTTCGTACCACCCGACAAAAATGGGCCGAAATTGGTATTTTCGGGCCAGAAGATGGCTAGGGTTTGAAATCCGACACGGAACCTGAGACACAATTATAAATTTAGGAGAAGAATGTTACAAGGATCTCGCGGTCGTCGATTTCATCTGGACTTTCCAGGCGATTTTCGTACCACCCGACATAAATGGGCCGAAATCCGTATTTTCGGCCTAGACGATGGCTAGGAATTGAAATCCGACACGGAACCCGAGACACAGCTATAAATTTAGGAGAAGAATGCTACAAGGATCTCGCGGTCGTCGATTTCATCTGGACTTTTCGGGCGATTTTCGTACCACTAGACAAAAATGGGCCGAAATCGGTGTTTTCGGGGCAGACGATGGCTAGGGTTTGAAATCCGACACAGATCCCAAGAAACGGTTATAAATTTAGGAGAAGAATGCTACAAGGATCTCGCGGTCGTCGATTTCATCTGGACGTTTCGGGCGATTTTCGTACCACGCGACAAAAATGAGCCGAAATCGATATTTTCGGGCAAGACGATGGTTAGGGTTTGAAATCAGACACGGAACCTAAGACACAGTTATAAATTTAGGAGAAGAATGCTACAAGGATCTTGCGGTCGTCGATTTCATCTTGACTTTTCGTGAGGTTTTCGTACCACCCGAAATAAATGGGCCGAAATCGGTATTTTCGGCCCAGACAATGGCTAGGGTTTGAAATCCGACATGGAACCCGAGACACACTTATAAATTTAGGAGAAGAATGCTACAAGGATCTCGCGGTCGTCGATTTCATCTGGACTTTTCGGGCGATTTTCGTACCACCCGACAAAAATGGGCCGAAATCGGTGTTTTCGGACCAGACGATGGCTAGGGTTTGAAATCCGACACGGAACCCAAGAAACAGTTATAAATTTAGGAGAAGAATGCTACAAGAATCTCCCGGTCCTCGATTTCATATAGACTTTTCGAGCGATTTTCGTACCGCCCGACAAAAATGGACCTAAATCGGTATTTTCGGACCACATGATGGCTAGGGTTTGAAATTTGACTTAAAACCCGAGACATAGTTATAAATTTAGGAGAAGAATGCTACAAGGATCTCCCAGCCATTGATTTCATCTGGACTTTTCAGGCGATTTTCGTACCACCCGACAAATATGGACCGAAATCGATATTTTCGGACCAAACGATGGCTAGGGTTCGAAATCCGACACGGAACCCGAGACACAGTTATAAATTTAGGAGAAGAATGCTACAAGGATCTCTTGGTCGTCGATTTCATCTGGACTATTCGGGCGATTTTCATACCACCCGACAAAAATGGACCGAAATCGGTATTTTCGGACAAGACGATGGCTAGGGTTTGAAATCCGACACAAAAACCCGAGACATAGATATAAATTAGGAGAAGAATGCTACAAGGATCTCGCGGTCGTCGATTTCATATGGACTTTTCGGGCGATTTTCGAACCAACCGACAAAATTGGGTCGAAATCGGTATTTTCCGGCCAGACGATGGCTAGGGTTTGAAATCTTATTCGAAACTCGAGACACAATTGTAAATTTAGGAGAAGAATGCTACAAGGATCTTGAGGTCGTTGTTTTCATCTGGACTTTTCAGGCGATTTTCGTACCACTCGACAAAAATGGTCCGAAATCGGTATTTTCGGGCCAAACATTGGCTAGGTTTTGAAATCTGACACGGAACTCAAGACTGAGTTATAAATTTAGGAGAAGAATGCTACAAGGATCTTGCGGTCGCCGATTTCATCTGGACTTTTCAGGCGATTTTCGTACCACCCGACAAAAATAGGCTGAAATCGGTATTTTCGGGCCAAACGTAGCTAGGGTTTGAAATCCAACACGGAACCCGAGACACAGTTATAAATTTAGGAGAAGAACGCTACTAGGATCACCCGATCGTCGATTTCATCGGGACTTTTCGGGCGATTTTCGTAATACACGACAAAAATGAGCCGAAATCAGTATTTTCGGGCAAGACGATGGCTTGGGTTTGAAATCCGACACGGAACCCGAGACACACTTATAAATTTAGGAGAAGAATGCTACAAGGATCTCGCGGTCGTTGATTTCATCTGGACTTTTCGGGCGATTTTCGTACCACCCAAAATAAATGGGCCGAAATCGATATTTTCGGCCCAGACGATGGCTAGGGTTTGAAATCCGACACAGAACCCGAGACACACTTATAAATTTAGGAGAAGAATGCTACAAGGATCTCGCGGTCTTCAATTTCATCTGGACTTTTCGGGCGATTTTCGTACCACCCGACAAAAATAGACCGAAATCGGTATTTTCGGACCAGACGATGGCTAGGGTTTGAAATCCGACATAGAAACCGAGACAAAGTTATAAATTTAGGAGAAGAATGCTACAAGGATCTCGCGGTCGTCGATTTCATCTGGACTATTCGGGCGATTTTTGTACCACCCAACAAAAATAGACCGAAATCGGTATTGACGGACCAGACGATGGCTAGGGTTTGCAATTTGACTCAAAACCCTAGACTCAATTATAAAATTTAGAGAAGAATGCTACGAGGATCTCCCGGTCCTCGATTTCATATATACTTTTCGAGCGATTTTTGTACCACACGACAAAAATGAACCTAAATCGGTATTTTTGGGCCACATGATGGCTAGGGTTTGAAATTTGATTAAAAACCCGAGAAATAATTATAAGTTTAGGAGAAGAATGCTACAAGGATCTCTCGGTCGTTGATTTCATCTGGACTTTTCAGGCGATTTTCGTAGCACCCGACAAATATGGACCCAAATCGGTATTTTCGGACCAAACGATGGCTAGGGTTTGAAATCTGACACGGAACCCGAGACACAACTATAAATTTAGGAGAAGAATCCTACAAGGATCTCGCGGTCTTCAATTTCATCTGGACTTTTCGGGCGATTTTCGTACCACCCGACAAAAATAGACCGAAATCGGTATTTTCATACCTGACGATGGCTAAGGTTTGAAATCCGACACAGAAACCGAGACAAAGTTATAAATTTAGGAGAAGAATGCTACAAGGATCTCGCGGTCGTCGATTTCATCTGGACTTTTCGGGCGATTTTTGTACCACCCAAAAAAAATAGACCGAAATCGGTATTGACGGACCAGACGATGGCTAGGGTTTGCAATTTGACTCAAAACCCTAGACTCAATTATAAAATTAAGAGAAGAATGCTACAAGGATCTCCCGGTCCTCGATTTCATATAGACTTTTCGAGCGATTTTCGTACCACCCGACAAAAATGGACCTAAATCGGTATTTTCGGACCACATGATGGCTAGGGTTTGAAATTTTATTAAAAACCCGAGACACAGTTATAAATTTAGGAGAAGAATGCTACAAGGATCTCCCGGTCGTTGATTTCATCTGGACTTTTCAGGCGATTTTCGTAGCACCCGACAAATATGGACCCAAATCGGTATTTTCGGACCAAACGATGGCTAGGGTTTGAAATCCGACACGGAACCCGAGACACAGTTATAAATTTAGGAGAAGAATGCTACAAGGATCTCTTGGTTGTCGATTTCGTCTGGACTATTCGGACGATTTTCGTACCTCCGACAAAAATGGACCGAAATCAGTATTTTCGCGCCAGACGATGGTTGGGGTATGAAATCTGACACAAAACCCGAGACACAATTATTAATTTAGGAAAAGAATGCTAGAAGGATCTCGCGGTCGTCCATTTCCTATGGACATTTTAGGCGATTTTCGAACCACCCAACAAAAATGGGCCGAAATCGGTATTTTCTGGCCAGACGATGGCTAGGGTTTGAAATCTTATTTGAAACCCGAGACACAGTTATAAATTTAGGAGAAGAATGCTACAATGATCTCTTGGTCATCGATTTCATCTGGACTATTCGGGCAATTTTCGTACCACCCGACAAAAATGGACCGAAATCGGTATTTTCGGGCCACACGATGGCTTGGGTTTGATATCCGACACGGAATCCGAGATACAGTCATAAATTTAGGAGAAGATTGCTACAAGGATCTCGCGGTTGTCGATTTCATCTGGACTTTTCTAGCGATTTTCGAACCACCCGACAAAAATGGGCCGAAATCGGTATTTTTTGGCCAGACGATGGCTTGGGTTTGAAATCTTATTCGAAACCCAAGACGCAGTTGTAAATTTAGCAGAAGAATGCTACAAGGATCTCGCGGTCGTCGTTTTCATCTGGACTTTTCAGGCGATTTATGTACCACCCGACAAAAATGGGCCGAAATCAGTATTATCGGGCCAGACGATGGCTAGGGTTTGAAATCCGACACGGAACCTGAGACAGAGTTATAAATTAAGGAGAAGAATGCTATAAGGATCTCGCGGTCGTCGATTTCATCTGGACTTTTCAGGCGATTTTCGTACCACCCGACAAAAATGGGCCGAAATCGGTATTTTCGGGCCAGATGATGGCTAGGGTTTGAAATCCGACACGGAACCCGAGACACAGTTATAAATTTAGGAGATGAATGCTACAAGGATCTCGTGGTCATCGATTTCATCGGGACTATTCGAGCGATTTTCTTACCACCAGACATAAATGGGCCGAAATCGGTATTTTCGGCCCTGGCGATGGCTAGGGTTTGAAATGTGACACGGAACCCGAGACACAGTTATAAATTTAGGAGAAGAATGCTAAAAGGTTCTCGCGGTCGTCGATTTCATCTGGACTTTTCGGGCGATTTTCGTACCACTCGACTAAAATGGGTTGAAATTGGTATTTTCGGGTCAGACGATGGCTAGGTTTTGAAATCCGACACAGAAACCGAGACAAAGTCATAAATTTAGGAGAAGAATGCTACAAGGATCTCGCGGTCGTCGATTTCATCTAGACTTTTCGGGCGATTTTCGTACCACCCAAAATAAATGGGCCGAAATCGATATTTTCGGCCCAGACGATGGCTAGGGTTTGAAATCCGACACAGAACCCGAGACACACTTATAAATTTAGGAGAAGAATGCTACAAGGATCTCGCGGTCTTCAATTTCATCTGGACTTTTCGGGCGATTTTCGTACCACCCGACAAAAATTTGCCGAAATCGGTATTTTCGGCCCAGACGATGGCTAGGGTTTGAAATCCGACACGGAACCCGAGACACAATTATAAATTTAGGGCAAGAATGCTACAAGGATCTCGCGGTCGTCGATTTCATCTGGAATTTTCGGGCGATTTTCGTACCACCCGATAGAAATGGACCGAAATTGGTATTTTTGGGCCGAACGATGGGTAGGGTTTGAAATCCGACACAGAACCCGAGACACAGTTATAAATTTAGGAGAAGAATGCTACAAGGATCTCCTGGTCGTCGATTTCATTTGCACTTTTCGGGCGATTTTCGTACCACACGACTAAAATTTGCCGAAATCGTTATTTTCGGGCCCGAGAATGGCTAGGGTTTGTAATCCGACACGGAACCCGAGACACAATTATAAATTTAGGAGAAGAATGCTACAAGGATCCTCCGGTCGTCGATTTCATCTCCACTTTTCGTGCGATTTTCGTCCCAACCGACAAAAATGGGCCTAAATCGGTATTTTCAGGCCATACGATGGCTAGGGTTTGAAATCCGACACGGAACCCGAGACACAGTTATAAATTTAGGAGAAGAATGCTACAAGGATCCTCCGGTCGTCGATTTCATCTCCACTTTTCGTGCGATTTTCGTCCCAACCGACAAAAATGGGTCGAAATCGGTATTTTCAGCCCGGACAATGGCTAGGGTTTGAAATCCGACACGGAACCCGAGACATTGTTATAAATTTAGGAGAAGAATGGTACAAGGTTCCTCCGGTCGTCGATTTCATCTGCACTTTTCGTGCGATTGTCGTTCCAAAAGAAAAAAATGGGCCGAAATCAGTTTTTTCGGGTCGGACGATGGCTAGGTTTTGAAATCCGACACGGAACCCGAGACACATTTATAAATTTAGGAGAAGAATGCTACAAGGTTCTCCTGGTTGCGATTTCATCTGCACTTTTCGGGCGATTTTCGTACCACCCGACAAAAATGGGCCGAAATTGGTATTTTCAGCCCGGACGATGGCTAGGGTTTGAAATCCGACACGGAACCCGAGACACAGTTATAAATTTAGGAGAAGAATGCTACAAGGATCTCATGGTCGTCGATTTCATTTGCACTTTTTGGCGATTGTCGTTCCAATCGAAAAAAATGGGCCGAAATCGGTATTTTCCGGCCGGACGATGACTAGGGTTTGAAATCCGACACGGAACCTGAGACACAATTATAAATTTAGCAGAAGAATGCTACAATGTTCTCCCAGTTGCGATTTCATCTGCACTTTTCGAGCGATTTTCGTACCACCCGACCAAAATGAGCCGAAATTGGTATTTTCGGGCCGGACGATGGCTAGGGTTTGAAATCCGACACGGAACCCGAGACACAATTATAAATTTAGAAGAAGAATGCTACAAGGTTCTCCCGGTTGCGATTTCATCTGCCCTTTTCGGGCGATTTTCGTACCACCCGACAAAAATTGGCCGAAATCGGTATTTTCGGGCCGGACGATGGCTAGGGTTTGAAATCCAACACGGAACCCGAGACATAGTTATAAATTAAGAAGAAGAATTCTACAATGATCTCCCGGTCGTCGATTTCATCTGCAATATTCGGGCGATTTTCGTACCACCCGACAAAAATGGGCCGAAATCGGTATTTTCGGGGCGAACGATGGCTAGGGTTTGAAATCCGACACGGAACCCGAGACACAGTTATAAATTTAGGAGAAGAATGCTACAAGGATCTCCTGGTCGTCGATTTCATTTGCACTTTTCGGGCGATTTTCGTACCACCCGACTAAAATTGGCCAAAATCGTTATTTTCGGGCCCGAGAATGGCTAGGTTTTGAAATCCGACACGGAACTCGAGACACAATTATAAAATTAGGAGAAGAATGCTACAAGGATCTCCCGGTCGTCGATTTCATTTGCACTTTTTAGGCGATTTTCGTACCTCCCGACTAAAATTGGACGAAATCGGTATTTTCGGGCCACACAATGGCTAGGGTTTGAAATCCGACACGGAACCCGAGACACAATTATAAATTTAGGAGAAGAATGCTACAAGGATCCTTCGGTCGTCGATTTCATCTGCACTTTTTGGGCGATTTTCGTACCACACGACAAAAATGGGCCGAAATCGGTATTTTCGGGATGGACGATGGCTAGGGTTAAAAATCCGACACAAAACCCGAGACACAGTTATAAATTTAGGAGAAGAATGCTACAGGGATCTCTTGGTCGTCGATTTCATCTGCACTTTTCGAGCGATTTTCGTACCACCCGACTAAAATGGGCCAAAATCGGTATTTTCGGGCCGGAAGATGGCTAAGGTTTGTAATCCGACACGGAACCCCAGACACAATTATAAATTTAGGAGAAGAATGCTACAAGGATCCCCCGGTCGTCGATTTCATCTGCACTTTTCGGGCGATTTTCGTACCACCCGACAGAAATGGACAGAAATCGGTATTTTTGGGCCGAACGATGGGTTGGGTTTGATATCTGAAATGGAACGCGAGACACAGTTATAAATTAATGAGAAGAATGCTACAAAGATCTCTCGGTCGTCGATTTCATCTTCACTTTTCGGCGATTTTCGTACCACCCGACAAAAATGGGACGAAATCGGTATATTCGGGACAGAGCATGGCTAGGGTTTGAAATCCGACACGAAACCCGAGACACAGTCATAAATTTAGGAGAAGAATGCTACAAGGATCCTCCGCTCGTCGATTTCATCTCCATTTTTCGTGCGATTTTCGTCCCAACCGACAAAAATGGGTCGAAATCGGTATTTTCCGGCCGGACGATGGCTAGGGTTTAAAATCCGACACGGAACCCGAGACACAATTATAAATTTAGGAGATGAATGCTACAAGGATCCTCCGTTCGTCGATTTCATCTCCACTTTTCGTGCGATTTTCGTCCCAACTGACGAAAATGGGTCGAAATCGGTATTTTCAGCCCGGACAATGGCTAGGGTTTTAAATCCGACACAGAACCCGAGACACAATTATAAATTTAGCAGAAGAATGCTACAAGGATCCTCCGGTCATCGATTTCATCTGCACTTTTCAGGCGATTTTCGTACCACCCGACAGAAATGGACCGAAATCGGAATTTTCAGGCCGAACGATGGGTAGGGTTTGAAATCCGACACGGAACCTGAGACACAGTTATAAATTAAGGAGAAGAATGCTTCAAGGATCCCCCGATCGTCGATTTCAACTGCAATTTTCGGGCGATTTTCGTAACATCTGACAAAAATGGGACGAAATCGGTATTTTCAGGCCGGAAGATGGCTAGGTTTGAAATCCGACACGGAACCCAAGACACATTTATAAATTTAGGAGAAGAATGCTACAAGGTTTCTCCGGTCGTCGATTTCATCTGCACTTTTCGTGCGATTTTCGTTCCAACCGAAAAAAATGGGCCGAAATCGGTTTTTTCGGGTCGGACGATGGCTAGGGTTTGAAATCCGACACGGAACCCGAGACACAATTATAAATTTAGCAGAAGAATGCTTCAAGGTTCTCCCGGTTGCGATTTCATCTGCACTTTTCGGGCGATTTTCGTACCACCCGACTAAAATTGGCCGAAATAGGTATTTTCGGGCCAGAGAATGGCTAGGGTTTGAAATCCGACACGGAACCCGAGACACAGTTATAAAGTTAGGAGAAGAATGCTACAAGGATCCTCCGGTCGTCGATTTCATCTGTACTTTTTGGGTGATTTTCGTACCACACGACAAAAATGGGCCGAAATCGGTATTTTCGGGTTGGACGATGGCTAGGGTTAAAAATCCGACACAGAACCCGAGACACAGTTATAAATTTAGGAGAAGAATGCTACAAGGATCTCGTGGTTGCGATTTCATCTGCACTTTTCGAGCGATTTTCGTACCACCCGACTAAAATGGGCCAAAATCGGTATTTTCGGGCCGGAAGATGGCTAGGGTTTGAAATCCGACACGGAACCCCAGACACAGTTATAAATTTAGGAGAAGAATGCTACAAGGATCCCCTTGTCGTCGATTTCATCTGCACTTTTCGGGCGATTTTCGTACCACCCGACAGAAATGGACTGAAATCGGTATTTTCAGGCCGAACGATGGGTAGGGTTTGAAATCCGACACAGAACCCGAGACACAGTTATAAATTAAGGAGAAGAATGCTACAAGGATCCCCCGGTCGTCGATTTCAACTACAATTTTCGGGCGATTTTCGTACCACACGACAAAAGTGGGTCGAAATCGGTATTTTCAGCCCGGACGATGGCTAGGGTTTGACATCTGACACGGAACCCGAGACACATTTATAAATTTAGGAGAAGAATGCTACAAGGATCCTCCGGTCGTCGATTTCATCTCCACTTTTCGTGCGATTTTCGTCCCAATTGACAAAAATGCGTCGAAATCGGTATTTTCAGCCCGGCAATGGCTAGGGTTTGAAATCCGACATAGAACCCGAGACACAATTATAAATTTAGAAGAAGAATGCTACAAGGATCCTCCGGTAGCGATTTCATCTGCACTTTTCGGGCGATTTTCGTACCACCCAACCAAAATGGGCTGAAATCGGTATTTTCGGGCCGAACGATGGCTAGGGTTTTAAATCCGACACGGAACCCGAGACACATGTATAAATTAAGGAGAAGAATGCTACAAGGATCCCCCGGTCTTCGATTTCAATTGCACTTTTCGGGCGATTTTCGTACATCCCGACAAAAATGGGCCGAAATCGGTATTTTCAGGCCGGACGATGGCTAGGGTTTGAAATCCAACACGGAACCTGAGACACAGTTATAAATTTAGGAGAAGAATGCTACAAGGTTCCTCCGGTTGTCGATTTCATCTGCACTTTTCGTGCGATTTTCGTTCCCACCGACAAAAATGGGCCGAAATCGGTATTTTCGTTCCGGACGATGGCTAGGGTTTGAAATCCGACACAGAACCCGAGACACAGTTATAAATTTAGCAAAAGAATGCTAAAAGGTTCTCCCGGTTGCGATTTCATCTACACTTTTCGGGAGATTTTCGTACCACCCGACAAAAATGGGCCGAAATCGGTATTTTCGGGTCGGACGATGGCTAGGGTTTGAAATCCGACACGGAACCCAAGACATAGTTATAAGTTTAGGAGAAGAATGCTACAAGGATCTCCTGGTCGTCGATTTTATTTACACTTTTCTGGCGATTTTCGTACCACCCGACTAAAATTAGCTGAAATCGGTATTTTCAGGCCAAACAATGGCTAGGGTTTGAAATCCGACACAGAACCCGAGACATGGTTATAAATTTAGGAGAAGAATGCTAGAAGGATCCTCCAGTCGTCGATTTTATTTTGACTTTTCGTGCGATTTTCGTCTCAACCGACAAAAATGGGCCGAAATCGGTATTTTCAGGCCGGACGATGGCTAGGGTTTGAAATCCGACACGGAACCCGAGACACAATTATAAATTTAGGAGAAGAATGCTACAAGGATCCTCCGGCCGTCGATTTCATCTCCACTTTTCGTGCGATTTTCGTCCCAACCGACAAAAATGGGGCGAAATCGGTATTTTCAGCCTGGACGATGGCTGGGGTTTAAAATCCGACACAGAACCCAAGACACAGTTATAAATTTAGGAGAAGAATGCTACAAGGATCCTCCGGTCGTCGATTTCATCTGCACTTTTCCAGCGATTTTCATACCACCCGACAAAAATGGGCCGAAATCGGTATTTTCGGGCCGAACGATGGCTAGGGTTTGAAATCCGACACAGAACCCGAGACACAGTTATAAATATAGGAGAAGAATGCATCAAGGATCTCCCGGTCGTCGATTTCATTTGCACTTTACACGCGATTTTCGTACCACCCGATTAAAATTTGGACGAAATCGGTATTTTCATGCCAGATAATCGCTAGGGTTTGAAATCCGACACGGAACACGAGACATAGTTATAAATTTAGGAGAAGAATGCTACAAGGATCCTTCGGTCGTCGATTTCATCTGCACTTTTTGGGCGATTTTCGTACCACACGACAAAAATGGGCCGAAATCGGTATTTTCGAGCTGGACGATGGCTAGTGTTAAAAATCCGACACGGAACCCGAGACACAGTTATAAATTTAGGAGAAGAATGCTACAAGGCTCTCCCGGTCGTCGATTTCATTTGCACTTTTCACGCGATTTTCGTACCACCCGACTAAAATTGGACGAAATCGGTATTTTCGGGCCAGACAAAGGCTAAGGTTTGAAATCCGACGCAGAACCCGAGACACAGTTATAAATTTAGGAGAAGAATGCTACAAGGTTCCTCCGGTTGTCGATTTCATCTGCACTTTTCGTGCGATTTTCGTTCGAACCGACAAAAATGGGCCGAAATCGGTATTTTCGTTCCAGACGATGGCTAGTGTTTGAAATCCGACACAGAACCCGAGACACAGTTATAAATTTAGCAAAAGAATGCTACAAGGTTCTCCCGGTTGCGATTTCATCTACACTTTTCGTGTGATTTTCGTACCACCCGACAAAAATGGGCCGAAATCGGTATTTTCGGGTCGGACGATGGCTAGGGTTTGAAATCCGACACGGAACCCGAGACATAGTTATAAGTTTAGTAGAAGAATGCTACAAGGATCTCCTGGTCGTCGATTTTATTTGCACTTTTCAGGCGATTTTCGTACCACCCGACTAAAATTGGCCGAAATCGGTATTTTCAGGCCAGACAATTGCTAGGGTTTGAAATCCGACACAGAACCCGAGACATAGTTATAAAATAGGAGAAGAATGCTAGAAAGATCCTCCGGTCGTCGATTTTATTTCGACTTTTCGTGCGATTTTCGTCTCAACCGACAAAAATGGGCCGAAATCGGTATTTTCAGGCCGGACGATGGCTAGGGTTTGAAATCCGACACGGAACCCGAGACACAATTATAAATTTAGGAGAAGAATGCTACAAGGATCCTCCGGCCGTCGATTTCATCTCCACTTTTCGTGCGATTTTCGTCCCAACCGACAAAAATGGGGCGAAATCGGTATTTTCAGCCTGAACGATGGCTAGGGTTTAAAATCCGACACAGAACCCGAGACACAGTTATAAATTTAGGAGAAGAATGCTACAAGGATCCTCCGGTCGTCGATTTCATCTGCACTTTTCCAGCGATTTTCGTACCACCCGACAAAAATGGGCCGAAATCGGTATTTTCGGGCCGAACAATGGCTAGGGTTTGAAATCCGACACAGAACCCGAGACACAGTTATAAATATAGGAGAAGAATGCATCAAGGATCTCCCGGTCGTCGATTTCATTTGCACTTTTCACGCGATTTTCGTACCACCCGATTAAAGTTTGGACGAAATCGGTATTTTCATGCCAGATAATCGCTTGGGTTTGAAATCCGACACGGAACACGAGACATAGTTATAAATTTAGGAGAAGAATGCTACAAGGATCCTTCGGTCGTCGATTTCATCTGCACTTTTTGGGCGATTTTCGTACCACACGACAAAAATGGGCCGAAATCGGTATTTTCGGGCTGGACGATGGCTAGGGTAAAAAATCCGACAAGGAACCCGAGACACAGTTATAAATTTAGGTGAAGAATGCTACAAGGATCTCCCGGTCGTCGATTTCATATGCACTTTTCACGCGATTTTCGTACCACCCGACTAAAATTGGACGAAATCGGTATTTTCGGGCCAGACAAAGGCTAAGGTTTTAAATCCGACACAGAACCCGAGACACAGTTATAAATTTAGGAGAAGAATGCTACAAGGTTCCTCTGGATGTCGATTTCATCTGCACTTTTCGTGCGATTTTCATTCGAACCGACAAAAATGGGCCGAAATCGGTATTTTTGTTCCGGACGATGGCTAGGGTTTGAAATCCGACACAGAACCCGAGACACAGTTATAAATTTAGCAAAAGAATGCTACAAGCTTTTCCCGGTTGCGATTTCATCTGCACTTTTCGGGTGATTTTCGTACCACCCGACAAAAATGGGCCGAAATCGGTATTTTCGGGTCGGACGATGGCTAGGGTTTGAAATCCGACACGGAACCCGAGACATAGTTATAAGTTTAGGAGAAGAATGCTACAAGGATCTCCTGGTCGTCGATTTTATTTGCACTTTTCAGGCGATTTTCGTACCACCCGACTAAAATTGGCCGAAATCGGTATTTTGGGCCAGACAATGGCTAGGGTTTGAAATCCGACACGGAACCCGAGACATAGTTATAAATTTAAGAGAAGAATGCTAGAAGGATCCTCCGGTCGTCGATTTTATTTCGACTTTTCGTGCGATTTTCGTCTCAACCGACAAAAATGGGCCGAAATCGGTATTTTCAGGCCGGACGATGGCTAGGGTTTGAAATCCGACACGGAACCCGAGACACAATTATAAATTTAGGAGAAGAATGCTACAAGGATCCTCCGGCCGTCGATTTCATCTCCACTTTTCGTGCGATTTTCGTCCCAACCGACAAAAATGGGGCGAAATCGGTATTTTCAGCCTGGACGATGGCTAGGTTTTAAAATCCGACACAGAACCCGAGACACAGTTATAAATTTAGGAGAAGAATGCTACAAGGATCCTCCGGTCGTCGATTTCATCTGCACTTTTCGAGCGATTTTTGTACCACCCGACAAAAATGGGCCGAAATTGGTATTTTCGGGCCGAACGATGGCTAGGGTTTGAAATCCGACACAGAACCCGAGACACAGTTATAAATATAGGAGAAGAATGCATCAAGGATCTCCCGTTCGTCGATTTCATTTGCACTTTTCACGCGATTTTCGTACCACCCGATTAAAATTGGACGAAATCGGTATTTTCATGCCAGATAATCGCTAGGGTTTGAAATTCGACACGGAACACGAGACATAGTTATAAATTTAGGAGAAGAATGCTACAAGGATCCTTCGGTCGTCGATTTTATCTGCACTTTTTGGGCGATTTTCGTACCACACGACAAAAATGGGCCAAAATCGGTATTTTCGGGCTGGACGATGGCTAGGGTTAAAAATCCGACACGGAACCCGAGACACAGTTATAAATTTAGGAGAAGAATGCTACAAGGATCTCCCGGTCGTCGATTTCATTTGCACTTTTCACGCGATTTTCGTACCACCCGACTAAAATTGGACGAAATCGGTATTTTCGGGCCAGACAAAGGCTAGGGTTTGAAATCCTAAACGGAACTCGAGATACAGTTATAAATTTAGGAGAAGAATGCTACAGCGATCCTTCGGTCGTCGATTTCATCTGCACTTTTTGGGCAATTTTCGTACCACACGACAAAAATGGGCCGAAATCGGTATTTTCTAGCTGGACGATGGTTAGGGTTAAAAATCCGACAAAGAACATGAGACACAGTTATAAATTTAGGAAAAGAATTCTACAAGGATCTCCTGGTCGTCCATTTCATCTACACTTTTCGGGCGATTTTCGAACCACCAGACTAAAATAGGCCAAAATCGGTATTTTCGGGCTGGAAGATGGCTAGGGTTTGAAATCCGACACGGAACCCGAGACACAGTGATAAATTTAGGAGAAGAATGCTACAAGGATCCCCCGGTCGTCGATTTCATCTGCACTTTTCGGGGGATTTTTGTACCACCTAACAAAAATGGCCCGAAATCGGTATTTTCAGGCCGGACGATGGCTAGGGTTTGAAATCCGACACGAAACTTGATACACAGTTATAAATTTAGGAGAAGAATGCTGCAAGGATCCTCCAGTCGTCGATTTCATCTCCACTTTTCGTGCAATTTTGTCCCAACCGACAAAAATGGGCCGAAAACGGTATTTTTGGGCCGGACGATGGCTAGGGTTTGAAATCCGACACGGAACCCGAGACACAGTGATAAATTTAGGAGAAGAATGCTACAAGGATCCTTCGGTCGTCGATTTCATCTACACTTTTTGGGAGATTTTCGTACCACATAACAAAAATGGGCCGAAATCGGTATTTTCAGGCCGGACGATGGCTAGGGTTTGAAATCCGACACGGAACCCGAGACACAATTATAAATTAAGAAGAAGAATGCTACAAGGATCTCCCGGTCGTCTATTACATTTGCACTTTTCACGTGATTTTCGTACCACCCGAAAAAAATGGGCCGAAATTGATATTTTCAGGCCGGACGATGGCTAGGGTTTGAAATCCGACAGGGATCTTGATACACAATTAATAATTGACGAGAAGAATGCTACAAGGATCCTCCAGTTGTTGATTTCATCTCCACTTTTCGTGCGATTTTCGTCCCAACCGACAAAAATGGGCCGAAATCAGTATTTTCGGGCCGGACGATGGCTAGGGTTTGAAAGCCGACACGGAACCTGAGACAGTTATAAATTTAGGAGAAGAATGCTAAAAGGATCTCCCGGTCGTCGATTTCATTTGCACTTTTCACGCGATTTTCGTACCACCCGACTAAAATTGGACGAAATCGGTATTTTCGGGCCAGACAAAGGCTAGGGTTTGAAATCCGACAAGGATCCTGAGACACAGTTATAAATTTAGGAGAAGAATGCAACAGCGATCCTTCGGTCGTCGATTTCATCTGCACTTTTTGGGCAATTTTCGTACCACACGACAAAAATGGGCCGAAATCGGTATTTTCTAGCTCGACGATGGCTAGGGTTAAAAATTCGACAAAGAACATGAGACACAGTTATAAATTTAGGAAAAGAATTCTACAAGGATCTCCTGGTCGTCCATTTCATCTACACTTTTCGGGCGATTTTCGAACCACCAGACTAAAATAGGCCAAAATCGGTATTTTCGGGCTGGAAGATGGCTAGGGTTTGAAATCCGACACGGAACCCGAGACATAGTGATAAATTTAGGAGAAGAATGCTACAAGGATCCCCGGTCGTCGATTTCATCTGCACTTTTCGGGCGATTTTTGTACCACCTGACAAAAATGGCCCGAAATCGGTATTTTCAGGCCGGACGATGGCTAGGGTTTGAAATCCGACACGAAACTTGATACACAGTTATAAATTTAGGAGAAGAATGCTGCAAGGATCCTCCAGTCGTCGATTTCATCTCCACTTTTCGTGCGATTTTGTCCCAACCGACAAAAATGGGCCGAAAACGGTATTTTTGGGCCGGACGATGGCTAGGGTTTGAAATCCGACACGGAACCCGAGACACAGTGATAAATTTAGGAGAAGAATGCAACAAGAATCCTCCGGTTGTCGATTTCATCTGCACTTTTCAGGCGATTTTCGTACCACCCGACTAAAATAGGCCGAAATCGGAATTTTCGAACCGGACGATGGCTAGGGTTTGAAATCCGACACGGAACCCGAGACACAATGATAAATTTAAGAGAAGAATGCTACAAGGATCCTCCGGCCGTCGATTTCATCTCCACTTTTCGTGCCATTTTCGTCCCAACCGACAAAAATGGGTCGAAATCGGTATTTTTAGCCTGGACGATGGCTAGGGTTTGAAATCCGACACGGAACCCTTGACACAGTTATAAATTTAGGAGAAGAATGCTACAAGGATCTCCCAGTTGTCGATTTCATCTGCACTTTTTGGGCGATTTTCGTATCACTCGACTTAAATTGGCCGAAAACGGTATTTTCGAGCCGGACGATGGCTAGGGTTTGAAAACCGACACGGAACTCGAGACACATTTTTAAATTTAGGAGAAGAATGCTACAAGGATCCTCCTATCGTCGATTTCATCTGCACTTTTCTGGCGATTTTCGTACCACTTGACTTAAATTGGCCGAAATCGGTATTTTCGAGCCAGACAATGGCTAGGGTTTGAAATCCGACACGGAACCCGAGACACAGTTATAAATTTAGGAGAAGAATACTACAAGGAACCTCCTGTCGTCGATTTCATCCGCACTTTTCGGTCGATTTTCGTACCACACAACCAAAATGGGCCGAAATCTGTATTTTCGGGCTGGACAATGGCTAAGGTTTGAAATCCGACACGGAACCCGAGACACAATTATAAATTTAGGAGAAGAATGCTACAAGGATCTCCCGGTCGTCGATTTCATTTGTACTTTTCAGGCGATTTTCGTACCACCCGACTAAAATTGGACCAAATCGGTATTTTCAGGCCAGACAATGGCTAGGGTTTGAAAGCCGACACGGAACCCGAGACACAGTTATATATTTAGGAGAAGAATGCTACAAGGATCCTTCGGTCGTCGATTTCATTTGCACTTTTTGGGAGATTTTTGTACCACATAACAAAAATGGGCCGAAATCGATATTTTCAGGCCGGACGATGGCTAGGGTTTGAAATCCAACACGGAACTTGATACACAACTAATAATTGACAAGAAGAATGCTACAAGGATCCTCCAGTTGTCGATTTCATCTTCACTTTTCGTGCGATTTTCGTCCCAACCGACAAAAATGGGCCGAAATCAGTATTTTCGGGTCGGACGATGGCTAGGGTTTGAAAGCCGACACGGAACCTAAGACACAGTTATAAATTTAGGAGAAGAATGCTACAAGAATCCTCCGGTCGTCAATTTCATCTGCACTTTTCGGGCGATTTTCGTACCACCCGACTAAAATAGGCCGAAATCATTATTTTCGATCCAGACGATGGCTAGGGTTTGAAATCCGACACGGAACCCGAGACACAGTTATAAATTTAGGAGAAGAATGCTACAAGGATCCCCTGGTTGTCGAATTCATCTGCATTTTTCGGGCGATTTTCGTACCACACCACAAAAATGGGCCGAAATTGGTATTTTCGGGCCGGACGATGGCTAGGGTTTGAAATCTGACGCGGAACCCGAGACACAGTTATAAATTTAAGAGAAGAATGCTACAAGGATATCCCGGTTATAGATTTCATCTGCACTTTTTGGGCGATTTTCGTACCACCCGACTTTAATTGGCCGAAATCGGTATTTTTGGGCCGGACGATGGCTAGGGTTTGAAATCCAACACGGAACTCGAGACACAGTTATAAATTTAGGATAAGAATGCTACAAGGATCCTCCTATCGTCGATTTCATCTGCACTTTTCGGGCGATTTTCGTACCACACGACAAAAATGGGCCGAAATCGGTATTTTCGGGTTAGACGATGGCTAGGGTTTGAAATCCGACACGGAACCCAAGTAACAGTTATAAATTTAGGAGAAGAATGCTACAAGAATCCTTCGGTCGTCAATTTCATCTGCACTTTTTGGGCGATTTTCGTACCACCCGACTAAAATAGGCCGATATCGGTATTTTCGAACTAGACGATGGCTAGGGTTTGAAATCCGACACCGAACCCGAGACACAGTTATAAATTTAGGAGAAGAATGCTACAAGGATCCCCTGGTCGTCGATTTCATCTGCACTTTTCGGGCGATTTTCGTACCACCCGACAAAAATGAACCGAAATCGGTATTTTCGGGCCGAACGATGGCTAGGGTTTGAAATCCGACACGGAACCTGAGACATAGTTATAAATTTAGGAGAAGAATGCTACAAGAATCCTCCGGTTGTCGATTTCATCCGCACTTTTCGGGCGATTTTCGTACCATCCGACTAAAATAGGCCGAAATCAGTATTTTCGATCCCGACGATGGCTAGGGTTTGAAATCCGACACGGAACCCGAGACAAAGTTATAAATTAGGAGAAGAATGCTACAAGGATCCCCCGGTCGTCGAATTCATCTGCACTTTTCAGGCGATTTTCGTACCACGCGACAAAAATGGGCCGAAATTGGTATTTTTGGGCCGGACGATGGCTAGGGTTTGAAATCCGACATGGAACCCGAGACAAAGTTATAAATTTAGGAGAAGAATGCTACAAGGATCTCCCGGTTGTCGATTTCATCTCCACTTTTTGGGCGATTTTCGTACCACCCGACTTAAATTGGCCGAAATCGGTATTTTCGGGCAAGACGATGGCTAGGGTTTGAAATCCGACACGGAACTCGAGACACAGTTATAAATTTAGGAGAAGAATGCTACAAGGATCCTCCTATCGTCGATTTCATCTGCACTTTTCGGGCGATTTTCGTTCCACACGACAAAAATGGGCCGAAATCGGTATTTTCGGGCTGGACGATGGCTAGGGTTTGAAATCCGACACGGAACCCGAGACACAGTTATAAATTTAGGAGAAGAATGCTACAAGAATCCTCCGGTCGTCGATTTAATCTGCACTTTTCGGGCGATTTTCGTACCACCCGACTAAAATAGGCTGAAATCGGTATTTTCGAACCGGACGATGGCTAGGGTTTGAAATCCGACATCGAACCCGAGACACAATTATAAATTTAGGAGAAGAATGCTACAAGGATCCCCTGGTCGTCGATTTCATCTGCACTTTTCAGGCGATTTTTGTACCACCCGACAAAAATGGACCGAAATCGGTATTTTCGGGCCGAACGATGGCTAGGGTTTGAAATCTGACACGGAACCCGAGACACAGTTATAAATTAAGGAGAAGAATGCTACAAGGATCCCCCGGTCGTCGATTTAAACTGCACTTTTCGGGCGATTTTCGTACCACCTGACAAAAATGGGTCGAAATCGGTATTTTCGGGCCAGACAATGGCTAGGGTTTGAAATCCGACACGGAACTCAAGGCATAGTTATAAATTTAGGAGAAGAATTCTACAAGGATACTCCGGTCAACGATTTCATCTCCACTTTTCGTGCGATTTTCGTCCTAACCGACAAAAATGGGCCGAAATCGGTATTTTCAGGTTGTACGATGGCTAGGGTTTGAAATCCGACACGGAACCCGAGACTTAATGATAAATTTAGGAGAAGAATGCTACAAGGATCCTCCGGCCGTCGATTTCATCTCCACTTTTCGTGCCATTTTCGTCACAACCGACAAAAATGGGTCGAAATCGGTATTTTCAGCCCGGACGATGGCTAGGGTTTGAAATCCAACACGGAACCCGAGACACGGTTATAAATTTAGGAGAAGAATGCTACAAGGATCCTTCGGTCGTCGATTTCATGTGCACTTTTCGGGCGATTTTCGTACCACCCGACAAAAAATGGTCGAAATCGGTATTTTCGGGCCAGAAAATGGCTAGGGTTTGAAACCCGACACGGAACCCGAGACATAATTATAAATTTAGGAGAAGAATGCTACAAGGATCCTCCGGTCGTCGATTTCATCTCCACTTTTTGTGCGATTTTCGTCCTAACCGACAAAAACTGGTCGAAATCGGTATTTTCAGCCCGAACGATGGCTAGGGTTTGAAATCTGACACGGAACCCGAGACACGGTTATAAATTTAGGAGAAGAATGCTACAAGGATCCTCCGGTGGTCGATTTCATCTACACTTTTCAGGCGATTTTCGTACCACCTGACAAAAATGGGCCGAAATCGATATTTTCAGGTTGAACGATGGCTAGGGTTAGAAATCCGACACAAAACCCGAGACACAGTTATAAATTTAGGAGAAGAATGCTACAAGGATCTCCCGGTTGTCGATTTCATCTGCACTTTTTGGGCGATTTTCGTACCACCCGACTAAAATGGGCCGAAATCGGTATTTTCGGGCCGAACGATGGCTAGGGTTTGAAATCCGACACGGAACCCGAGACACAGTAATAAATTTAGGAGAAGAATGCTACAACGATCCCCCGGTCGTCAATTTCATCTGCACTTTTTGGGCGATTTTCGTACCAACCAACCAAAATGGGCCGAAATCAGTATTTTCGAACTAGACGATGGCTAGGGTTTGAAATCCGACCCCGAACCCGAGACACAGTTATAAATTTAGGAGAAGAATGCTACAAGGATCCCCTGGTCGTCGATTTCATCTGCACTTTTCGGGCGATTTTCGTACCACCCGACAAAAATGAACCGAAATCGGTATTTTCGGGCCGAACGATGGCTAGGGTTTGAAATCCGACACGGAACCTGAGACATAGTTATAAATTTAGGAGAAGAATGCTACAAGAATCCTCCGGTTGTCGATTTCATCCGCACTTTTCGGGCGATTTTCGTACCATCCGACTAAAATAGGCCGAAATCAGTATTTTCGATCCGGACGATGGCTAGGGTTTGAAATCCGACACGGAACCCGAGACACAGTTATAAATTTAGGAGAAGAATGCTACAAGGATCCCCCGGTCGTCGAATTCATCTGCACTTTTCAGGCAATTTTCGTACCACGCGACAAAAATGGGCCGAAATTGGTATTTTTGGGCCGGACGATGGCTAGGGTTTGAAATCCGACACGGAACCCGAGACAAAGTTATAAATTTAGGAGGAGAATGCTACAAGGATCTCCCGGTTGTCGATTTCATCTCCACTTTTTGGGCGATTTTCGTACCACCCGACTTAAATTGGCCGAAATCGGTATTTTCGGGCAAGACGATGGCTAGGGTTTGAAATCCGACACGGAACTCGAGACACAGTTATAAATTTAGGAGAAGAATGCTACAAGGATCCTCCTATCGTCGATTTCATCTGCACTTTTCGGGCGATTTTCGTACCACACGACAAAAATGGGCCGAAATCGGTATTTTTGGGCTGGACGATGGCTAGGGTTTGAAATCCGACACGGAACCCGAGACACAGTTATAAATTTAGGAGAAGAATGCTACAAGAATCCTCCGGTCGTCGATTTAATCTGCACTTTTCGGGCGATTTTCGTACCACCCGACTAAAATAGGCTGAAATCGGTATTTTCGAACCGGACGATGGCTAGGGTTTGAAATCCGACCTCGAACCCGAGACAGAATTATAAATTTAGGAGAAGAATGCTACAAGGATCCCCTGGTCGTCGATTTCATCTGCACTTTTCGGGCGATTTTTGTACCACCCGACAAAAATGGACCGAAATCGGTATTTTCGGGCCGAACGATGGCTAGGGTTTGAAATCTAACACGGAACCCGAGACACAGTTATAAATTAAGGAGAAGAATGCTACAAGGATCCCCCGGTCGTCGATTTAAACTGCACTTTTCGGGCGATTTTCGTACCACCTGACAAAAATGGGTCGAAATCGGTATTTTCGGGCCAGACAATGGCTAGGGTTTGAAATCCAACACGGAACTCGAGGCATAGTTATAAATTTAGGAGAAGAATGCTACAAGGATACTCCGTTCAACGATTTCATCTCCACTTTTCGTGCGATTTTCGTCCTAACCAACAAAAATGGGCCGAAATCGGTATTTTCAGGTCGTACGATGGCTAGGGTTTGAAATCCGACACGGAACCCGAGACTCAATGATAAATTTAGGAGAAGAATGCTACAAGGATCCTCCGACCGTCGATTTCATCTCCACTTTTCGTGCCATTTTCGTCCCAACCGACAAAAATGGGTTGAAATCGGTATTTTCAGCCCGGACGATGGCTAGGGTTTGAAATCTAACACGGAACCCGAGACACGGTTATAAATTTAGGAGAAGAATGCTACAAGGATCCTTCGGTCGTCGATTTCATGTGCACTTTTCGGGCGATTTTCGTACCACCCGACAAAAAATGGTCGAAATCGGTATTTTCGGGCCAGAAAATCACTAGGGTTTGAAACCCGACACGGAACCCGAGACATAGTTATAAATTTAGGAGAAGAATGCTACAAGGATCCTCCGGTCGTCGATTTCATCTCCACTTTTCGTGCGATTTTCGTCCTAACCGACAAAAACTGGTCGAAATCGGTATTTTCAGCCCGAACGATGGCTAGGGTTTGAAATCCGACACGGAACCCGAGACACGGTTATAAATTTAGGAGAAGAATGCTACAAGGATCCTCCGGTGGTCGATTTCATCTACACTTTTCAGGCGATTTTCGTACCACCTGACAAAAATGGGCCGAAATCGGTATTTTCGGGCCAGACAATGGCTAGGGTTTGAAATCCGACACGGAACCCGAGGCATAGTTATAAATTTAGGAGAAGAATGCTACAAGGATACTCCGGTCAACGATTTCATCTCCACTTTTCTTGCGATTTTCGTCCTAACCGACAAAAGTGGGCCGAAATCGGTATTTTCAGGTCGTACGATGGCTAGGGTTTGAAATCCGACACGGAACCCGAGACACAATGATAAATTTAGGAGAAGAATGCTACAAGGTTCCTCCGGCCGTCGATTTCATCTCCACTTTTCGTGCCATTTTCGTCCCAACCGACAAAAATGGGTCGAAATCGGTATTTTCAGCCCGGACGATGGCTAGGGTTTGAAATCCGACACGGAACCCGAGACACGGTTATAAATTTAGGAGAAGAATGCTACAAGGAGCCTCCGGTGGTCGATTTCATCTACACTTTTCAGGCGATTTTCGTACCACCTGACAAAAATGGGCCGAAATCGATATTTTCAGGTTGAACGATGGCTAGGGTTAGAAATCCGACACAGAACCCGAGACACAGTTATAAATTTAGGAGAAGAATGCTCCAAGGATCTCCCGGTTGTCGATTTCATCTGCACTTTTTGGGCGATTTTCGTACACCCGACTAAAATGGGCCGAAATCGGTATTTTCGGGCCGAACGATGGCTAGGGTTTGAAATCCGACACGGAACCCGAGACACAGTTATAAATTTAGGAGAAGCATGCTACAACGATCCCCCGGTCGTCAATTTCATCTGCACTTTTTGGGCGATTTTCGTACCACCCAACCAAAATGGGCCGAAATCAGTATTTTCGGGCTGAACGATGGCTAGGGTTTGAAATCCGACACGGAACCCGAGACACAGTTATAAATTAAGGAGAAGAATGCTACAAGGATCCCCCGGTCGTTGATTTCAAGTGCACTTTTCGGGCGATTTTCGTTCCACCCGACAAAAATGGGACGAAATCGGTATTTTCAGGCCGGACGAGTGCTAGGGTTTGAAATCCGACACGGAACCCGAGACACAGTTATAAATTTAGGAGAAGAATGCTTCAAGGTTCCTCCAGTCGTCGATTTCATCTGCACATTTCGTGGGATTATCGTTCCAACCGACAAAAATGGGTCGAAATCGGTATTTTCGGGTCGGACGATGGCTAGGGTTTGAAATTCGACACGGAACCCGAGTCACAGTTATAAATTTAACAGAAGAATGCTACAAGGTTCTCCCGGTTGCGATTTCATCTGCACTTTTCGGGCAATTTTCGTACCAACCAGCAAAAATGGGCGGAAATCGGTATTTTCGGGCCGGACGATGGCTAGGGTTTGAAATCCGACACAGAACCCGAGACATAGTTATAAATTAAGAAGTAGAATTCTACAAGGATCTCCTGGTCTTCGATTTCATCTGCACTTTTCGGGCGATTTTCGTACCACTTGATAAAAATGGGCTGAAATCGATATTTTCGAGGCGAACGATGGCTAGTGTTTGAAATCCGACACGGAACCCGAGACACAGTTATAAATTTAGGAGAAGAATGCTACAAGGAACTCCCGGTTGTCGATTTCATCTGCACTTTTTGGGCGATTTTCGTACCACCCGACTAAAATGGGCTGAAATCGGTATTTTCGGGCTGAACGATGCCTAGGGTTTGAAATCCGACACGGAACCCGAGACACAGTTATAAATTAAGGAGAAGAATGCTACAAGGATCCCCCGGTCGTCGATTTCAAGTGCACTTTTCGGGCGATTTTCGTACCACCCGACAAAAATGGGACGAAATCGGTATTTTCAGGCCGGACGAGTGCTAGGGTTTGAAATCCGACACAGAACCCGAGACACAGTTATAAATTTAGGAGAAGAATGCTACAAGGTTCCTCCAGTCGTCGATTTCATCTGCACATTTCGTGGGATTATCGTTCAAACCGACAAAAATGGGTCGAAATCGGTATTTTCGGGCCGGACGATGGCTAGGGTTTGAAATCCGACACAGAACCCGAGTCACAGTTATAAATTTAGCAGAAGAATGCTACAAGGTTGTCACGGTTGCGATTTCATCTGCACTTTTCGGGCAATTTTCGTACCAACCAGCAAAAATGGGCCGAAATCGGTATTTTCGGGCTGGACGATGGCTAGGGTTTGAAATCCGAAACAGAACCCGAGACATAGTTATAAATTAAGAAGAAGAATTCTACAAGGATCTCCCGGTCTTCGATTTCATCTGCACTTTTTGAGTGATTTTCGTACCACCCGACAAAAATGGGCCGAAATCGATATTTTCAAGGCGAACGATGGCTAGGGTTTGAAATCCGACACGGAACCCGAGACACAGTTATAAATTTAGGAGAAGAATGCTACAAGGATCTCCTAGTCGTCGATTTCATTTGCACTTTTCGGGCGATTTTCGTACCACTTGACTAAAATTGGCCGAAATCGGTATTTTCGGGCTAGACAATGGCTAGGGTTTGAAATCCGACACGGAACCCGAGACACAGTTATAAATCTAGGAGAAGAATGCTACAAGGATCCTTCGGTTGTCGATTTCATCTGCACTTTTTGGGCGATTTCGAACCACACGACAAAAATGGGCCGAAATCGGTATTTTCGGGCTAGACGATGGCTAGGGTTTGAAATCTGACACAGAAAATGAGACACTGTTATAAATTTAGGAAAAGAATGCTACAAGGATCTCCCGGTCGTCGATTTCTTCTGCACTTTTCGGGCGATTTTTGTACCATTCGACTAAAATGGGTCCAAATCGGTATTTTCTTGTCGGACGATGGCTAGGGTTTGAAATCTGACACGAAACCCGAGACACAATTATAAATTTAGGAGAAGAATGCTACAAGGATCCCCCAGTCGTCAATTTCATCTGCATTTTTCGAGCGATTTTCGTACAACCCGGCAAAAATGGGCAGAATCGGTATTTTCGGGCCGGACGATGGCTAGGATTTGAAATCCGACACGGAACCCGAGACACAGTTATAAATTAAGGAGAAGAATGCTACAAGGATCCCCCGGTCGTCGATTTTATCTGCACTTTTCGGCCGATTGTCGTACCTCCCGCCAAAAATGGACCGAAATCGATATTTTCAGGCCGGACGATGGCTAGGGTTTGAAATCCGACACGTAACGCGAGACACAATTATAAATTTAGGAGAAGAATGCTACAAGGATCTCCCGGTTGTCGATTTCATCTACACTTTTTGGCTGATTTTCGTACCTCCCGACAAAAATGGACCGAAATCGGTATTTTCGGGCCGAACGATGGCTAGGGTTTGAAATCCGACACGGAACCCGTGACACAGTTATAAATTTAGGAGAAGAATGCTACAAGGATCTCCCGGTTGTCGATTTCATTTGCACTTTTTGGGCGATTTTCGTACCACCCGACTGAAATGGGCCGAAATCAGTATTTTCGGGCCGAACGATGGCTAGGGTTTGAAATCCGACACGGAACCCGAGACACAGTTATAAATTTAGGAGAAGAATGCTACAACGATCCCCCGGTCGTCAATTTCATCTGCACTTTTCGGGCGATTTTCGTACCACCCAACCAAAATGGGCCGAAATCGGTATTTTCAGGCTGAACGATGGCTAGGGTTTGAAATCCGACACGGATACCGATACACAGTTATAAATTAAGGAGAAGAATGCTACAAGGATCCCCCGGTCGTTGATTTCAAGTGCACTTTTCGGGCGATTTTCGTTCCACCCGACAAAAATGGGACGAAATCGGTATTTTCAGGCCGGACGAGTGCTAGGGTTTGAAATCCGACACGGAACCCGAGACACAGTTATAAATTTAGGAGAAGAATGCTTCAAGGTTCCCCCGGTCGTTGATTTCAAGTGCACTTTTCGGGCGATTTTCGTTCCACCCGACAAAAATGGGACGAAATCGGTATTTTCGGGCCGGACGAGTGCTAGGGTTTGAAATCCGACACGGAACCCGAGACACAGTTATAAATTTAGGAGAAGAATGCTTCAAGGTTCCTCCAATCGTCGATTTCATCTGCATATTTCGTGGGATTATCGTTCCAACCGACAAAAATGGGTCGAAATCGGTATTTTCGGGTCGGACGATGGCTAGGGTTTGAAATCCGACACGGAACCCGAGTCACAGTTATAAATTTAGCAGAAGAATGCTACAAGGTTCTCCCGGTTGCGATTTCATCTGCAATTTTCGGGCAATTTTCGTACCAACCAGCAAAAATGGGCGGAAATCGGTATTTTCGGGCCCGACGATGGCTAGGGTTTGAAATCCGACACAGAACCCGAGACATAGTTATAAATTAAGAAGTAGAATTCTACAAGGATCTCCTGGTCTTCGATTTCATCTGCACTTTTCGGGCGATTTTCGTACCACTTGATAAAAATGGGCTGAAATCGATATTTTCGAGGCGAACGATGGCTAGTGTTTGAAATCCGACACGGAACCCGAGACACAGTTATAAATTTAGGAGAAGAATGCTACAAGGAACTCCCGGTTGTCGATTTCATCTGCACTTTTTGGGCGATTTTCGTACCACCCGACTAAAATGGGCTGAAATCGGTATTTTCGGGCTGAACGATGCCTAGGGTTTGAAATCCGACACGGAACCCGAGACACAGTTATAAATTAAGGAGAAGAATGCTACAAGGATCCCCCGGTCGTCGATTTCAAGTGCACTTTTCGGGCGATTTTCGTACCACCCGACAAAAATGGGACGAAATCGGTATTTTCAGGCCGGACGAGTGCTAGGGTTTGAAATCCGACACGGAACCCGAGACACAGTTATAAATTTAGGAGAAGAATGCTACAAGGTTCCTCCAGTCGTCGATTTCATCTGCACTTTTCGAGCGATTTTCGTACAACCCGGCAAAAATGGGCAGAATCGGTATTTTCGGGCCGGACGATGGCTAGGATTTGAAATCCGACACGGAACCCGAGACACAGTTATAAATTAAGGAGAAGAATGCTACAAGGATCCCCCGGTCGTCGATTTTATCTGCACTTTTCGGCCGATTTTCGTACCTCCCGACAAAAATGGACCGAAATCGATATTTTCAGGCTGGACGATGGCTAGGGTTTGAAATCCGACACGGAACGCGAGACACAATTATAAATTTAGGAGAAGAATGCTACAAGGATCTCCCGGTTGTCGATTTCATCTGCACTTTTTGGCCGATTTTCGTACCTCCCGACAAAAATGGACCGAAATCGGTATTTTCGGGCCGAACGATGGCTAGGGTTTGAAATCCGACACAGAACCCGAGACACAGTTATAAATTTAGGAGAAGAATGCTACAAGGATCTCCCGGTTGTCGATTTCATCTGCACTTTTTGGGCGATTTTCGTACCACCCGACTGAAATGGGCCGAAATCAGTATTTTCGGGTCGAACGATGGCTAGGGTTTGAAATCCGACACGGAACCCGAGACACAGTTATAAATTAAGGAGAAGAATGCTACAAGGATCCCCCGGTCGTTGATTTCAAGTGCACTTTTCGGGCGATTTTCGTTCCACCCGACAAAAATGGGACGAAATCGGTATTTTCAGGCCGGACGAGTGCTAGGGTTTGAAATCCGACACGGAACCCGAGACACAATTATAAATTTAGGAGAAGAATGCTTCAAGGTTCCTCCAGTCGTCGATTTCATCTTTACATTTCGTGGGATTATCGTTCCAACCGACAAAAATGGGTCGAAATCGGTATTTTCGGGTCGGACGATGGCTAGGGTTTGAAATCCGACACGGAACCCGAGTCACAGTTATAAATTTAGCAGAAGAATGCTACAAGGTTCTCCCGGTTGCGATTTCATCTGCAATTTTCGGGCAATTTTCGTACCAACCAGCAAAAATGGGCGGAAATCGGTATTTTCGGGCCCGACGATGGCTAGGGTTTGAAATCCGACACAGAACCCGAGACATAGTTATAAATTAAGAAGTAGAATTCTACAAGGATCTCCTGGTCTTCGATTTCATCTGCACTTTTCGGGCGATTTTCGTACCACTTGATAAAAATGGGCTGAAATCGATATTTTCGAGGCGAACGATGGCTAGTGTTTGAAATCCGACACGGAACCCGAGACACAGTTATAAATTTAGGAGAAGAATGCTACAAGGAACTCCCGGTTGTCGATTTCATCTGCACTTTTTGGGCGATTTTCGTACCACCCGACTAAAATGGGCTGAAATCGGTATTTTCGGGCTGAACGATGCCTAGGGTTTGAAATCCGACACGGAACCCGAGACACAGTTATAAATTAAGGAGAAGAATGCTACAAGGATCCCCCGGTCGTCGATTTCAAGTGCACTTTTCGGGCGATTTTCGTACCACCCGACAAAAATGGGACGAAATCGGTATTTTCAGGCCGGACGAGTGCTAGGGTTTGAAATCCGACACGGAACCCGAGACACAGTTATAAATTTAGGAGAAGAATGCTACAAGGTTCCTCCAGTCGTCGATTTCATCTGCACTTTTCGAGCGATTTTCGTACAACCCGGCAAAAATGGGCAGAATCGGTATTTTCGGGCCGGACGATGGCTAGGATTTGAAATCCGACACGGAACCCGAGACACAGTTATAAATTAAGGAGAAGAATGCTACAAGGATCCCCCGGTCGTCGATTTTATCTGCACTTTTCGGCCGATTTTCGTACCTCCCGACAAAAATGGACCGAAATCGATATTTTCAGGCCGGACGATGGCTAGGGTTTGAAATCCGACACGGAACGCGAGACACAATTATAAATTTAGGAGAAGAATGCTACAAGGATCTCCCGGTTGTCGATTTCATCTGCACTTTTTGGCCGATTTTCGTACCTCCCGACAAAAATGGACCGAAATCGGTATTTTCGGGCCGAACGATGGCTAGGGTTTGAAATCCGACACGGAACCCGAGACACAGTTATAAATTTAGGAGAAGAATGCTACAAGGATCTCCCGGTTGTCGATTTCATCTGCACTTTTTGGGCGATTTTCGTACCACCCGACTGAAATGGGCCGAAATCAGTATTTTCGGGCCGAACGATGGCTAGGGTTTGAAATCCGACACGGAACCCGAGACACAGTTATAAATTTAGGAGAAGAATGCTACAACGATCCCCCGGTCGTCAATTTCATCTGCACTTTTCGGGCGATTTTCGTAGCACCCAACCAAAATGGGCCGAAATCGGTATTTTCGGGCTGAACGATGGCTAGGGTTTGAAATCCGACACGGAACCCGAGACACAGTTATAAATT